>OVBI01000020.1:0-167085 GCA_900406495.1 Sisymbrium altissimum | reverse complement strand
AATTTTTTTTTTTTTTTTTTTTTTTTAATTGGTTTCGCCTTATCTTGAATAGACAAAAAGGTCAATAACGCTGCTTTAGTTGCGTACTAATTTGTATATCTCTCCAAGTCTCTCTCTCCACATGGTAATGTAAATAAAGTTTACCTAATTTTGTTTAGTTTTTATTATCCATTTTGGCATTATTAGTAGACACATTTCAGTCCCCCCATTTAATATAGCAAATCAACAATAGGTCCATCATTTATTATATTAATTCTTATATTTGATTACATTACTTCGGTTTGGAATTGGATGCCTTGTAGCATCTATATTAAAGTGTTAAACAGTAAAATTGCGAATAATTTGTTTTTCTTTCTTACTTTCGTCGGCATTGTTAATTTTAGGGAATTGTCAATGTACTTTCCACTGTCATGCACTTGCATATTTTAGAATTTATTCTTATGAGGCATTACAAAAATGGGCAGTAAACTAATTATTATCTCATTCTGACAGCAAACTAATGTTTAAAATTGTTTTCGGTGAAATAATTATGTTGTGACTACATTGAATTTGTCAATAGTTATCTTCTTTTATTTTAAAAAATAATACTTCTTATCCCTAAAAGAATATTATTTCAACCTTATCTCTTCTGTTTACATTTTCTTCACTAACCTGTCTAACATGTAATACAGACATCACAGAAAATATTTGGATGAGTTTCCGAAATTTAGATATTTCAAACTTATTAAGATGAGAAAAGTAACAGTACCAAAATTTTTAAAACAATGATTAATTTTAGTAATTAATTATATAATGTTGCTTATGTCGTACAAATCAACTACAAAAATAAAAATAAAACTATATAAAAAACATGTGGGAATAAAACAATTTCTTTCTTTTATCTCTTCTTCTGCTTTTGATTTGTTTACTCAGTGTCCCTAAGGCTTTCACTGGTGAGCCATAGTTTCTTCTGGACAATAAAAACCACATTGTTCTCACCATCTTCACTGTCTTGGTCAAGTTCTGAACCTGCAGTTACTTTCTCCGATGCCACAACCTCCCAATGCAAAGCTTTCATATACTTCTTGATTGATTCGACAATGCTCTGCTTATCTCTGATGATGATGAATCCGGTAGGTCTAAGAATCCGATCCATCTCAATCAACAGATCCTCCGCACTGCATCCTTTGCTTCTAATGTCTGAAAAAACAGTCCACGCGTGCAAGAGATCGTATGTTCGCGGGTATGTAGAGAAAGCCTCACACCTAAATTCAATCGGAAAAAAAAAAAAAAAAGAAATGGGGAAAATGTGAATTATCGTTCATAACAGAGGAAATGAGTTTTTGACGTTCAGGTTTTGGGGTTTGTACCAGTTATGATTTGTTCCGATCAAACCGCGGTCGTAGATCAGTTTTAGTGTGTTGGGACCGTCGGGAGAGACAACGTTCATAACCCACACATCTTTGTCTTTGAGAGCAGCTGCGAAAGAACCCATGTGAGCTTTCATGTCCATTATGTTCCTCACGGTGTTTGATTTGATTTTTGATGACATTAGATTCCAGTAACTGTCCACTTGCTGTTTCCAAAGTTCCTGCAAACAAAGAAGATAAGATATACAAAGCTTCAGTTTCTTGCTTCTATACATCCGTGGAAGAATCTATCGAGTAAAAAGATGATAAGTTGCCAAAAGATTGCGGTTTTAGTACCGTGTCTTTCTCAAACGTATTGGTCGAATAACCAAAATCTGCAAGACGGGGAGGAGGAGAAGTCATTCTAGCTGGCCAAGGAGCTAACCCACTTCCCTTGGTTTTATGGTCATCTGTATTCACAAAAGCGAACAAAATATTTCTCAAAACCCAAAGAAACCAACAGTACCCAAAAAACCAAATGCAGAGCATACTTACGCTTGGAGTAAGGAGTGATGCAAGCTTCCATTGACACACCCGAAACCGCATCAGGATCAGCGTCTGAGCGACAAAGAGGAGGCTGTGTCCCTGGCTCTCGCTCCAAATAACAGTCATTAGTCAAAGGTTTCTGCCAAACAACAGTTTGGTTTCTTTTAGCAGCGATTCTCCAACACATTCGTTCAACAAGAGCACTCATCTCCTTCCATATCCTCAAATCATCTTCGTCTTGTGCGTAAGCCTCAGGAGACGAATAAGCGAAATAACCTCCTGGTCTTAGTACCCGATCGAGCTCGAGAAGAAGGATCCCATCTCTTTGAAGCCAATCGATTCTACACCGAGAGCAATGAGCCAGCTCGAATGATCTGCTCGGGTAAGGGAGTCTCTTGGTACCTAAAACACCAAGATAAGCAGGGATGCCTCTCTCCAGCGCAAACTGGATTTGGTTCTGGTGAACGTCATTAGGCGCTAATGACATTGCGATGATGTCAGAGGAGAGAAGGTAAGCTCCGAAACTCGCAACTCCGCATCCAACATCAAGAACAGTTCTTAATCTCCCTTCGTCGTTCAATACATCGTTAGAAAAGTTAAGCATCTGCGAGTCCAAAAAAAACCATTAGGATACAAATCACCAATAGTGAAAAGTTTGAGTAATCAAAGCACAAAAAAAAAAGAGGCTTACATTTGCGATGGATGCAATGTATTTATCAGCTCCGTAATGGAAATGAGTACCACCACCTGGGAAAACGATTTTCTCGCCTTTGACAACCATCCAGTTCTGATCAGACTTCTCTTTAGCAAGGTGAGTGTGAGGTATGTTTGCTTGCCACACTTCATCTCTGCTCTTAGGCCACTTAATAGGAACCTAAGCTCAAATCAATACAAAGAACAAAAACAATCAGGAGGAAAGTACCAAACACCGATAGAATCAACATGAATGCAAAAGATGGAACACCTTGTAGCCAGATGGAGGAGGGATCAAACAGTTAAACTTTCTTTCGGGAGGAGGACAATGCCGTTCATAATGTTCCATTAGAGATAGATCAAGCTTCAACCTCATTTGGTAGATGAAGTTCCTATCTAAGCAAGGGATGATTTCCGAGTGCCGGTCATCACAAACCTTAACATATATATATAACAAAAGTTAGCTATACATAAAACATAAAAATTCTGCAGATACCGAACTTTGAGATTTGGATAAAACAACTTACAGGGAAGCTTTTGGCCGCAACAAGACTGTCTTCTTCACTGATGACAGATCCATCCTGTTTGTTTTCACCATTATCATCATCTCCACCCAAATAAGAAGATCCGAGTTTTCTCAATGATCTTCCATACTCCAATGCTGAAGCACCTTGACTAGAGGAACCATAGTACATATACAAGAAACAGACGAACAAAGCGACGATGCAGACCGAAGCAATTAGCCGCTTCTTTTGGCCTCCATCAGATCTCCCCCTCATCATCAAAACGAAACTTGCTCTCGACAGCAATACTCAAAAGAGCTTTTAAGAGAAACGTACACAAAGGCTTTCCTCTGTATGTGAGTTGCTCTGCATAAATAAGGAAGAGAGCAATCATAAGACTTTAAACACAGTAAAAAGTGAGACATGTTTTAGTGTAAAGTTCGGTGGATAGTCACTGGCAACACATTTTCAAAGAAATCAATAAATAAAGGAATAAAAAACACAGACTTGGAAGATTCAGATCCGTGTTTATTGGGGTCAGAAACCACACATTAGCAACTTGATTCAGAACCTAAAGTTAAAGTGGAAACCAAGTAACTGTAGTACATTATAAATTCTTTAACTTTGGAGGATAAAAAAAATGGCCACCGACAAAGTTTTTGCTTCATCAGTCAAAGATTAAATCTTTCTTAGACAAGTAGATCTGGGGAGTAGACAAGTAGTAGCGTTTCCATTTACTCGGGAAAGCTTTTAATGAAAGTTGACAATTTCCCGGGAAAACTGAAACTTTCATTTGGTTACGAAAAAAACGGAAACACTCATACTGTCATACAAACATAGAATGAGATCGAAGGCAGAAACAAAATCTCAACAGCCCAAAAAGGCGAAACACAGATTATTCAAAACCGAATCTCGACAAAAAAAAAAAAAAGAAACGGAAAAAGGAAAAAAATGGAAAACTCACCGACCAAGAAGAAGTCGAGTCGCTCACTGGTAAACGAGAGATCCGAGAATGGGAGTGAGTGAAGTTATTCTGTCTTTTTTTTTGCTTTAACTTAACAAGGAAGAGTGACGATTTTTGCATAAATTATAAAAAAAAAAAAGGAAACTTTACGATAGATTCAGATCTCACAAGAATGATACCTTTTTCAGTGGCTAAATGTTTTTACCTATATATGGGAGATAAGTACAGTGCTTTCGTTGTAAAGCTTAAAAGGTCTCCATCTCTGTCCTGTGTCCATACTGTCGACTTGCTGTTAAAAATCTCTCTTTTATTTTTCTGAATATTAAATACATATTATTTGGACAATTTAGTTTTTCTTAAATCAATCAATTGATATCTCTGTAAAGTAGATTCGAACATAATACGTTTTTTTAATTTTCATCATTAATAAGTAACAACAACCCACATGGTGTTTATCTACTGTATTTTTTTTTGTTTATCGAATTAATTCTTGCAATTTTCTTTGTTTCATCGTAGTTTCGGGACCTTTCCTTTGGTCTGGAATTAATTATTGCTTTTTATGACAAAAGTGACTGGACGAGAAAATCAGTTGCCTATTGGACAAGTCACTGTCCTACCTCCATTTTTACACACGGAATATATGTAAATCCGTGAACGCGTTTATATTACTCGATTGTGTCGGTCATTACTGATTCTCTCCAAAATTAAATGACGATCGGTGATTTATTTAACTCATGTTATTCAATTTATAGTATTTAATTAGCTTTAATCAATAAACTATTATCGTTAGTTACCATTGGGAAATCTGAAGCTGGGATCTAAAGATCTGGCTTGAGATTACGAGATCCAGATCTGACCATTCGCCCATAAAATGATCTCATAACTCCACATAACGTTATCAATAACCTAAATCCGTAGGATACTGATCAAAACATGAAAACCGAAACTAAGATTTGTGACAAAATTTTAAAATTTTTCTTAAAAATCGATGAACAAGAAAACGCATTAACGTGATAATGTTGACTTTTCGTAGGTCTAAATAGCTAAATCAATGCAGATTTCATGATTTATTCGGCAAAAAATGAACCCGAAATTTTATTTGCTGAACCAAACAAACTTGAGGACTCATCTTTCTTTTAACATTTTCCTATTCATTCAAAGGGTTATTGCCATATAAATAGATTAACATACACATAATATTACAGTATGGAGAGGGAAAAAACGTTCACGTGATGAGGTCACAAACTCATAATTCTCAAAAGAAAGAAGGGTCTTTGTACTTTCTGAAAACGGCTTCAATATCAGCCATAACTTCTGGCGAAAACGGCCCTTCCGTCATCAGAAAAGCATCAATGTCTTCTTTAAGTTGCTCCACTGATGTAGATCCGATGATCGTGCTCGTCACAAAAGGCCGGTCACGAACAAACCCGAGAGCTAGCTCTACCGGAGTCAAACCGTGCTTCTTGGCCACCTCAATGTATTGTATCGTTGCTTCCTAAGATCGGAAAATTGACGTCAAAAAACTTTCACGACGTTGGTTTACAACTATAACGACGTTTCTTAAGCATAGTTGGTTCAAGAACAAAACCTTGGCTAGGGATCCCTTGTAACGTTCCATGAATCCAGGGAAAAGATTCAGCCTTGCATTCTTTGTAGCTTCTGAGTCTGTAACCAAGTACTTTCCAGACAAGGAGCCGCCTCCCAGAGGGGAATAAGCAAGCAAGCCAATATTGCAATTGTTTGGGTGGCATACTTCTACCAGATCAACTGTGATTTTAACCCAAGAACATCAGAATTAAGGACATGCTCATCAGGTCACATAAGACCAAATGTCTTTCACTGCTTTCTATGTTTCTAGAGAGACTACCTTCAAAACGGTTCCGAGCTAGCAAGCTGTAACCATTCTGGATGCTCACAATCTTTGGTAGTCCCTCAAGTTTTGCTGTGTGAACAAACTCCATCACTCCGTATGAAGTTTCATTTGAGACACCGATGTAGCGAATCTGTTAACAGGATTTGACGGAAAGTTCAAGATTCTATTTGGTGTTAGTGAGAAGAAAAATCAACTCAATATATCTGATGGTTAAGGAATAGCACTACCTTTCCTTCATCTATGAGATCCTGGAAGGCTCTTAGCTGCTCGGCAAATGGCACACTACTTCTCCATTTCGATGGATCATAGAAGTTATCACCAAAGAGTGGTACATACCGATCTGGCCTGGACTGAAAAAAAACATAATAATCATGATTTTGCGACATTCGATGATGAATATAGAAATAATTTGCATATGAAGTGGAAATATAGTTTGCACAAGAGAGGAGGCATATTAATTAGGCTTAGAGCACAAAATAGGCCGATGTTACCAGTGTATTTGAAGCAAGTCAATGTAGTCAGTTCCAAGGCGCTTAAGACTATTCTCAACACTTTCTTTGATATTGGCAGCATCTACACGCAGAACCTTGGCATTGTCCCGCAAGTATGCTGTCCTTTCTGAGTAACCACATACTTTAGTTGCCAAAACAATCTGTACACAGAAAAACATAGAAGAGAAAGATCATATAGCATTGACAAAGACAATGAAGACTTTGAACAAGAAGGATAAAGTTTGCTAAACAATTATAGCATGTAACAACTTCAAAGAGTCAGACACAGCATAGATCAGTTCCTTATCTACCAATAAAATCCACGAACCGAAGCAACTAGCCAACAACAATATGAAACCAAAGCATGACAGACGATTGGTACCTTGTCACGGCTCTGAGACTTCAACCAGCTGCTGATATAAAGATCCGTCTTACCTTGGGTCTCCTTCTTCATCGGTACTGGATACTGGAAAAAACAATAATCCTAACTATTCAAAATTTGACAACTGGATAGGATAATGCCGTATAGAAACAAACACATGGATCGATTCAAATGCTAAACTGTTGAAAGAACAGTGCCCGTTCTCTAAATGATTAACTACTCGAGTTCTTTCATTAAAGAAACATAAACCAAGGTTCACTGTTTTGAAAGGCAGAGCTCACCAGCCATAAGATAGGTCCTTTAGCTCATGAAGATAATATCCAAACATTTTCATTTTATAGTCACCGAGCGTCAAGAGAAAGATATACACTATAGATAAGACGATAAAAAAACTCACGGCTTCAGCAGTGTCAATGCAGTTGATGCCTTGTTCAACTGCATAACTCAGCATCTCATGAGATTCTTTCTCAGTATTCTGCTCCCCAAATGTCATCTGAAATGATTTTACACGAATAAGAAAGCATGATTACACGAAATACGGTAAACTAATTGCATTAAAATCTGATCACACAAGCCAAAGCAACACTCATATTCCTTAGGCCATTACAAAATGCTCACATTCTATCGATAAAGCGACACAAAAGTTAGTACTTTTTACTTTCGACTCCACCAATTCGAATCAACAAGAATGAATTACAGTTGAAAGCGAAGGAGATAAAGTCTTATTCTTACAGTGCCCATAGTAATTTCGCTGATATTGAGGTCGGAATCCCCTAATTTCCTGTACTCCATAGCCTTCTTCGTCGTCGTCTTCTCACTCGACGTTTTCGCCAAAACGGAAGTTCTGAATATTCTCCTCCGAGCATTCGGTGATGGAGATACACGGCGGCGCGTGAAGGCTACCCGAGAAAAGCCTCGAACGTTGTCAGTAGTGTTGTTGCCGCTGACCGCCGGAGTGACCGTTGAGAAGGTGACGTAGGATGAAGCCATGCCGGAGAATGTCTTGGACATGGTTCTCTCGCCTTTATCGCCATCTATCTATCTACTGTTTATATAATCACGGTTTCAAAAAGTATGGGCTCAAATATATGGGCCTTAAAGAAGCCCATTAGAGTTATATCATCTATTTTTTACCAAATTTAAATCCGATCCTGCAATCTAAGATTATTTATTCCTTCGAGATAATATGATTAAATTAGATGACGTGGCATGACTCAACCTTCCATATCTCCACCACCAATAAATAAACCAGAGTGAGCTCCACGGATACAAACGCTACGCTTTCTCCGCAAAATCCCAAAAACCGATCCGTTTCCCGGCGATAATCGACGATCTAGATCCGATGGCGAAGGAACCAGTTCGTGTTCTCGTTACCGGTGCTGCAGGTAACTTTATATTTTTCAGATCTTTGATTTTGGATCTTTGGCTAGTGAAACACAAAATCTCTTGCTTACTGTAGTCAGATCTCTGTGTAGTCTTGGTTATGACGTCCGGATGGTTTATCGATCGATGATACATACGTCGATTATAGTTTCGTTTGGTGGTTAGAATGAGATCTGATTGGATCATCACTTACAATTTGCCAGTTTCCGATGTTTTTCTGTAGAGGTTGGATATTGAAATGGTCGTTTTACCACAACGCTGAAGTCAACTTGATTAATTTAATACTATTGTTATTCTGCTTGATTTGATAGCATTCATGCTGGTTGGATTCAACGTTGACAAAGTAGATGATTATTTTATGAAATGAGAACGGTCTTGGTTAACTCTGATTCGGAAACCATATTTTCATAAGTATGGACAATATGAAAATGAAAGTGTTGTGATTGCGCAGGGCAAATTGGATACGCTCTTGTACCTATGATTGCAAGGGGTATCATGCTTGGTGCCGACCAGCCTGTGATCCTCCACATGTTGGATATTCCACCAGCTGCTGAAGCACTCAACGGTGTGAAGATGGAGTTGATTGATGCTGCTTTCCCTCTTCTCAAAGGTACTTACAGTTTCTGAATTTGTTTTTTTCATGCCGCTTCAAGTTTGAATATATGCATGTTGTTTTGCGCAAGTGGGAGAGATGATGAACATTTGACGTGTTTTATTAGGTGTTGTTGCTACAACTGATGCCGTTGAGGGATGTACTGGAGTCAACGTTGCTGTTATGGTTGGTGGTTTCCCGAGGAAAGAAGGAATGGAGAGGAAGGATGTTATGTCCAAGAATGTCTCCATCTACAAGTCTCAGGCTGCTGCATTGGAGAAGCATGCCGCTCCAAACTGCAAGGTAAATAAGATCTGTTTCCCGACCAGTTTCTTTTTTCTGACACGAACAAAGTAAAGCCACTTCATCTATTTTTTGTTGTTCACTGGAGTGTAAAGAATACTTCATATTCCCAATTGGGTTCTAGTTTGTGACTCTTTCGTTTTGTCTTCTTTTTTTTTTCCCTCAGGTTCTTGTTGTTGCAAACCCTGCAAACACCAACGCATTGATCCTAAAGGAATTTGCACCATCCATCCCTGAAAAGAACATCACTTGTCTGACAAGGCTTGACCACAACAGGGCATTGGGTCAGATCTCTGAGAGGTTGAGCGTGCCCGTGTCTGATGTTAAGAACGTGATCATCTGGGGAAACCACTCATCCACACAGTACCCCGATGTCAACCATGCTAAGGTGCAGACTTCGTCTGGAGAAAAGCCTGTCCGTGAGCTCGTAAAGAACGATGAGTGGTTGAATGGAGAATTCATCACCACCGTTCAACAACGTGGAGCTGCAATCATCAAGGCGAGGAAGTTGTCGAGTGCACTTTCTGCTGCTAGCTCTGCTTGTGACCACATCCGTGACTGGGTCCTTGGAACTCCAGAGGTTCGTAATAACACTCTTTTTCATTATTCGCAGTGCGATTTTAATAATCAGATGATTGTTGTTCTAATGTGAGTTCTTTCTTTGGTTCAATTGCTCAGGGTACATTTGTTTCCATGGGAGTATACTCCGATGGCTCTTACGACGTTCCATCTGGACTTATCTACTCCTTCCCTGTCACTTGTCGCAGTGGAGAGTGGAGTATTGTCCAAGGTAACAACAAGCTTTTACAACTCAAATACTTAATTCTGAATTCCGTACGTTGTTCGTACTAAAGTGAATGTGTTTTATCAGGGCTTCCGATCGATGAAGTTTCAAGGAAGAAGATGGATTTGACAGCAGAGGAGCTGAAGGAAGAGAAAGACTTGGCGTACTCATGCCTGTCTTAGACCAATACCCCTCTTCTGAAGCCATTTTGCATCTATCAGTTGTGAGATCATTAAAGCTTTTAGGGCTTTGTCGGAATAAGAAGTTTGTTTAAAAAATCTCCAAACACTGTTTACCTCTTTGTGGGTTTGTCTCTTTGATGAGCATTGTCCCTGGTCTGTTTCTAAACCAGGATATCGTTTACTCTGTTTCCTTTTTTATGTGTCTGATATGGTTTATCCATAATAAAAAAGGAAAACTGGTAACCTCATGGTTACCTTTTGTGCTCAATTAGTTTTGGTTTTAGTCAGTAGCCGAAATTTGATATTGTTATGCAGTTATGCGGAATGGCGTTGTGAAGAAGGAACGTCTAGTTTTGCAGCAAAAGGGCAGATCTTATTTAGGGTAAGTCTGACACAATTTAATCTACCCGAATAGATTATGTTTCAATTTCTCAATGGCCCAATAAATCAGAAATCGAATTGTAAACCATTTGCAGTAGGCACTGCATTGGTCCACTTATTGGGGTATACGAGGATTCGAGTTTTATAAAGAGGTCGAATACAAATATTCAAAGTTTGAGAGAATTTAAAATTTACCTTTCCCTTTTGTAAAGTAAAAGCAGTGGATTTTGATAAGATTGTTCTTGTACATGAGAATCAAGTTCTTACCTTTAAAGTTATCCTTGCATAAAATTAAAGGAAGCAAGCCTTACAACAACATTTAATGGATTCTACAAAAGTGGGCATGACCAGAATCGTGTTCATGAACCACCGTATTTGGCCCCCAACCTTAGACCCTTTTTTATAACGTAAAAGAAGATGATAAGTCACTGCACATTAGGCCCACTCAAAAAATTTAAAACAAAATTTGATTCTTGTAAAAAATAGTATCTTATATCAAAAAGTTCGTTGATGATCCCCAAAAAATCTTAGATGAGCAAATGAAAAATGAGATGTCCGTAAAAAAACCAATTATATTCGAATGCCACTAGTTGTGGATAAAGTTGTCTACTTTTGTCTTGTACTGAATATTATACGCACATTATTGGATATGGGTGTTGTTTTCGTCTTCCATTAGATCTCAAATCTTTCACTTGCATACCCGAAATAGGAAGGAGTGTTATTCACCCAAAATAATCCCCAAGAGACAGATAGATATCCACTCTGCTTGAGTTCTGGTAAGAGTTCCCAGATTTTTATTTGTTGAGCATCTAATTTCTTGATTATGCTTTCATGGGTTAGAGCAAGGCTTGGTTTTTATTTAGTAGATCTTGATCTTTCTTTTTCTCAAAATTTGAAGTTCTATTCTCTCTGTTTCTGGGTTAAAAAGGTTAGGATGTTGTTGATCCCACCCTGTTTGCTTAGATTTTGAAACTTAAAGATGACAGCTTTTTAAGTTAATGATTCTCTGTTATCAATATAGGAACTATCCCCTATAGAAGCTTGTAGTCTGGAATCATGGCAAAAAGTGGGACAGAGCGTGGAATTTAGCTGATCTGGTCTCGATCTCTGATCATAACTATGGCGACGAACAAAAAGACCATAGTTTGGTTCAGAAGAGACCTAAGGATTGAGGATAATCCTGCATTAGCAGCTGCTGCTCACGAAGGATCTGTTTTCCCTGTTTTCATTTGGTGTCCTGAAGAAGAAGGTCAGTTTTATCCAGGAAGGGCTTCAAGATGGTGGATGAAACAATCACTTGCTCACTTGAGTCAATCCTTGAAGGCTCTTGGATCTGAGCTCACTTTAATCAAAACCCATAACACAGTTTCCGCTATCTTGGATTGTATCCGCGCAACTGGTGCCACAAAAGTCGTCTTTAATCACCTCTATGGTATCATCTCTCTCTCTCTCGTATCATCTTCATTTGGTTAGTTTGTCGAACATTTGTTGTACAGCTGAGATTAAATGAAGTTACGTTTCTTTGTTGTAGATCCTGTTTCGCTAGTTCGGGACCATACCGTAAAGGAGAAACTGGTGGAACGTGGGATCTCTGTGCAAAGCTACAATGGAGATCTGTTGTATGAGCCTTGGGAAATATACTGCGAAAAGGGCAAACCTTTTACGAGTTTTAATTCTTACTGGAAGAAATGCTTAGACATGTCTATTGAATCCGTTATGCTTCCTCCTCCTTGGCGGTTGATGCCTCTAACTGCAGGTAAAACCTTAAAAGAGCATGTCAAAGCTGAAACATTTTCGTTTTTTTTTTGGCGACATAACAGTTGACAAAAGTTTTGTGTGTGTTTTCTTCGTGTTAGCAGCTGAAGCGGTGTGGGCATGTTCGATTGAAGAACTAGGGCTAGAAAACGAGGCCGAAAAACCGAGCAATGCGTTGTTAACTAGAGCTTGGTCTCCAGGTTGGAGCAATGCTGATAAGATACTAAACGAGTTCATCGAGAAGCAATTGCTAGACTACGCAAAGAACAGCAAGAAAGTTGTTGGGAACTCAACGTCAATGCTCTCTCCTTATCTCCATTTCGGGGAAATAAGTGTCAGACGCGTCTTCCAGTGTGCTCGGATGAAACAAATCCTATGGGCAAGAGATAATTACGGTGAAGGAGAAGAAAGTACAGATCTTTTTCTTAGAGGGATCGGTCTAAGAGAGTATTCTCGGTATATCTGTTTCAATTTTCCGTTTACTCACGAGCAATCCTTGTTGAGGCATCTTCGTTTCTTCCCTTGGGACGCTGATGTTGAGAAGTTCAAGGCGTGGAGACAAGGCAGGACTGGATATCCGTTGGTGGATGCCGGAATGAGGGAGCTTTGGGCTACCGGATGGATGCATAACAGGATAAGAGTGATTGTTTCGAGCTTCGCTGTGAAGTTTCTTCTTCTTCCATGGAAATGGGGAATGAAGTATTTCTGGGACACTCTTTTGGATGCTGATTTGGAATGTGACATCATCGGCTGGCAGTATATCTCTGGGAGCTTACCCGATGGCCACGAGCTTGATCGCTTGGACAATCCCGCGGTAAACTCAGTTCTGACCATTCTTAACTGAACTGGAACTGAATATTTTCTTGCTCAGAAAGTGTCTGTTTTTTTATTTCAGATACAAGGCGCGAAATACGACCCGGAAGGCGAGTACATAAGGCAATGGCTTCCGGAGCTCGCGAGATTGCCAACGGAATGGATCCATCATCCATGGGACGCCCCTTTAACCGTACTCAAAGCTTCCGGTGTGGAACTCGGAACAAACTATGCGAAACCCATTGTAGATATCGACACAGCTCGTGAGCTGCTTACCAAAGCCATATCAAGAACTCGTGAGGCACAGATCATGATCGGAGCAGCGCCTGATGAGATCGTAGCGGATAGCTTCGAGGGCTTAGAGGGTAATACCGTTAAAGAACATGGTCTTTGCCCGTCTGCGTCTTCTAATGACCAGCAAGTACCTTCGGCTGTTCGTTACAATGGGTCAAAGAGAGTGAAAACTGCGGAAGAAGAAGGAGAAGAGAGAGACATGAAGAAATCTAGAGGGTTGGAGGAATTTATTAGAGAAGAAAGGGACTTGTTTTCGACTGCTGAGTCTTCTTCTTCGTCGACGGTTAGGAGCGTGTTCTTGGTATAGCCGCATTCTTGCTCGCTGGTATCAGAAGGGAAGAATTTGGAAGGTATTCAAGATTCTTCTGATCAGATTACTACTACAAGCTTGGGGAAAAATGGTTAGAAATTGATCAAAATAAAAAGCTTTATTCTGTTATATTATAAAACCTAACATGTAGAGAAGTGTGAATGTGTGGTCTCTTGACTCTTTGTCACTTGTGAGTTGTGATGATGCTTCCAAGTACAAGATTGAATAAGCCTATCTATTATATTGCTGATAACTACGGTTTCTGTCAACGGAGATGTATCATTATCATGTATGGATGAAAAGATATACAATTTCTGTATTATTACGTGTGTGGTAATTTCAAACTTAAAACTTTCCTTAGGCATAAAAATGTTTATAAAAGGCCCAATAAGCGAACTGAGTTTTTAAAAAAGCCCACTAATAATAGTAATGAAGGGAGTTAGTTTGAAATGAGAAAGCCTTATTTAAAGGCCCAATATCAAAATCAAACGGCGGTTTCTTCGTGGTGTGCATAAGCAAACCTCTCGATTTTGCCCCGTTGATGTCAATTCGCCGGTGAATTTCAGTCGAACGGGAAGCAGAGAAGCAACTCCGGCGACTCAAATGGCGTCGTCAAAGGGAGTAAATACCACCGCCCATATGAATACTCTCCACCAGCGTCTTTGTCAGGCTCTCAATCTCGGCTTCAGGTCTTCTCTTCGTCCTCTACTTTCGTTTATCTATCGCTCTTTGTCTTTGGCATCACCTGTCGATTCACCTGCCTTTTTGTCGTACTGAGAAATATTGGGTAATGATTGGGTAGGAGGGAGAAGGAGAAGAAGTGGGAGTGTACTGACATCGAGATACAGAGGCATGTCGTGAGGTCTATTTCAGCTTTTCTTGATTGTTTTTCTCGCGGAACAGCCAACAATCGTCTTATCAAGGTATTAGTCGAGTTTGTTTCCATTTGTGTGTTCCTTGAAATCTCCTAGTGTTTGTCTGCTTGATTCCAACTTGTTTTTTTGTCTTCTTCGTTTTTTTTTTGTGCTGCTTAGGATTCAATTTCTGACATAGCAAGGGCCTTGGTGTTTATTCTAGGGTATAAGAACAGAGCAGTGGTGGGTTTAGCAGCCAATGTGGTTATTAGGTTGATCCGTATTGTTCCTCCTTCTATCCTGCAATCGTATTCTTTGGATCTCGTCGGGTCTTTGTCACCTCTATTAAGTTGTCAGCAAATGGATGTTTCCCTTCCTTGTGCTGTTGCTTTGAACGCGATTCTTATCAATGTGAGAGAAACCAAGGAGAAAGAAGTGTGGCAGATTTTAGAAGATGCAAAAGCTGTGGCTTCCATCGGTGGTAATCTGCAGAAATTTTCTGAAGGGAATGTTTCAGTGGATTGGTTTCAGGAGATGGCTTCGCTTTTAAGTACTATAATGCTGAAATGGCCTCAGTCAAGATATTCTGTTTGGAGCAATCCTACCTTGATGGGTATTTTGGAGAGTGTTAGTCAGAAGCCTGATATGGGTTTGAAATTTGCAACGTTGAAGCTCTATTCTTCTGTAGGTATATATGGTTGTCGAACTAGATATCGCTATCTACTTACTTAGCTACAAACTTCCAAGTAAATTCGCCTGAGCTTCTCCCTTGGGTTTTCTCTGTTTCAGCTCTTTGTGGCCATGGTGCCAATGAGCTTCTAGATAATGGGAAGCCTATGTTAGATATGATGATTAGCTGCATGGACGAATCAAGCCCCCAAAATGCTCGAATCGAAGGGTTAAAGCTAGCACAAAGGCTTGCGGTAATAATTCCTCGCCCTGTTGACCTTTTTCAATTAATTTATTGGATCTCTAATCATTGGCCGTTGATCAGACAGGTAACCGAGAGTGCTTGAAGATGATAAACATATGTTCTGAGCCCCTAATAAAGGCTACAGTTTGGACCATGGGCAAGTGGCTCGTAAGCTCGGGAAAGCTTGGAAATAATCAGATGTCATTGCTTGTAGAGGCTTGTAAACTGGCTTTAATCACTCGTTGGGAAGGGAAGCATCATATTTATTTCTGGAAGTATGGGATCTCGGAAGCGCTTCTTGGTCTAGTGGTGGAGAATTTTTGTAGTCAATCCTTGGATGGTTATGCGTCGCTGGAAGAAGAAATTTCAGTTGCTGAGAAGGTACTGAATGCGAATTTCCTTCCTAGTCTGAGGTCATATGTTTGGGATATAATTGGATTCTTGGCAGCTCACTGTGAGGAAGAGTTCGATTCCATGTTGCGTGGAGATGAACTCCGTCTCAACTTTCTTGTCACATGTGCATGGTAAGACACTGGTTGTTTGCTTTTCCTCGACCGCTTCTTTTTGGGTATATAATCTTATCTAGTCTGATTATTTTTCACTTGCGTTTTTTTTTAAGCTTGACCTTTTCAAGGTCGGTTCAGAAAGGTTATCAAATATGTCAAAACGATATTATCAGCGCCTCCCAAAGTGAGTCAGCATCAAGAGCAGTGCTAATGATGATATATTCTCCCTCCAAACACATATCATCAAGGGCCAGAGTTACCCTCTCGTTTATCCTAGGAGAAGATGGTGAGCAGAATTTGAATTCCCTTGTAAATTTCCTAAGCTATGTCCCATCTTCTGGAGGTTATGTACTGCCAAATATACTGCAAACTACCGTCTGCTTGGTGGGCTTGGCATGCTATTCATCGATCCCTCAGTATGCGACTTTCATTTTAAGAAACCAGGGTATGGAGATACTGTTATATTTCTGTAGTTGGTATCAAAGGAATCGGGACAATATCGGAGCATCAAGTTCTGCTCCTAATCCCCAGAGCATCGCTGAGAAGAGGATATGTTGCTGGATATGTACGGAAGACTGGGACAACAAAGATGCTATTCTTCTCTATGCTCTCTTGGCTTTGGCCGAGTTGGTAAATCATTCTTTCTCTGAACAGAATCACGCCGAAGAATTCTCAAAGGAGAGAGAAAGTGTGAAAGATCAGTTATGCACCACACTTCAGGAGATCCGAGATGGAACTTATGGCTCTGGTCCAAGGTGGTATGCTGCATACATCCTAAGCTATCTTAGATGCTACGGCTTCCAGCATAAGTTGGGGAAAAGACTCATGGGAGCTTATGAAGATGAGGAATGTAGTGATATGCGACTCCTTTTCGCTAGTGGGAATAGTGCGAGTGTAAACAAAATTATTCTCGCTGTCAGGTGTCCAACGTTACTGCCTCCCAAGGAGGGAGCTCACAGTGGCTCGATATCAACTGAGAAACCTCAGAGAACCGTTGAAGAAATTCGCATGTCTGCGAATGTGGATACTTTGGCGCTTGTTAAGTTATTGGAATTTGCTTACTCTGGGTATGTGGAAGTAGAAAGTACGACGCTGAAAAAGCTGAAAACTTTGGCGAGACATTGTAAGTCAAAGGTTCTGCTGCATATGCTCTGCAGAAGAAGACCCAAGTGGGGATCTTCGATACCCAGAATTGATATACCCCTTGCCCTCACTCCTAAGCTCATCCATTTATCGTAAGTTTTATCAGTTTCATCGTTCTTTTTGAGGCTTAGAAATTCTAAGTTAGAATCAATGTAGACGCAGGTATAGATCACAGTTTTCCTGTAATTTCAGGGATGTTATATTAGTACCTAAAGAAACAAACATGACTGGCTTCAGCTGCCGTTTGTGTTCCTCAACATCTCCTCATGCCCATTCTCACCGGGTTATACTATCGTCTGGCTGTGAATACCTGCGTGCCTTGTTCCGGTCCGGAATGCAGGAGAGGTAATGTACTTCAGACAATTTCTTCTTTGGAATTTCATATATAGTCGAAAGTATGTTCGTGGCTGTCTAGTGTTTATTGAGGATTAAAAGACTCAAAATCTAATACATTTTAATATAATATTATGCAGCCATTTGGATAGACTAAACGTCCCTGTGAGCTGGCTGGGGTTAACTAAGCTTGTAAATTGGTTCTACTGTGATGAATTGCCGAAACCTCCATCGGGTTGCAGATGGAATAACATGGACACGGATGCAAAACTACAGGAGCTTCAAGCTTATGTGGAGATATATTCGCTTACCGAATGGTGGATAATGGAAGATCTTCAAAACGATTGTGCTCAAGTGATTGCCTCTTGCTTGGAATCTGCTAGAGAGTTGTCGATCAAAACTATCGAATTAGCTGCAAGTTTCTCGATGTGGAGACTGGTGGAAGCAGCTGCTGATCATGCAGCTCCAATTTATCATCAGCTTCGTGACTCAGGTGAGCTCGATGAGCTAGATGATGAGCTGGTTAACCTGATCCGAACCGCTGCTGTTCAATTTTCTCAACAGGGTGGTTAAGTAACCGAAACAAAAACTAAAGAATTGAGAATTGAGAAGTCTGGACTCTTTGGTTCTGTCTGGAGAGAGTAAAGTGTCCTCGCATCATCGACCAAGTATATATAGGATCCGAAATGGTTTTGTCAGTCATTTATTGGCACCAATCCCTTTTGAAGATTGTTCGTGTATGGTTTTCGATAGGGAGCATCTGTTGTGTGATTTTTTTTTTTATTTTCTCAAAAGAGTCGATCCAGTAGAAGATAAAAATACATAAAATTTTGTAAGCTAAACAACGGATATGTACAAAGTAAATTATGTATGCTATTCGAAAGTTTATGAATATGTTTGAACAATTTTGAAGAATTTGCAAGTCGCAACATGTGACTATGTTGGAGGCTCGCTTTATTTATTTTTTTTTTTTTTTACAATTTAAAACAGATATAGATTAACCCCTGAAAGGTCAAATTCCTAAACAATTAGTTCTACATTAGTCGTGAGAACCACTTATTCATAAATTCCAATATATTACATAACACAGAGTGTGAAAGAAAGAGAAGAAAGCAAAGATGGAAATAATGGAAGTCTTGGAGGAAGTACTTTGCGTCGCGAAGATGCTCTTTTACTATTTCATTTCTATCCTCATCGACAGTATGAGCTTCTTCACTGACGCTTACGATCTCTTCTGCTTGTCTTTGGTCTCGAAGCTCTTTGGTCGACGCTTCTTATTCTGCAACCAGTTTTTATTTCCCATTATTAAGTTAGAACTAGTCTCGTCTTCGAATAAAAAAGGAATACATAATCAAATTGTTGATTACATTTTGTATTGCTTCGATAAAGCTACGGTGCAGATTAAAATATTATATAAATGGTGTATTTATATTATGTATGGATTATGGAATTGTTTGGTGGGTTTACTCTTAAGATTAGATGTTTGTATCATTGTTGTATGTATGGTTTGTCTATAAATATGAGAGTTTTTAATCTGTCTTTGTAAGACATTCACATGAAAAGAAAATACTCTTGTGTTTCGATTCTTTGTTGCATATCGAAAAGTTCAACAACACAACATATTTTCTGTTTCTATTGATCTTTTATATGCAAGAAAAAACATGATTTGTTTTGAACATACGCTTTCGGAGCTGAACTCGAACGGTTTATAACGTAAAAGCATGTGAAAAGTGAAACAAAACGGACATTTAAACTTTAAAGCTTGAAGAAACGGTCATCGTGCGTCCCACTCACCCAAAAGCCCAAACTATATATCTTGTCTTTTAGGATTTCACGCTTCTCACGCATTTCATGATTTTCTCCACGTTTCTCTTCTGTTGCTTGATCTCTTCCTCCTTCATCATATCTTCTTATTTGTCTGTTATATTATATATGCAGCTTTTGTGAGAAATCTTGAAAAGCAAAAAAAAAAATGGTGGCCAAAAACTCTGTCGAGTTTGAGTGCAAGTCTCGCGATGAAACGAAAGCAGCACTGGAAGGTCTTGTTGAACCTCAAATCACTGAGGTTCCTCCTATCTCTGGCCTTTCTCCAGTTGCCTTAGATGACACGAAACCTTCTTTCTCTGCCTCAGACTTCGCAGTCCCTATCATCGACTTTGCAAGCGTCCACGTGGACGCAGTATCACGTGAATGTATTGTGGAAAAGATCAAAGATGCTGCACAAAAGTGGGGAATTTTCCAGGTGATCAACCATGGTGTTCCTTTAAGTGTCCTTGAAGAGATAAAAGATGGAGTTTTCAGGTTTCATGAGGAAGATCCTGAGGTTAAAAAATCTTACTTCTCGCGCGACTTTACCAAGAAATTTATTTACTACAATAGTTTCGAACGTTACGATTCGTCTGTTGGTAACTGGAGAGACAGTTTCGCTTGTTACATGGCTCCTGATCCTCCAACCCCTGAGGAGCTCCCAGTGGCTTGCAGGTACTTTTTTTTTTCATTGAAAAATCTTAGGATATGTTCATTCTAACATCATTGGCTCAGGGAGGCTATGATCGGATACTCGGACCATGTGAAGAGCTTAGGTGGTTTGCTCTTTGAACTTATCTCAGAAGCTCTTGGCTTGAGCCTTGAGACCCTTAAGCGGATGGATTGCACCAAGGGTTTGCAAATGATCTGCCATTATTACCCTCTCTGCCCACACCCTGACCTAACTTTGGGCACAAGGAAGCATACCGACAACACCTTCATCACCATTCTTCTTCAAGACCAAGTCGGTGGCCTTCAAGTTCTTCATCAAGATTGTTGGGTCGATGTCTCGCCTATTCCCGGGGGTCTTGTCATCAACGTCGGAGATTTCTTGCAGGTGAGCTCATTGATACATAACTCTAAAGTAAAAGTACAAGAGACGCGGTAAGATATAGAACAGAGGTTTTAGTGAGAGATACATTGAGATTATCTCTCACCTTTTATTTGGTTTGTGTAGATGATGACGAACGAGAAGTTCATAAGCGTGAACCATAGGGTGCTTGCAAACAGAGTAGAACCGAGGATTTCGGTCGCGTGCTTTTTCTGCTACCCGACGAATCCGAATTCCACAGTTTGAAAAGCTTCATTCTCGAAGAAAACCCTCCAAAGATTTCGTAGATTACACAAAGGGACACATTGACAAAGGCCTCGATGGAACATCGCACTCGAGTTTCGAGATATGAAACAAAAAGTAATAATAATTAACGCTATCTTTGTGTGTTTCATGCTGTAAGATATTTTGTGTGCTCCATGCATCTCGACTCTGTATTAACTACTAAACCATTATGTACAAAAAAAAATTTGTGTGTGTGTGTGTCATTTAATCAGCGATGATTTGCTGTGAGATATTTAGACAACTATGGTAATTGAATGTTTCGTATGCATCTGTTTGAATCAGCTCTCATCCCTGTTCATGTCAAGCTATTATATTCTTGGCAACAGTAACATCATAAATAGTTTTATCGTATAAAGAATCAATTAAATGACAGCAATCTCACAAATGCTATTTTGGTAATTTACAAAGTAAATTTGTGAGCCTATGTAATGGCAATGTTTGAAGCTGAAGAAAATGCTTGACATTTTGGAAAATGCTTGACATTTTGGAAAATGCTTGACATTTTGGAAAATGCTTGACATTTTGGAAAATGCTTGTTACAAGCTAGTACCAACTTGACATTTCCAATAAAACCCCATAATATGTCGAGTTGTAGACAATTATATTGTAATGAATCGTGCGTGAGATCCGCTTATTCCCAAATTCCAAAATAATACATCCATTTTACTTAACCAAAGGAACAAAGAAATTTTAAAACTTATCGACAGTATGTTCTGCTCCGTCGTCGACGCACTTTTCTATACTCTTCACATCTGTTGTTTAATTGTTTCCGATTTTGTCTTGCACGCACATCTGTTATTATAACGCTTCTTCTTGTTTCTATTGATCTTCATATATATACAATATAGAAGCATACTCGTAAAAAAAAAAATGACGTAATAATAGCTGAAAAGTCGACAAAATGGAGAATTTAAGCTTGCGAAACGGTCATTTCAGGTCCCACACACGACACACCAAACACCAACTAAAACGATTTCAATGAGTATTATTATCTGACATAAAAAAATGAAAACAAAGTTAAAGAATTTATCAGAGTCGATTTCGAGATTTTTTATACTGACACATGTCCACTTATTATATACAAAGAGATTATGTGAGAGATCAAATACATAATAGTTTAGAATAATATTACTGGTTAGTCTGTTGTTAATTTTTATACTTTATGTGTTTATAGATCATAAAAGCACATATATATTTATCTATCAAATTAATTCTATTAGCTACCAAAAATAATATATCAAGTTTGATATATTTGAGATGTAATTTGATATAATTTAAAATTTTATCAATATGGGATCCTATATTTAAGATTAAATCTAATATAGGATTTTTAAGTTCAGCAATATAACGTTTTGAGAAATATATCTTAAAGAAATTAATATTACATTTTGAGAGATTTAATATTAATGGAGATGCTCTGAATCTTGACTCTGCCACGCTTCTCATATTTTGCATGATCTTATCCACGTTTCTCTTCTGTTGCCTCATTTCCTTCCTAATTCTTCTTCTGCTTCTTACTGTCTCTGCTACATAAGCAATCCTTTGTGAGAAATCTTGAAAAAAAAATTCAGACGAATACAAAAATGGTAGCCAAAAACTCAGTCGAATTTGAGTGCAAGTCTTTCGATGAATCGAAAGCTGCAGTGGATGGCCTCGTTGAAGCTCAAATCACTAAGGTTCCTTCGATCTTTGGCGTTCCTCCAGCTGCTGCAGATGACAAAAAACCTTCTGTCACTGCGTCAGAGTTCGCAATCCCTATCATCGACTTTGCAGGCGTCCACACGGACGCAGTGTCACGTGAAGGCATTGTGGAGAAGATCAAAGAAGCTGCGGAGAAGTGGGGAATTTTCCAATTGATCAATCATGGTGTTCCCTTAAGCGTTCTTGAAGAGATAAAAGATGGAGTTGTAAGGTTTCATGAGGAAGATCCTGAGGTTAAGAAATCTTACTTCTCGCGCGACTTCACCAAGACATTTATCTACCACAACAATTTCGAACTCTACAGCTCGTCTGCTGGTAATTGGAGAGACAGCTTCGCTTGTTACATGGCTCCTAATCCTCCAAACCCTGAGGAGCTCCCAGTGGCTTGCAGGTGATTTCATATTACACTGAGAAATCTTAGTATACATTGTAACTTGTAAGATGTATATTGATTCTTACATCATTGGCTCAGAGATGCTATGATGGGATACTCAAAGCATGTGATGAGCTTGGGTGGTTTGCTTTTTGAACTTCTCTCGGAAGCTCTTGGCTTAAGCTCTGAGAAGCTAAAGAGCATGGATTGCATGAAGGGTTTGCTTATGATCTGCCATTATTACCCTCCCTGTCCACAACCTGACGTAACTTTGGGAACAAGTAAGCATTCCGACAACACCTTTATCACCATTCTTCTTCAGGACCAAATCGGTGGTCTTCAAGTCCTTCATCAAGACTGTTGGGTCGATGTCTCGCCTATTCCCGGGGCTCTGGTCATCAACATCGGAGATTTCCTGCAGGTAAGTTCATTGATTCATACTTTTACACTAAAAGTATAAGAGACACGGTAACATAGAACAGAGGTTTTAGTGAGAAATGCATTGAATGACTTTCTCACTTTTATGTTTTTGTAGTTGATGACGAACGACAAGTTCACAAGTTGCGAGCATAGGGTGCTTGCAAACAAAGTCGGACCGAGGATTTCAGTCGCGTGCTTTTTCAGCTCGAGTATGACTCCGAATTCCACAGTTTACGGACCAATCAAAGAGCTTCTGTCTGAAGAAAACCCTCCAAAGTACAGAGACTTCACTGTACCTGAGTACACAAAGGGATACATCGAGAAAGGTCTCAATGGAACTTCGCATTTACTGAATTTCAAGATATGAGAAACACTTAAAAGAGTAGACCGTCGTCTTTGCTGTAAGTTGTATCAGAGAACTAGGGTAATTGGGTGTTTCGTCTATCTGCTTGGGTCAGTCCTTGTCCCTGTCAATGTCAAGCTATTATGTTCGTGGTTCTGCGATAATAACCCCATAAGTAGTCTTATTGTAAAGAATGCTACAATTTCAAAGCTAAGCGTATCGTAATCAGCTCATTCAAACCCAGATATTTAGCTTCAGATACAGCTGGTGAGAGTTTATTGATGCTCTGCTTTTTGCGGTCCACGTAATCGTCTAGTAACGACTCAAGACTCCACAAAACGGACATATATACGCACTAGTGTCGGTCCCACGCACCAAAGATAGACTTATCAGTCTTGTCTTTTATCTTTTCCACGTTTGTCTTCTTTGCATGGGCTTATCCACGTTTCTCCTCCTTCATCTTCTTCTTGTGTCTCTGCTACCAACCTTTTTGTGAGAAATCTTGGCTAACAAAAAAAAAAATGAACTTGTCGTTCGTTATTAGCTAAGAGACACTGAACCTGAAATTTTGTACTGAGGATTCAACATACATAGAATGACTTCTTCTTCCTTGGATGTTTATACTCGATTTCTTGCAGCTAATAACGAACAACAAGTTCATCAGCGCGGAGCATAGGGTTCTGGCGAACAGAACCGGGACACGGATTTCAATCTCGAGCTTTTCCAGCACAAGCATGCTTCCGAATTCCAAACGACCCATCAAAGAGCTTCTCTCTGAAGGAAACCCTCCTCCAAAATACAGAGACTTCACGATAACAGAGTACACAAAAGGGTATACTGAGAAAAATCTGGATGGAATATCGTATCTGTCACGTTTCAGAACATGAAAAACCAATATTTCTGTGGAAACAAGTTCAAACTTTAATTACTTAATCATCTCTAGGCTCCGTGACTTGAACAGACTTTATCAAGGCTGATGCAGCGATCTGAGCTTGCTTTCAAAACAGATCAACAGAAAGACACTGTTTCTATACTCAACTTTGTAGCTAATACATATATATTGTTTTCACTGTATTCAACGAACAAAATAAGTTGACTTGATCGAATACTAACTAGTCAGAGAGCATCAGATTAATACCTGTCTCCGTTCCAACTCTCTAAGACCACCAATCTTCCGACATGTCCGATAGAGAGATCCAGAGCAGGGCTCCGCGATGATTTCAGAACTTGCAAGATCGAGGAATGTTGTAGACAACGAGATTCGAGAGATCAGGTTGAAGCTGCGTGTGTGGTTAGTAAGCCGTTGGGAGGATGAGAGAAACGCCGGCGAATGGTTCTCCGATCTGACCTAAACGGTGGCGGGAAAAAGAGACTTTGGGTGAATTAAAAAGATCAGGTTTGAACGGTGGCTCGTCAGCAACCACCGGTGGGTCCAGAAGAGACGACGCCATTGAACCAATTAAACTTAAGAGATTGGTGGGGGACACAAGACGGTTTCTCTGTGCTACTTATAAAGGCAAGCAGACCCCACTTTCTTTTTATTCAAAATTTGTTCCTTTAAAATTCGATATTAAAGATTCCTCTAATTTTTGTTAAATTATATTTTCTCTTACATTAATTTTTTATTATCTTAGTTAGTGTGTAACATTAGCTGATTATCATTTGTAAGCTATTACTTATATTTTAGGTATTTTTAATATTGGAACCGAAATAAGACCTTCTTAATAAATAAAAATATATGGTTCTAAAACAATCTTGATGAGAGAAAAAAAAAAAATAAACGCCAAAAATTCTCACCCTTGCACATGGAGATAGGAACACTGATTTTCTCCAATTTGTCTGTTACTTTCATATAAACTTCTTAATGGTTCGGAATGTTAAAATTGTTAGAATTCTAAACTTTCGTTTATAGGCTCTTAACCGGGGCTTAACTTATTACATGGCTGAACAAAAAGAATGTTTTAGATTTGTTCATAAATGTTCCAAGTGATTAAATGTACAAACCAAAACCAAAAAAATCCAACGTCCCTATAATCAAACCAAGTGATTAAATGTCCACCGAGTCAAACAGAAAATTGTACACTCCTCTTCTCCTATAAATATATACAGTACTTGGGTTTGGTTTACTAATTACGCCTACTCTTGAAAGAAAAATTATTCAAACAGTTACATACTAATCTCGTTCAAACAAAAATTTACATAATAATCAAAATGTTCATTGTTCACAATGAGTTATTCAATTCAATTGCGAGTAAATTTGTTTGTTCTTTTTAGTGTATTGAAAACGTAGAAAAAGAAGTAAATATTACGTTTTTTTTCTTATAGAGGCATATCGAGACGCATATGTACTCCAATGTTGGAAAGTGCGCGATATGGTTTGGATGTGCTTGTGATTTTATAAACTTATTTTTAACAAAATAGTTATCTAGAACCAAAAATATACAAAATAGTTATTATATTTCGTTCAAATACAGAATACACTGAGCTAATATGTGAAGAATATTATAACTATGTAATTGACTGTATGGATATCAAATTTGATTGTTTAGCTTTCTCTTTCAGTATTTGACTTTTGGAACACTTCTTAAGCTCATTTAAATGAATCACATGACGTTACAATCATATCAAATCATATAGCTTGCACATTATAAAACATAAAAGGATGTTTCATATAATTATTTTCAAATGGTGATTATTACATTCTCCAAACTAATTACAGAAGGACCCGGCCGCTTGAACTTTAAAGTTCTAGAAATTTAGACCCGCTTATAAAGAATCTTATTCGTTATAGAAATCGATTGACAATTACAGTTTATTTGCCAATAATGCTTTTTCTTTTTGGATAATACAGCTTCTTACGCTTGGGATTGATTATTTTTGTTATAAATGGGAATGTCTGTCACGTAACTTTCAATATATAACGATTGTATTCCCTTTATTGCCTCTTACCCATGTTAATATTATTATTCTTGTTGTAGTTCTCTCCATATTCAAGAAGTTCCTCCAAAACACTATCGTCCAAGTACTCAAACTCAAAAACTTGCCTCGACGAGGAAGAGTTTGCCGTAGTGGCTGCGGAGTTGGAGGAAGATCCGCTTCCCATATTGTACTCATGAGGGAAGTTGAGAATTGCGGCGTGGCCTCTCATAGAATAGGCGGCTCGGTCATAGGCTCGAGCCGCGTCTTCCGCGGTGTCAAATGTTCCTAGCCACACACGCTCGCCGTGCTTTCTCGAATCTCTTATTTCCGCTGCAAATTTTCCCCAAGGCCGCCTCCTTACTCCCCGGAACTTCCCTTGCTCGGCTCCTCCTCCGCCACCAGCGCTCCGACCTCCTTGATCCATATAAATATGTGTGTGTGTATGTGTGAGAAGAGAAACAGAGGCAAAGTGAGTAAGAAGAAGAAAACGGATGTTTGAGGACGACACAAGTTTCAGCGTATGTTTTTTTTTTTTTTTTGTCTTTGTGCGTTTTATTTAGATCTGCATGGGTTAGCTAGATGAGATTTTATTTGGGGCATTTATAGGCAAGGAAACAAGTGGGTCCATTAACCTAATATTCGAATTTCAAAGCCTCCACTTATCAAATCTTATAGAGATTCTTATACCCTTTTTCTTTCAAAATCTATGTTCCTTGTATAACAAAGTTTCCTCTGATATATTGTTTTGAATTCAATATAGTTAGCATCTACTATCATCTTGTTATTTATTTGGAAATTTAGTGAAAAAAAAGTCAAAAACTAACCATTGTATTTACATGTCTGATCAAAGCAACTGTTGATCTGTAAGATTTGCAAAATGTACAGCATATCTGTAATGACGGCGTCAAAATCAGGTATGACAAAATCAAAACACACGTTTTGTTATATCCATCAAGTTATTAATTTACTTGTACGTGTTTAGATGTTTATATATGACAGTACTCATGAATTGATTTCTTACGTTATGATATTGTTTAATATAGTATTAAGGGACTGTCTAATTCAATGATTCATTTCTCTAGCTTTTTGGAGAAGTTTAAGTTAAAAGATTTTTTTTCTATATTACAGTTGCAAATTAAATACCATATGATATTTATTAATATAATACTACGAGACTGTCTAATTTAATAAATCATTTCACTGAGTTTTTGGAGGAGTTCAAGTTTGAGGTAAAAGATCTAGAATTTTTTGTTCTAGTACAGTAGCAGACCCAAATAGGAAAATCATTCTTTCTGTTTTGGTAGATACAAGTGTGATTATACCTATATATCCGAGAAAATCATGTGTTAATTATGTTTGAAATACTACAATTTCAAACAATCTCGCATTTTAATTCTAATAACCTGCATGGAATTAAAAAGACTGGTACGATGCACTGAAGTCTAAACTTAAGTTTTATCAAATTCTGTTTTACTTAGGCTGTTTTCTATAAAAGAAAAAACTAACTTTCGATATTCAATGTGGTAAGAATATAAATTTCTATTCTGCTTCCGTCCTAGAGAGAACAGTCTAGATCTTTTAACCCAAACTTGAACCTCTCCAAAAAGTTAGAGAAATTCTTTAAAATTTGACAGTCCCTTAATATTATATATTAAATATCATATGGTATTTTTGGCAATAGTAATGGAATTTTTGTTACCAAAAGTATGGTGTGGTGCAACTGATAAAGAGAGAACCATAGTTGATGGTGGGCCCATTTGGAATATGTTTGACTTCTCTAGTGCCCACGTGGGTTGACTCTCAAAACCGACTCGGGAGTTTTCGTTGGACCATAATTTATACCTTTTTAACATTAAATACGTCTTAGGGGTGACTAGGGGGGTCAAGTTCTTTGACATGACTCTACATTTTGGAGAATGATTTCCCATCAATTTCTCTCCTTTTTTTTTAATATCGTCAATTTTACGAACATGCATTAACCAAGCAAGAAAACGTTTACGAATATGTAACTATTTCTGACTAATCGTTTACGAATATATTGGAGAATAAGTTACAAGAACTTATTTTTCAATTAGTACGTTAAAATTAAAAACAATTAACGTTCATGTAACATATTTTATAGTACCAAATATAAGAAGACTTCTTAACATTCATACCCAAAAAAAAAATAGAAAACTAAAGAATTATTGAGAATTTTTTCGAAATTTTATTAAATAAAAGTACCAAAATACATTGGTTACAGCTAGAAAACTATTTATATGGTTTTCTCCAAAAAAAAAACTATTTGTATTAGAAACCGCCACTTAATTATTGTAGTATTGTTATTAACGAAATGAAAACAGTAGATAAACTTGGAAACAAATTTCTTTTCTTGTTCAGCAAAAAAAATGTCAAATATCGTAAATTTTGTCTATTCAAAAAACATAAATCGCATTGAAAATTGAGTTTAAAACAGAAAATATTGTCTAAATTTGATTATGAAATTTGGATGACTCTGATCATCATTTGTGCCATTGTACATATTCAGATAATAAAATCGTCCAAATCTCATAATCAAGTTTAGAAACCAAGTGTTATAAAAAAAAAAAAATTAGAAACCAAGTAATACTAGGTCTAAAGTGTCTGCTTGGTCGGATTGATTGATACCTTAATTCTATATAAATAATTGTGAGTATCGGGTTGGTTTGTAACTTTTTAAATATCATGTTCACATTTAATAAAAAAAATATTTTTATGATATATTATCATCTGTATTTCTAAGTTGTGAACGCAAATACTAAAGGTATTCGCAATTTAAATTTATACTAAGCATCTCAGGCTTGCGTACAATGTACAAAATTGTTTTTATTTGAAAACCGTAATTAACTTATCAGTTTCATTTTCTATTAACAAAAAATATTAATGTGAATATAAATACGAAACCAACAGAAAAGTCAAACTTCTAATCAAAATATTTGCTAAGTGATAATATTGTAGAGATGAAGTTAACAGTTTTTGGTCGCATGAATTTGTGGGTTTGAATTCGAGTAGTGGTACAACGACCACAGTAGCACATATCACTAGGAATATGTTATGGCCGAACTAATTTAACTGTATTTAGATATATGTTCTAATACTGTTTTGGTTCAAATAATTTATATTCTAATCATCATAACATATTAGACCATTTTAAAAATATGGTACTTTATGTTATTTTCCAAAATTACAATTAAAATCCTATTTTTAGTTAAAACACACATATTTAAAATTTAGTATGTGTTTCAAATGTTCTAAAAATGGTTTTACATATATTTCAGAAATTTTTTCTAAACCCAAAGTTTGTAATTAATATTCGTGGTACTTTTAGGACTAAGACTTACTTGTGTGGTATTAATTATATGATGCTTCTCTATAAACATATATCCTCTTATGTATTTGTCATCAATTAAATTAGATATTCCTAAATTTTTCACAACATTTTACGAAGATAACAATTTTGTCATCGGAATAAACAACTGATCTATAATATACATACCAGATCATGTATAAACCCTGAGTCGGCCATTAACCCAAACGGGTGAAATTTGGACTTATGGCTTAAAGAAAGAATTAATAGCAATCTAAAAAATATTGTTCTTTAATTTTAATGGTAAGATACTATTTAAATGTTTAGTGTTTAACCGTTCTCATCGTTATTTATATATTTATAGTTTTAGACTTTAAATTTATATATTTATAATTTTTGTTTAATTGGACTTCTGGTTTTCACATTTTCATGACCTGTACGTATGCATATAAAAAAAAACTAACCTATATAACCTCTCTTTTTTCTATTTTCTTAATAAACTTATATAACCTTTAAAAACATAAAACCGCAACTTAGAGTATATTACGTACTCTGGAATCTGAATCTTATAACTACACACGGACATCGCCAACAAATATTAGCTTCTATAGTTAGCTAGGTCCACAAAAAACCCTCGGTAAAGTTCCATCAAATTAACAATAGGTGTCACTATCTCTAAGAAACTTCTACTAGAGAATTCGTATAAGTAAACATTTCATAGTATCTTTCATCCATAAATTAACTCAATTATTTTACTGAGACTATATTATATCCAAATTGAACTCTATAAACCTATTAACCTATTTGTCACGTGGGATTTGCTAATGATACATGCATCCTTGTGGTTTAGGATCAAAATATCTATAATTAACGATAAGTCAGTTGAAAAAGGAAAAATATATATATGTCCAATGTATCTAGATGATGGTTATTTCTTGATCATAGTCACAAAGTAGATATACTACTTCTAGCTTTCTTTTTGTTTCTTTTTTTTTTTAAAAAATATATATATATATATATATATATATTAAAAATTATTAGTTGGCCCCTTTTGGCTGCTCCTAGTCGTGGATTCGATCTTCTATGTGTCCGTACAGGTTCCTTTCCCTTTCATCACATTATAGAATAATGATTACGATTCTATTAGTAAGTCGTTTAAATCTGACTTGTCTTTGACTTTGAATCCGTCCACGATAAATACTGTATTACTCCAATTAATAGCGTAATACAATAAAGGATTACATGCCACTTAATGTTTACAAAAAACAAGGACCAATTTTAAAAATAAACAAATTATTCTATCTTGTTGTATGTGTTGTAACTAAAGATTTTGTGGGTGTTTCGATGATACCATTGTTTTTATTATTCAACTAAGCGAATAATATGAAACTTGAAACTAAAGTCATTCTTTTTGTAGATCAATAATCCTGAAAAAAATAATTGTGTGGTAACGATTGAAGCAGAATCAGAATCTCTTTTGTTGTCGCCATTACGACTAGTGTAAGGGGTCTCTCGAGGTTGGGGACAACATATAGCTAGTGTCTTTTTACATCTTCGTGCATGAACCAACTAATTAAATATCATATATTGTGATTTATTATTAGGAGAATCTATCATATAATCGGCAACGTACGTCCATGACGAACCGATACACCTAAGCAAAAGTTAAATTAATTAACAAATGAACATGAACCCTAACACATAGATGAAGCTTCTTAAGTTCAAAATAAAAATTTTGCAAACTATATAAACTTTATGAATTTATTTCATTTCTTTATGAACTAGTTAATTAATTAACAGCATTCGAATTTTCGTTGGAGAAGCAAAGTTAACTTTATTAACATAAATATCTTTTAAATCACATAAACTTAATACTAATAAATAACGGTTGACAATTATTTCTAACTTCTATTATTTTGTAGATTAACGGTTGACAAATTATTTCTAACTTCTATTATTTTGTAGATTTACCTTTTCAAATGAATATCAGCATGTGGTATTTTGGAAAAAAGTTCGATATGCTTAATGCGTAATCTTTTGTTACTTGTACAGTCGAATTTATAACTTTTGTTTGGTATCTTATTGTATAGTGTAATTTGGTCTCACTAACTGAAAATTTTAATCGGTTTTCACTTTTCATAATCTGGTGTGGTGGCAAACCCATATCACTGATACACACATACACATCTTATAATTCTTGGAATAACTTTAATGGCCCAGCCCAAGTTAATCGTGAGCCACATGGTCCACGCAGCTTACCCAATTGGGTCTATTAATCATTTACCATATAATGTAGTTTGTATTTAAGTTTAATAGCATACGTATATAGTAGTATTAAATTGAGTTGATCTTAGTAATGATCCGCCAGGAAATAAATAGCATTGGAATTAGGATGTTTGACTCGCACAGACATCAAAGATTTCAAACACGTTTGACCCGGATAGTTTTCTCTTTCTTAAAATGGTGAGTAAAAGTCAACGTTTTGTTTAACATCAGCTCAAAGTAAGAGCTATAACTTTTCTTTTTCAAAATAAATTACGTTTTTTCTTAAATATGAGATTTACGTTATTTGCGCGATACTCGATTTGATACTAAATGTAAATCTCTTTATAGCCAAAGAAAAAAATAGTCTTGGATTTTCTAGTATGTAATTTTCCTTTTTAAATATGCTTTTATATATGACTCTTAAGAATAAAATACGATCCTGAATGTAAATAATATCTCAATTAATTATGCCTTTGTTTCAAAAAAAAAAAAATCTCAATCGTTTTTTTTTCTTTTAAAGAAAAAGAATAGAAAATTATAAACATCTACCCCGAGTTCTTCTCGCAGACTCGGCGATTGATGGTCTGCGCACTCACGTTACCGACCAAGCATCACGTGCTGTTGATCCATCTCACCGTTGTTGTCCCGTCTTGGTGTCCACGTGGTACGTGATGATGAATTCTCATGACCGCATTCGTAAAAGTCAATTGTTACAGTTGCTAGTGTTACAGTGTAAATATTAAGTTCCATATGAAAAATATTCTCCTGCTACGCACCCTGTTAGGTAGTATTTGTTTATTTGTGAATTTGTTACCATGGATCTGAATCTAATTTTGTCGATTTGTGATTTCATATTTCGCACTATATTTTTTTCTGACAATTGTGATTTTCTTCGGGAGGCCAACTAGTAAAAATGTCTTGATTTTCATCAGAACAAGTTTTGATTCAAGGGACAAAAATCAGATTTCTATTTCAAAATTCATATCACTAAGGTTTTGACTCCATCGTCGTGGGCACGTTTTCCTTTTATAAAACGTTAGAAAATTTTGAGAAATAATAAATTTATACTCTTCCATGCAAAAAGTGGATTATCCACCTTTAACAACAACAAAAAGTCGATTAATATACACAACTTATATGATAATCAAATATACAATTATGCCCACAAAAGTACTGAAACCGCAACTATTGTCTTTATTATTATATGTATATGAGATATAGTTGTGAGTGTCTGTATATTTGTTTTCCTGGAGATGAGAACAAATATTTAAATATAACACGGAACCTGTTCTGCCGTTGTGAGCCAAACTCGTCAAACATACAAACACGATAGAGTATGGAAACATTGTCGTCCTTAAATTTTCCTTCTTCTATTTCCCTTTTTAATATTCTGTCTGCCAGACTGTTATTTCTTTTTTTTTTCTCACATTTCCTATAATTCTAAAATAGGAAATGAAAATTCAAAACAAAAATCTTTGAATTCTTCTTGCGGTGGATTTGACTTTTCTTCTCATTCTTTTTAATTTTCCTTCACGGTACGTACACAAAGAAACCATGAGTCCTACCTTCTGTCTTTTTGTAACGTTTTGAACCATGATTACAATATCTATTTTAACCATATACTGTTATGTAGTTAACCCCCCCAAAAAAATTATGTGAATTATGTTGACAAAATGATCAAATTATGTCTTGCCCACATCATTTTTTTAAAGTATCAACAATTATTCCAAAACATAATCAATTAAAATTAGCAACCGACAATTATGGTTAGCTGGAGTTTACAGATTCTAATATTTGAGAAAATGGTACTATAAGATTAGTGAATCCAAGTTTATCATCATCATTGACTATGAATTGAGTAATCTACATGGACAAACAAAACTTTCACTATCAGAAGATCCAAATAAATTATAAATTAGTCCACTTGTAATAAGCAAGACTTTCTTATTGTTTTCCTCACAAAAAAAGTACAGAAGAAATGTTTAAATAAAGAACTCTTACAGCAAACGAGTCACATAGATCGAGAAGAAGATCAAAATTAATTAAAGATTCAGAAAGATGATGATAAGTTAAATAAATATATGAATCATATAAGAGCCTCTGAAATCTCACCAACTCCTTCTCTCTTTCTCTTCCACTTCATTTACTCAATCTCTGTTTTTCTTCTCTACCACTCTCTGTTCCCCTCCTCTGGTCCTTCTCTTCCACACGCATTTACGTATATAAACACACACACAACAGTCTTAAGATTCTTGATTAGAGAAAGACAACGAAACAAAATTTACCTTTTTTTCTTTTGCTAAAAACAGAACAAACATTTACTTAATTCTTGATTTTTTTTTTCTATGAACATTACCCTCAAAATCCTAAAGGGTGGTTTTTGTATGTTTTTCATAATATTTTCTTCTAGACTTCCTTCTTTTCATTTAGACTTATTGTAGTCAATGGATCTAAACGACCGTCGCAACCCATTCAACAATCTGGCCTTTCCGCCGCCGCCGCCGCCCTCAACTACCTTCACGAGCCCTATTTTCCCACGAGCAAGCTCTTCCGGCACGAATTTCCCCATCCTCGCCGTCGCAGTGATCGGAATCTTAGCCACTGCGTTCTTGCTTGTAAGCTATTACATCTTTGTTATAAAATGCTGTCTTAATTGGCACCAAATCGACATCTTCCGTCGCCGCAGGCGGAGCAGTGACCAAAACCCTTTAATGATATACACTCCTCATGACCTAAACCGAGGTCTCGACGAATCAGCCATTAGAGCAATCCCAATCTTCAAATTCAAGAAGAGAGACGTTGTTGCAGGAGGAGAGGACGATCAGAATAAGAGCTCCCAAGAATGCTCTGTTTGCTTAAACGAGTTTCAAGAAGGTGAGAAGCTGAGGATTATTCCCAATTGTTGCCACGTGTTCCACATTGATTGCATCGATATTTGGCTTCAGGGAAATGCGAATTGTCCCTTGTGCAGAACCAGCGTTTCGTGTGAGGCAAGTTTCTCTCTTGACCTAATTGCTGCACCGAATTCTTCACCGGAGGATAACCCTCCTCCTTGTAACGGGAATCTTCAACCCGGCGCGGTTTTAGGAGGCGACGACGACTTCTTAGTGATCGAGCTTGGGACCAGTAATGATAATAACAGACAAAGCGTGAGAAACAGAGACTTTCTTACCGAACAAGAAAGGGCTGCCTCGGACGAGGTGTTGACTGGAGACACCGCGAAATCGATCAGTCCTTCGCCTAGAAATTTCGATCATCGTGCAATGCATTGTAAAGGGAGAGTGTTTCATAAAGTGACGAGTATGGGAGACGAATGTATCAATACTCGCGGCAAAGATAATCAATTCGGTGGACTTCAGCCCATAAGAAGATCGATCTCGATGGATTCTTCAGTGGATCGCCAGCTGTACCTGGCGGTTCAAGAGGTGATTGGCCGGAACACCGGGAAGATTCCGATGGTGGCTGGAGACGGTGGAAGTTTTACGGAAGATTGTAGTAGTAGCGGTGGTGGTGATATCAGAGTGATGAAGAGATGTTTCTTCTCTTTTGGAAGTAGTAGAGGTTCTAGAAGTTCCTCAATACTGCCTATTTAGTTGAACCCTAATTGTCGTTCCTCTTTTCTGTATTTTTTTTAAACCAAAATTCACAACTCCTGTTTATTGTGAATTTTAAAAATTGTTATATTTAATTAGAGGTGAATTTATTAAAATTATTTTGGAGGGTGAGGTAGGAAAGAAATGTATGTGCACTGTTTATAAGTCAAAGGAGTTGATGTGAACATGATAAAAGTCACACTATACTGTTTGCGATTTTCTCAATTTTAAATTTCAATAGTGCAATTCCAGAAACAGAACAAAAAACCAAACCAAAAACAGAACCAAATTCTATAGGTAATCAAACTTAAACAGGTTTAAACAGACGGAAACTTGTACGTTTTGTCCGAGCCATTTGATAATTTTAATAGTAAATTTTGTCATAACTATATACATAATTTCTATGTGAATTTGTGATACTATTAGATCTTTCCATTTTTATTTACTCCAGCATAAAAAGCATGACCAAGTTATGTCATCAACCGTCTCAAACAATATCCATTAATTGGAAGTTTTAATTTACTCCACCATAAAAAGCATGAAGAAAAAAAAAAAAAAAAACATGACCAAGTTATTTCATCAACCGTCTCAAACTATATCCATTAAAGAACATTTTCATAAAATTTGCAAAAAAATGATAATTTAGCATTAACACTGAAGAAACAAATTTTATGCTGAAACAAACACAATTGTTTTATTTCTTTAGATCCAATACAAAGCTGTCACCATCCTTAAGATTGGGCATTTATAATATGCTAAAACACACACAAATCTCTATTTATTTTTGGTCGAGTGGTTTAGTTATAGGGGAGCTAAGAGGGAACGGGGAAGTAGCTTAAAATGGAAAGCAAGACAAGGACTGACTCAACAGATGCCAGAGACACATACAAATGTATATATCTTAAACAAAAGACTTTACTCTTTATGAGCTCTTCATATCTTGTAATAGGACAGATGCGATATTTCATTGTGGCCTTTCTTTAAGTATCCGGCTGAATACTCAGGTATAGTGAAATCTCTGTATTTTGGAGGGTTTTCTTCAGACAAAAGCTCTTTCATTGGTCCGTAAACTGTGGAATTTGGATGCATACTCGTGCTAAAAAAGCTCGCGACTGAAATCCTCGGCCCGGCTTTGTTTGCGAGCACCTTATGCTGCACGCTTATGAACTTGTCGTTCGTTACCAACTGCGGAAACACCAAAGAAGGAAAAAGTCATTAAAGCTATCTCTCAGTCCCACTAAAAACTTATGTTGTACGTTTAGTGTTTCATATATTTTGAGCTTGCCTGCAAGAAATCTCCGATGTTGATGACGAGTGCCCCAGGGGTAGGAGTAACATCGACCCAACAGTCTTGATGAAGAACTTGAAGACCACCGATTTGGTCCTGGAGAAGAATAGTGATAAAGGAGTTGTCGGAATGCTTACTTGTGCCCAAAGTTAGGTCAGGTTGTGGACAAGGAGGGTAATAGTGGCTGAGCATAAGCACACCCTTCATGCAACCCTTGCTCTTAAGGATATCAGGGCTCAAACCAAGAGCTTCCGAGAGAAGTTCGAAGAGCAAATCACCTAAACTCATCACATGCTTCGAGTATTCAAGCACACCATCCCTGTAAATCATAAATATAATATAAAAACAATCAATCCCAGAATGAGTCTTGCAACTAATGATCCACCACCAATATATGATATGTTCAATGTTTTCATAATATTGTTCATGGAAAAACGAAGTCACCTGCAGGCTTCTGGGATCTCCTCAGGTTTTGGAGGGTTTGGGTCCATGTAAATACCAAAGGTGTCTCTCCAGTTAATAGACGCCGAACTATACAGATTGAAATTGCTGTGGTAGACAAATTTCTTGGAGAAGTCGCGGGAGAAGTAAGATTTCTTCACCTCGATATCTTCCTCATGAAACCTACGAACTCCATCTTTTATCTCTTCAAGAACGTTTAACGGAACACCATGATTGATCACCTGGAAGAATCCCCACTTCTCCGCTGCGTCTTTGACCTTCTTAACGACGCGTTCACGCGACGCTGCGTCCTCGTGAACGCCTGTAAAGTCAATGACAGGGATTGCGAACTCCGAGGCAGCTACAGGAGGTTTCTTGTCGTCCGAGGTACCTAAAGGATCGTGGAAGATACGAGGAATTTCGGTGATTTGAGCATCAACGAGGCCTTTCACGCCTGCTTTTGTCTCATCGAAAGCCTTGCGCTCATCGTAAGTGTCATGTTTGGTAGCAATAGTCGCCGCCATTACCTTGTAAGTTTCTTGATTAAGGAACCTTTAAAAAAGATTTGTTACAAGTTACGAAAAGCTTCATAGGAGAAGCGGATATAAAAAGGCAGAGTGAGAAAGTGTCGGCGAGGTAGTTGTTACCTTCCCATTTGTGAAGCAAAATCCCGTTTTGGATTTAGCACACGGCATACCTGCAACTGACCCCTCAGGGGGGACCATTCCAAGAATTACTTTCACCGGAGGCGAAAATATAAAATTCTAAAATAACAATTAAAATCATTAACAGGAACACAATATCATATGTGCCAAAAAAAAAAAAATGTCATATACCTAGCTATTAAATATATATTTTCGGTTGGGTAACAAATTTTTTTTTATAATATTAATATCTGAAGTATATATCTTTTGCGATGAATTTTTTGTTTTTATATTTTTATCTATACATAAACTGAAAGTAAAAGTCCAAAAATGTGATAACTTAATTAGAGTAACTATTATCTCTTAAACCGTTTGGTTAAGTGGCCAAAAGTGTCCAAACATATATGGAGTGATTAAAAAAGAGTTTTCATAGGTTTGAAACATCGTTTGGTTAGAAATAGGGTTTCATCTTTTCTCAGTATGGTTTGAATTGGAATTTCTTTTGTCCTTTATTCTTTATTTATAAGTTCTGAAGTTCTAACAGCTGGGGTAATTATTGCCAATATTAGTGGGTACATTATACTTGTTCAATCTAGCAAAAATGATCTGTGCATCCGCCACAGTACGTATAATGCCAACACTAAACAAAAAGGTTAATTAGGTGATGAAATCATAATGCTTTTTCGCTTCATTAGTGTTTTAGACCTTTATTTTTTTAGAATATGTTGCATTGGTGTCAGAATATGGACCGTGGAATGCTAAAACTAACGTGTATATATGGACCGTGGAATGCTAAAACTAACGTGTATATATTAGGAACAGAAGATTTTGGCGTATGAATTAGTGATGAAGAAAGAAAGGGGTAGGTTGTAACACAATAAATAAGATTCGATGTAAGATAGTACGGGGGTAGGTTTGCTAACCAAAAAAAAACAAAAAAAAAACGGGACGGGGGTAGGTTTCGAAAAAAAAAGAAAAAAAAAACTTGTAAATTTTTTTAATTGACCCGTGCGTTACCGTTAAAATTGAGTGAGATTGGCCGAGAGTTAATTTTTAAAAAATTTATGTTTAATTTTAATACTAAAAATATTATAAGACAATTTTATGTTAGTTATTTAGCTAATTCAATGATAAAAATAAGATAAAATTTAAAATAGAAATAAAAAGACTAGTTATCTAGGGACTAAAAATATTAAACTAACTTATACATTTTTAAAGCTACCATATATTAGAGTAAAAAATAGATAAACGGGTCGGAGAAAAAAAAAACGGGTCAGAACTACTAGTTCAGAAGGACCACCGTTTGTACAGCCATTGGCCCATTCAGAGTAACTATGGCTGACGAGGTATGGGGGAGAAATAAAAGCCTTGGAGGCATAAAGGCCCAAAAAAGCCTCTTTACATATTAATAAAATCTATATAAATAAAAAACTCTTCTTGTCGCCAAGTCGTCGGCGTTTAAGGTCCCTCAAATCGACAAGGTACGGTACGACGAACAGCGCTCGAGAATTCTCCGCCTTTTACCAAACCGTACCAAATTAGACCGAAGATGTATCCTCAACGTTCGTTGTAAATTGTTTAATTGTTTTTTTTTCTTTTTCTTTTTTTCATCTGTCTTTTTGTCCTCAAACTTTTACATGTTCTATGAAATTTGTCTGATAACCAATAATAGATGATGACCACAAGCAGTCTTTTGATCGGTTTGGTTTGGTTTCATAACATCTTCTGCTGGTTTAGTTTGGTTTTGGTCAAACTTTCAAATACACATGCTTAGTTTCAGTTCAATTGACTCGAGGAGATTTGATTGATAAGCTCATAATCTACTCTGTGAAGAAGAAGAATCTGTTGGTGATTTCTCATGATGCTGATAAAATTTAACTTTATTGGCACGATGTCGAATTAAGTAAACAAAGTTTTAAATCTTTAGATTCAAACCAAAGACAAGCGGTGACCGATATATAGAGATGCATGAAAGTATGAAACACACAATATATTACAATAAGCAAGACGTTTAATACTCCTCTTAGCGTTTTTATCATATCTTGAAATTCGACAAATGCGATGTTCCATCGAGGCCTTTCTCAAAGTATCCCTTCGTGTATTCTTTTAAATTGATGTCTCTGTATTTTGGAGGGTTTTCTTCAGAGAGAAGCGCTTTGATGGGTCCGTAGACAGTTGAATTCGGAAGCATACTTGTGCTGAAAAAGCTCGCTACAGAAATCCTCGGCCCAGCTCTGTTTGCAAGCACCCTATGCTCCACACTTATGAACTTGTCATTCGTTATTAGCTGCATATTAAAAGGTATCGTAGATTCTCAACCAAAGTGCATTTTCAACTAAAGTTTAAAAGAATATATTCAATGAAGTTGCCTGCAAGAAATCTCCCATGTTGATGACGAGAGCCCCGGGAAGAGGAGAGACATCAACCCAACAGTCCTTGTGAAGAATTTGAAGACCACCGATTTGGTCCTGAAGGAGAATGGTGAGGAAGGAGTTGTCGGAATGCTTACTTGTACCCAAAGTTAGGTCGGGTTGTGGGCAGGGAGGGTAATAATGGCAGAGCATAAGTAAGCCCTTCATGCAATCCATGCTCTTAAGCATCTCCGAGTGTAAACCAAGAGCTTCTGAGAGAAGCTTAAAGAGCAAATCACCTAAGCTCATCATATGCTTGGAGTATTCGATCATAGCATCCCTGAGCCAGTAATCTTAGTTGGAATCAATATATCTTCAATGTTAACCAATAATTCTTGAAGAGAAAAAAACATTTACCTGCAAGCCGTTGGGAGCTCCTCAGGGTTTGGAGGATCTGGAGCCATGTAACACGCGAAGCTGTCTCGCCAGTTAACACACGAAGAAGAGCTGTACAGATCGAAATTACTATTGTAGAGAAATGTCTTGGCTGCGTCACGAGTGAAATATGATTTCTTATCAGGGTCTTGCTCATGAAACCTAACAACTGCATCTTGAATCTCTTCAAGAACGCTTAAAGGAACACCATGATTGATCACCTGAAAGAATCCCCACTTCTCCGCTGCGTCTCTGATCTTCTCTACGACGCCTTCACGCGACCCTGCGTCAACGTGGACGCCTGAAAAGTCGATGATAGGGATTGCAAATTCCGAGGCAAAGACAGAAGGTTTCTTGTCGGCTAAGGTACCTTGAGGAAGACGGAAGATAGGAGGAACCTCGGTGATTTGAGCATCAACAAGACCTTTCACACCTGCTTTTGTCTCGTCAAAAGCTTTGCGCTCGCTGTAAGAGTCGAATTCTTTGCCCGCCATTCTATTTTAATATTACTGCATATGTTCCAAGATCAAGAAGAAGAGGAAGAAGAAGAACGTTATCGGATTCTGGATTTTGATATGACTAGAGAATTAAGAAATATGGTTTCTGTATTTCTTTCTTGTGGTCTAGCGTTCTTTTATACAGATAAGTGATTAAGTGAATAAATATTATAATACAGAAGAATCGAAAGGGCAGGGTGAGAAAGTTTGGAAATTTGGTTTTTAGTGAGCGGGACCTACAATGACCGTTGATGACGTTGTCCGTTTTTGTCGACGGTGACTGTAACTGAGGTCAGCATGTCAAAGCTGATGTCCTAATAAACATTTTACAATGAGGAAAATTAAAAAAACTCTAAACGATGAAAGGCTATGGTACACATTCAGTTCCAGGCTTCCAGCGATCATCTTTCAGTTTAGTGAACTTATATAACAATAACACTAACAGACTAGTATTAGGCAAAGCAACAAACACCAAAGAAAAATCTAGCTAGTGTTTAAGCAATCTCTAATTAAGAAAAATCTAGAGCCACAGCCTTGGACGTTTCGATCCATCAAAGAAACTCTTTTCATTCTATTCATTCCATTGTAAATGGACTAATTTCAACAATATATTTTATGAACGTTCCATTTCCATAAAAAGAAATAAACCAAATTTAAAGAGGAATGAGTATAATCGATTTATTCAATAATATTATTCCATTTTCCATATGGCATTCATTTTTATGCCCAATTGCATTTCATGTTTACCATTTGAAACCATAACAATAGCAAGTTAACTGAAGTAAAGAAAAAAAAAAAAGACCATAGAAAAGATAGCGAGTTATAGGCACTGTCTCCTGTCTAGTCAGCCAAATCTCCCGTTTCAATCGTGAGCAAAAGGATTAATTACCGACTCTGTCAGCCTAGGCGCTTGTTTCAATCTTGACCTCAGATGTGTCAGACAAAGCACCTGTTTCAATCTTGATCTCGTGAGCAAAAGGGCCAATTTTGTTCCCCTCATCAGCCATGTTAGCCAAAGCGCCCGTTTCAATCTTGATCGCAGATGTGTCAGCCAAAGCGCCCGTTTCGGTCTTGATCTCGTGAGCTAAAGGACCGATTTTGTTCCCCTCAGCCAAAGGATCACGAAAAGAAACCTCTTTACCATTCTCTTGAACTCCATGCTGCCTTTGGAGATTTGTATGTGCCACTTCAACATTTTCTTTATCGTAGACAAGGTGGCTGACAGCAGTTTCTTCAAATGCTCTTGAGAATCTCGTGTACTCGATTTGATACCATCCACTATTTAGACCGTCCTGTGTCACAAAGTCCAGCCTCTGTTTGTAACCTAATACTAGGTTACCTTTCATGATTTCTTTGCGCTTTGCTGACGAATTAGATTTCCAAGTCCCCAAGAGATTACCCTGTGGGCCTATTACTCTTCTCCGTGCGATGAAACCTGATCCTCTTTTCACCGGTTCTCGTTGTACAAAAAACCAGTAATGGTTTTTTCGAAAGTAAGGGTAGTTTTTGATATCCCAAGGTACTGCTTCTCCAGAGATGATCGGATAAAGAGCTCCGGCTTGTATAAGACAGCCTTTTATTTCTTTTTTATTTATCCTTGGCGTGAGAAATGATTGGATGATCTCGTGATCATCCGGGAAGAATCCTACACCCCTGGGTAGGACAACACCTGATATAGATAATGAATTACTACCAAACTATAATTTAATAACCAATCATAATAAAAACGTTAGTTAATATATCATCACAAACGATCAGTACTTGAAATCAAAGGGAACTAACGTGATCATCATAATGAATACAAATAAAATCCCTAGTTCTCGTTTTTTAAGATTAGGAAAATTCAAGTAATAATCGATACTAACTGCTCTTTCACGATCATATGTATTCATGTTATAGAGAACTGAAGGATGTTAAAAACAATAAAAAACAATGCCATAAAACCCTAGTTAATTCACTGCTAATTAAAAACACTAGTTAAACCGAAAAGAAGAAAAGGGACGAGTGTTCTCGGATAAATTACCGTGGTGCTGGGATGAATTAGGTGCCCGCGTCATTATAACCCCTTAGATTTGATTCGAGTCTGGAGAGGACAATAAAACCGATAAGAAACCCTAGGTGGAGAGAAGAAGAGGAAGTTGATTTCGCATAAAAGAATATAGGATATGGGATTCTGGTATTTTATAGGCTTCTTGCGACTTGCGACTTGCGACTTGCGAGCAATTTCCATTTCTTTTTGTTGAAAACTAAATGTCGTACGTGGTCAAAATCGGTTTATTAATCCTTCTTGGTTTCTTGATTTATGCTCATCTTGGTTTGTATTGGTTCAGCTGGTTCATTTAAAGTAAACCGAGGATTCGTCTGGTAAGGTAAACAAATTATGAAGGCATCCAATCCAAAGCCCTTCGTCTCATCGAAAGCTTTGCGCTCATAGTAAGAGTCGAATTCTTTGGTCTCCATTTTTGTTACTTCAAAATTTCTCGCAAAGGGGCTGCGTCATATACAGGACGAAGAAGAAGAACATTATCCGTATTCATAGTATCAAGAAAAATGGTTTCTCTGTTTTCGATTCTTGTGGTCAAAAAAAGTGATTCAGGGAGTGTTTTGTTATGATCACGAGGTAAAGGAAAAGATAAGAAAGGCAGAGCAGCGACAACAAACGGTTGAAAAAGTGGTCTTTGGTGTGTGGGACCGACAATGACCGTTGATGACGTCGTCCGTTTTTGTTGACGGTGACTGTAAGTGATGTCAGCATAAACATTCAGAAGCAGTAATCCGCATAGTTAATGTTTATGTCAATGAATGTTGACAATCAAGTTGGATGGAATGTTTGTTGGTTGACAAAAGAAACAGAATGCATGTGTTCCACATAATCAAAGTTAGATTATCATGATACAGATTAGTATCATCAACCGGAACTATTCATTCACAATTCATTAAACTAACATTTTATCTCTATAAAAACTAAAATTCAATTTGCGTTTCGCTACATTCGTTTTTGGTTGTTTTGTGTTTGGATCAATCTTACAAATATAGTTTTTTATCATTACTTTATTAATTAACCACTAATAATCGAGTAAGAAAATAAAAAATTGATTAGATGAAGATCGGTTATGGGTTGTTTGAGTTTCAATAAAACAGGAAATCAATCGGTTTATAAATTAAGGTTCGGTTTGGTATTGTAGAGAGAGGATATATAGAAGCAGAGGAAGAGAACATAAAACATTAGCGCCCACCGAGAAAGAATCCCCTCTTCCCGACGACGAAGCAGGCGTGCGACCTTGAGAGAAAGAAAAATGGGTTTCTTCTCTTTTCTCGGAAGAGTTCTCTTCGCTTCTCTATTCATCCTCTCCGCTTGGCAAATGTGAGTTTTTTTTAATTCTATTTAATATTATTCGATTTGTTCTCTCGTTTCAGTTTTTGTTTTTTTTTCCGAGGAATTTCTGTCGTGCTAGTTCCGATTCGATCGAGAATCTTCGCAAAGATGTTTAATTTGGTCTAAGCGCATCTAGGGTAGATCTAGGGGTTGTCTAATACTTGCCTAGCTCATGAATCTAGCTTCACTTTATGTACTTTTTCCCCCAATTGTTTTACGATCCAGATCTCTTTTGTTTTTATGGAGAATTGATTCGTTGAGGCTGTTGTTTAGGTCCAGCAGTTTAAGGAGACGTTGCTTTCATATCTCATCTATCAATCTTAAAGTTTGATACTTTGTCCATCAATGTCTCATTTGCCTCGTTCATTAAGGTTTTGAGATGACACATAAATAAGTTTTCGTAAATTCTAAGGGAAGTAGTTGGATTCAACCTAATACAAACTAGCCTCGTTCATTAAGGTTTTTTTTTAATAGAGTTAGCTCCCAAGGGCCTTTTAAGACCCTTTTTTCAGATTATCTCCATCTCCTTAGATGTATGGTGGAGTGTTGTATGCTGGATTGGTGTGTGGCTACTGCTGTTCCACTTTCATCGCCAATGAAATACCGTTTAGATCTATATTGGAGACACACCTGTTGGCTTGAAGGCTTACTAGTTTTATGCTTAAAGAAGGCTTCTCAGTTATCCCCTTGTCGATCATATTACTGAATCCGAACTATTCATCTTTGGATTAAATATTTAGGTTCAATGACTTTGGAGCTGATGGTGGTCCAGCAGCTAAAGAGTTGGCTCCGAAGCTTGATCTCACCAAAGCACATCTCTCTTCCAGATTAGGAGTTGCATTGCCTGACATAGAGGTATGCCCTGCTTTGTTGGTTGCTTAAGCCTGTGGTTGTCTTCATGTCTCTTTATGCTGTCTTGATTTATGTTTCCTCTAACTTGGAGAACGAAATTTTAAAGGTGAAACAAGTCGTATGGGTCTTTGTTGCTCTGAAAGGACTCGGAGGCTTACTCTTTGTTGTTGGCAACATCTTTGGTGCCTATCTTCTGGTTAGGACTTCTTCATTTTCTTTCATAAGGTATCTAAAGCTTAGTCGTTGTATTGACTTTTGTTGTCAATTCTTTGTTTTTAGGCTTTCTACTTGGTGGTCGTTAGTCCCATCTTATATGATTTCTACAACTATGGACCCGAGGACCGCCAATTCTCCCTTCTATTGACTGAATTCTTGCAGGTTTGTCTTGATACCACTCTTCATTTACGCGTTTTGGCTTGCTTTTGCTATGAGATGGCTTCTTGTTCTTTAAGCTGAAATTACTCTGAATAAAGAATGTTCCTTTATGGCCTATTCAAAAAACCATCCTTTAATGGGTTTCACTGCGTTATAATGTTTTATGGCAGAGTGTTGCGCTTCTCGGGGCATTGCTATTTTTTATTGGAATGAAGAATTCGACGACGGCCTCCTCCAACAAGAGGAACCTGAAGAAGAGGACACCCAAGCCTAAAGCTGCTTAGAGTTGTTCTATTCTCTTCCACACACGTGTATCAGGCTTTAGAACAGCTTCTGATGTCTTCTAGCTCTACTTTCATTTTTCTTCCTTACAACGTTTGCTTCTTTTTCTATTGTAGGATTCTAGAGTTAGCCACATTTTGTATTTTTCTCCTCTAGTTTTTATTTCACTTTGGGATCTAAGAGTTTTCTTTTGCTTCATCATACAATTCTTCCGGTGATTTTAAATTGGGTCGAAAAGATATATTTTTTGTTTCATCGGTTTAGAACTTAAAACCGTGGCTTATATAATTCCGTTGTACTTTCCATAAAACAGACTACTATCTTTTAGTATCATTCAGATTTATGCTCTCCAATAAGTTTATCGAATATCTGCAATAATAATATATCTGCTTATCTTTTAGCATCCATGTGAACGATGTGAAAAAACTGCAAACTGAAAATCCGCCCGAACAATATTTGTTGTTCCAGTTCCATCAATTTTTTGACAGCATAAACAAAATTTATTTTTGCATTATTTTTCTCTATCATTCAAAATAATCTGTTTACAATCTTTATTTTATTTCTATTTACGTTACTGTGAAATAAATGTGAACCAAAATCAGTGAATGTTGAACAAAAAGTTTTTTTTTTTGTCTGCAAGCGTGTTAGGTGTTTCCCGTTACAACCGTTTAAACACTAAAAGGTGGTATTTACGAGCATTTCTATTTTTTTGTACATATACTCCTATTTTTATATTATGGCTGTAATCCAATGGACAGGCTTAATATGCGTAAATATAATATCACATCAATAAATTTGTCATATATGACTTGCGTTTTGATAAAGGTTATTTCTGAAGAATCTGAACCGCTAATTTCTATGATAATTATAATAAGAGACTGATTAATTATTCAAAGACCTTTTGTTTTAAACTAGAATATGATTCTTTCCATTATATGTGGCACACAAAATCTCAGAAAATTAAATAGGTAATAAAGGGATTGGTTAGTCTAAAGTTGGTATAGGGGGAAAAAGTTATATTATCTCCTTGGTCTAAAGTTCATATAGTCTTTATCCTTCTTTTGCTTTTAAAAACCATACAGAAACTTATATAATAGGTATTATTAACAAAAGTTACGAACAATGCCAAACCTACAAACTAATTGGAAAACTGTTTTGTTTACAAGAAACCGTTACTAGCGGGATTGTGAATAAATAATTATATAATTATATATTTTAATTGACCTGTTATAAAATGTTATTTTAATCCCAGCCATATAAAGACCTAAACTAATCAATTTTTTTAAACATATATAATTTTCTATACTTTGGGACATTGTTATGTTCAGTTTTCGTTCTCTATAAAAATCATATTTGTTAACAGGTTAAAAAAATACCACAACCTGTATTTCATAAGAACTTATAACTACAAAATTAACTGTGATACTCTTGAAATTTTATAATGTTATAATTTTTTTATATTCTTTATATAGAAAAAGCATAAAAATTGGTAATTTTGGATGTTTCTTTTACAACCTGAATGCGACCATAGTTAGTGTACTGCTGAAAACAATTGCTTCACTCGATTGTGTCAAACTGAAGTATACTTCCAAAACCTACGCATCGTCACAGATTCAAAAAATGTATTGCCGTGATATTATAATTTCTTATTCTTGATAATTGTTTAAAATATTACATAAAAAAATATTTTCAGAAAACCAAAAAACGAGAAAGAGGAAAAAGAGTACTTATAGTCCTCATAAAAGAGAATATAGTCAAATAAATTTATTAGTTTAATCTACTAGTCAAAAGGAAAAATACTTGAAATACTTGAAAAAGAAAAAGAAAAATAATCGTAAAAGATTCGACCGTTTAACCAAAATACAAGCCAAACACACTTGAACACACCCCACTATATATAACACACATACTCACACTCGCATACATCAAAACAAAGGAGAACAAGAAACACCGGCGATGTCGTCCACGGCGAGAAATATCTCTGGCGGTGGAAACCGAAAGTCGAGTAGGCTGCAGCGGCGGGCTCCACCGCCTCTAAAGATAAACCCATCCCAATCGAATTGGAAAGTGGCTATTCCTCTTCTATCACCTACGGAGTCACCGCCGCAGAAGCCACCAACGCTAACGAAGAGGGAGGAGCAACGGTGGGGAAAAGAGGTGGAGAAGCCGCCAATTTTCAAGAAGTGGCAGCACCCTCCGTTTTATTACCAGCCAGCGCCGTCGTCGAATCAGCCGTTTGCATGGCCTAATTAACGGTCTCTTAATACTAGGGCTACCACATACACATATGCTTTATATGCCGATCATGTGGGTATAAACATATAAATATCTTATTGGTTATATATCTATACATATGCAGCATATATATTAATATATTTTCTTTATAGTAGACGTATGTTGGGTTGCTGTTATTTCTTAATTTGTAAACCAACTAATATTTAGTATTGAACTCATGAAAGTCCAAGATGAAATTTTGGGGAGATTATCATGTAATTTTGTTTTATCCAATTTATCACAAAAAATGTTTGCAATAATCAATAGTACAAATCAGACAAAAGGTGAATTTTGTACGTCTAATGATTTTGATATATATGCTTACATATGAGAAGATACTGTTGCTGGTAGGTGCGGGCGTTTATTATTTTTACAACAACAAAAAAATATGTCTTATAATTAGATGTAACTAAAAAGTTTTTTTTTATTTTGTTATATACGCATTTTTTTTCAATTTCACAACAAATGTTCACTAGTAATAAAATAAAAACTAAAATAATGGACCCTGGCATGTAACTGTATCCGGGTTGGATTTGAGAATGAGTAATAAGATTAACAGATTAGTAGAAAGATAGTTTATGACCACTTCGAATTTTGTCTCTTTATTACTTGAAATTTGGCAAAACTTCCACATCAGATGTTTATAAGAAAAGTTGGTGTATATATATACGTATATAGATAGACTTTTGAATCTTTAAGTGAAGCCTTGCTTGCATCCAAAGCGGCGCTGCTTATAAAATTTTGGAATTCAGTTTTGAAAAAAAGAATATGATGGTGGGATAATAAATTAGAAGCTATTATAGAATTCTTTGGTCCATAAAAGTCATTGGTAAAAAAGTATTCAATTCTTTTGTGTTACTAAAACTAGATGCGCTCAAATTATCCGACGAGTAAAAGTCATCAACATTTACTAATTTACTAATTTTTTCAGTAAAAAAAAAACATTTACTAATTTTGAATCATCATTTACCTTATCTATGTATAAATGAAACGTGTATTGTTTTTTTTTTTTTAAGTGCATTGGAAATTTATTTTTGACCGTTTTTCTTATACTGACCGTTNTTTTGGGGGGGGGGGGGGGGGAGTTTCGAAATCTTTCGGATCTGTAGTTTTCATTGATGGGAATCAGCTTGCGATAAATACATTCTTCCTAAACAAGATTCGAACTAGGATGCAAAAATGTAACTTCCTCCTGAATACTATACTAGTATGCTACTAACATTATACTGCCGACTTATACCAACTTTGTTCCCCCATATTGACTGACGTTGCCCTCATTATGTGTGGTCTTACAAAATTTCTTTTTTAAAAGAGTTTGTGGTCTCGTACAAAAAGTAAAAATGATTATCTAAGACCAACTCCATCAATGGTATCAGGATGGGTTTCTCATATTAAAAAAGTAAAAAAAATAAGAAAAAGTTAGTGATAAAATCAATACCGTGTCTCTGCACAGAGACTTTGAGAACCGTCTCAAACCATCTGTCATTTTATCATTTGCTTAATTTTATTTATAAATAAAGATTTATTAATTCATCTAAATAATAGTAACAAAAAATAATAATATATTAATAAAAGACTTAAAAGACGTACGAGGGGTATCTGAGCGATGGAGATGCCCTAAATTTACCTTAGGTGTCAGAGATGCATGCATTCTTTTTTTTTTTTCTTTCCTTTTTAGTAAATGATGCATGCATTCTTACCTGGCATTTTTGAAAAACAAGATATTTGTTTTGCCTGAACGAGCAGTTAATAGACAGAGAAGGGAGAGAAATAGAGAATCAACACGTGTTCTCACCGGACACGTAAAAGAAAAAGGGAAGGAAAAAAGCTAATTACAAAATAAATGCACCAGCCGGGAATCGAACCCGGGTCTGTACCGTGGCAGGGTACTATTCTACCACTAGACCACTGGTGCTTATATCTCTCTTTTCTTGTTAGTATCATTAGTATTTTTGGGTTGGAAGGATGATGAGAAGATTCCACTCGAACACTTCCAAGTAACAGTTGTTCGTTTATTGTTTAGTTATATGTTGCTTGTACTAATTTTTATTCGGGCTGTAAAAATAATATATATATATATATATACGGATTTGCAAGTGTATACATGGATAAATAACATTTCCTTCATTTATTGCGGACAAAACTCTAATATTGGTGTGCCTAATCATAAAGATTTGATCTCACAGAAAGAAATATTGTAAAATGATAAATTGCCAAGAAAATTTAATGATGTGATATTTTTAGTGATTTTGGATCCAATAAGATGCTCTTGCACTCTAGACTCCTTCTGTGATAAGAGTTAAGTTAAGTTAGGCCCACACAAAAATTGATTCGGCATGTGATGAATAGAAAACACAGATGGAGTGTTTAACTAAATCATGTCTAGGAAAAGGAAAAAAGAAACAAATTCATGTATAAGAAGCAAGTAGGTCAAGCTATCGGGCAATCATAACGTGTTAGAAACGAAATTATAATAAGAGCAAGTGGTTTAAAATTATCTACGAATTGTCTTAAATCCGTCGAATAATCTAACTAATGTTCTCATGTCAGCCACTACAAGTTGTGCCATTTAGTTAATCTAATGAGTAGTAGAAGACTAGAAGTTGCGCCATTTAGTTATTCTTTTTTTCTTTGGCTACTATACTTCACAGTACTGAATGCATTTCAATTTCAAGTTAAACTTTTCTTTAGTCATCATGGAATCATTCGCAATGCAAATTCAATGTGGTGATTTATCTATAAAATAGTATGACAAATGGAAACCGAAAAAACTCTAAACTCAAAAAAAACTAGTAGATATATAAAAAGGGAACTCCAAAAACTAAAATTTAATAATTCAATTAATATTTTACTTATAGCATAAAATCTACCCAAAAATTGTTTAAAAGCTTCACGTATCAAATTGTGAAAAATATTATTTAATAAAATTTTACTTTTTCATATTTTATCTCAAACAAGCAAATCCAACTGTTTGTCTTTTAATATAACATTTGATAAATATGTATATATATAATAATATAAGTAATTTAAAAGATATTTTGTCATTTTCATTGAAAACCAAATTAATTTCCGATATGTTCAGAGTCAGTGTTGTTTATTTTACAGTCATTAAGTAGTCCCTATTAACAAAAAAAAAAGAAAAAGAAAAAAGAATCCGATAGTTGATATTGGTAAGAGTCCACGTAGGTCAAGATGTCGTGCTCGTGTTGTGTTCCAAACGAAAAGCGTCTATGTTCTCTTCATGTACCGTTTATGGGCCCCACAGATTTTCTTTCTTCAGTCTCCCCCCAATTCCTCTCTCTCACCAAAACTAAATTTACTCGCAGAGTCCGTCCTCTCACACCATTTACTCTCTCTCTCTCTCTCTCTCTCTCTCTCTCTCTCTCTCTCTCTCTCTCTCTCTCTCTCTCTCTCTTTCTCTGCATTCTGATGAGTTTCGTGAGATAGAGGGAGAGATAATCAGAGAAACCCACAAGAGATAAGCTCGACAATTTACATTCTCCGGGAACCAAAGAAGATTTTTGGCTGATCGTTGTATAATAACTATACTTGCATTTGCAGGTAACTATTTCTGAAATGCAAGATGGAATTTTGTCAATTGTCGCTATCTCTCATCTGGTTTTGGCTTTTTTTTTTCTTTCTCGGGTTGCGAGTGTTTGGAACCTCTGAAGATTTTCTGGGGGAAGCGGTGGATTTTGATTTTTTGCTGTTGTTTTCATATCTGGGGTTAACAAAACTGGTTGGTAAAAGTAAAAAAGGGAAAACTTAGTCTTTGTGATATTTGTGAGAACGATTTTACAATCTAGTCACATATAATAATGTTTTAATTAAACTTTACTCTCCTTAGATTTTTATTTTTCTGATTTAGATGTTTACCATGTTCATAGGTAACGTCTTTGAAAGTTTCAACCTTTGACGCATGTTGAATTAAAACATCTCGAATTCGAATTCTTTGTACAAATAAAAAACTCACATTTTTTTTTTAAATATATATATATTTGTTTCAGGAAGAGTCATCAATGTTAAAGACATTGTTAGTTCACGGGATTTTGTTGTTCTTCTTCTTCTTAAGCGGCTCTGTCGCCGGCGAGGACAACGACGGTGGCTTGTCGGTATGCAACTGCGACGACGAAGACAGTTTCTTCAGCTTCGAGGTAATCCTCGAATCGCAGAAAGTCGGCGACTTTCTTATCGCCGTCGCTTATTTCTCGATCCCAATCGAGCTCCTCTACTTCGTGAGCCGCACCAATGTGCCTTCACCTTACAATTGGGTCGTCTGCGAGTTCATAGCCTTCATTGTTCTCTGTGGCATGACTCATTTGCTCGCTGGTTTCACCTACGGGCCTCACTGGGCTTGGGTCATGACAGCTGTCACTGTCTTCAAGATGCTGACTGGGATCGTCTCCTTCCTCACCGCGGTCTCGCTGGTCACTCTCTTACCGCTGCTTCTTAAGGCTAAGGTCCGAGAGTTTATGTTGAGTAAGAAGACGAGAGACCTTGATCGTGAGGTCGGGATCATAATGAAGCAGACTGAGACGAGTTTGCATGTTCGTATGCTCACCAGGAAGATAAGGACGTCTCTAGACCGACACACGATCCTCTACACCACGCTTGTGGAGCTATCCAAGACTCTGGGGCTCAAGAACTGTGCGGTTTGGATCCCGAATGAGATCAAGACGGAGATGAATCTTACGCACGAGTTGAGACCGATGAGTGATGAGAACGAGACTGGGAATGTGGGTAGTGGCTATGGTGGGTTTTCGATACCCATTACTGAGTCTGATGTTGTGAGGATTAAGAGAAGCGAAGAGGTGAACATGTTGAGTGCTGGCTCTGCGCTTGCCTCGGTGACTAGCCGAGGACAACCAGGTCCTACGGTTGGGATCAGAGTCCCGATGCTTCGTGTTTGTAACTTTAAAGGCGGGACACCAGAGGCGATCCACATGTGTTACGCGATCTTGGTTTGTGTGCTTCCGTTGGGGCAGACTCGGAACTGGACTTGCCAAGAGCTCGAGATCGTCAAGGTTGTGGCTGATCAAGTGGCGGTTGCCATCTCTCACGCCGTGATTCTGGAAGAATCTCAGCTCATGAGAGAGAAACTCGCGGAACAGAACCGAGCACTTCAGGTGGCGAGGGAGAACGCGCTGAGAGCTAATCAAGCCAAGGCTGCGTTCGAGCAGATGATGAGCGATGCGATGAGGCGTCCTGTGCGGTCCATCCTCGGCTTGCTTCCTTTGATATCGCAGGACGGGAAATTACCGGAGAACCAAAAAGTGATCGTCGATGCGATGGGGAGAACCAGCGAGCTACTATTACAGCTTGTAAACAATGCGGGAGATATAAGTAGCGGGACAATCCGCGCTGGAGAGACGCAATGTTTCAGTTTGCGTTCGGTTGTCAAGGAAACAGCTTGCTTGGCTAGGTGTTTATGCGTGGGGAATGGTTTTGGTTTCTCGACCGAAGTTGACAGAGCATTGCCCGATTACGTCGTAGGCGATGCTAGAAAGGTATTTCAAGTGATGTTGCATATGCTCGGTTGTTTAATGAACCGGAAGATCAAAGGGAGTGTGACTTTCCGGGTTTTACCGGAAAATAGCGGAAACTCTGAAGTAGTAGAGAGAAAGGATAGCCAAGAAGCGGTTTGGCGACAATGCTATTCCAAAGAATATATCAAAGTTAAATTCGGATTCGAGGTAGCTGCAAAAGGTGAAGAGAGTACTAGTAGTAGTAGCATTAAACCGGAGGAAGAGGAGGAGGAGGAGACGCCGACTTTCTTCATCAATGAAGATATCGTGAAGGTTCGACATCTTTGTTTTTTGTTTTGGTCCGCTATTGCACGTAAAATATGTTAATGGTCTCTTGTTGTTTTGTGACAGTTAACGCAAGGGAACATTTGGGTTGTGGAGGATGGTTTAGGTTTGGCGAAAAGCCTCTCGGTTGTTTGCCGGTTCCAACTCCGGCGATCTCTACTGTCAAGATGCGGTGGATATTCTGGAGAAACTTTTAAGACATCAACGCCGCCATCTACTAGTAACGATCATTGGCGTCAGGAAGGAGGGATTCTTAGAGCAGAAGAGAGATAAGGTTTGAATCTGATAATTTGTAAAAAAGAAAAATGGTAGGGGGGGTTGAGAATTTCAGAGGTCAGAGGGAGAACTAAAAACGGTTGTATAAACCTCAAAATTAACTAGGTTTATGAACCTATCATGTAGGCAAAAAGGTATTGTTCAGACTTGTTACCTGTTAGATAACAGAATAAAAAAGTTATATATGTCGGAGGATGTTTGTTTTCTCCTTTTTCTTTCTGTTATTGTCCCATCGATGTCGTCAAATGCTTACAGGAAGAAAACGGACTAAGAGATTTACAACTTTGTAAGATACTAAAATATCGATATTTTAGATTAGCTATCTTTTAAACAGGTAATCCCATGGGATCAGATCGGACCACGTAAGCTAATTTTTTGTTAAAGAATGCTGCATTAATTAGAGTTTATTGGTGTAAATTTAATTTATTGATTTTCAGATCTATATATAAACAAAAAGAAAAAATAAGATATATTTGTTCAAAAATAGAAATTCAATATTACATATAAGATTTGTTTCTCTATAAAAATTTTACCTTTCCTTCACTCAAATATTTTATAACCGTGTTGAAGCTTTTTTCTAATCATAAAACTGTTCGAATTCATACCATAAATCTTTCTACTGACATATACAGTATATTTATCCTCTAATAAAATGTAATAAAACGGATTTTAGTAAGAAACAAAATAAAAAGAGTGATGAAGTAAAATAATTATTTTGTAAGTAATAATAATATAAGGGTTTTTTTCGTCTGTTGTGTTGTGTGTGTGTGTTTTTTTTTTGCAAGCTTGAGCTGTTTCGTGCGACCTCTCTTCTATTTATCTCTCTTTCTTTCGTCCGTCGACATTTTTTTGTTCTCTCTCTCTCTTCTGTAGAATCTATTGGAGCTGCCATTAACCCATTCAACGAATAAGCTTCTCTTTGGTCTTTGTTCCACCATCTCAGGTTCGAATCGATCTACACGATTACCCCTTCAATAACGTGTTCCCTTTTGTTGTTCTGATTTTCGCGAGGCTTTAGGTTCCGACAACAACAGTCTTCTCTAATCCGAAGAGCGGTTTTTGATTTATTTATTTCCCCGATCGATCATTTCATCTTGGGTTTTTGTTAGGTTTTCCGATTTCTTTGATGGAGATTGTATATAGTTGATTAGATAATTAAGAAAAATATTGGTCTTCCTCTATTGGTTTACCATCTTGTTTTAAGATTGGAATTTAGGGTTTTATTGGCCATCGATTACCTCACGTGGCTGGGTTTTAAGGGCTTGGATTAATTCACTTAGACTTTATTGATTCCCTCACATCGCTTATATATGATCCAAGTTATTGGTTTGGGAAAGAGGTTAGAGGCAGATGCATCGTTACAGTGACCAAATCAATTGCTTTTATTCTTATTTGGCATTTTGTTTTTCAATTTATTCTTATTAATTTATTTGCTCTCCAATCGTTTATAGCTCAAGGAGAGAGAGCTTTGACGAATTGAAACATTCAAACTGGGGAATGGCAGAGACTGTTAATGAAGTTTCTGGAGTGGGACGATCAGTAGAGGAGAGTGCTAATGGACATCACAGTCAATCAGGAGATGCACTCTCAGAGTGGCGTTCTTCTGGTCTTGTCGAGAATGGGACGCCATCCACGTCCCCCTCTTACTGGGACACTGACGATGATGAAGATTACGGTTCGTTTTTTTCTTTTTTTTTTTTTCTTTTGGAAAATGAATGTCTTCAATACTTTTTTGTACAAGTGAAAGTGCGTGGACAGATGTGACTCAACGATTCAGTTCATGCAGTTGGGTTGAAAATGTGCTAGAGATTTTTTATCTGTTTTTGTTGAAGATTTCAGTTTTGTTTTTCTATAGAAAAGAGTAACATTCCTAGTATTCTCCTTCTTCGTTTGGTTTTCCGCCTTTTATCTGTTTTCAGCTGGTTTAATATGAAATTTCTTATTTTTCCCAGGCCTTAAACCCTCTCAATTATTTGGGAAACATACATGGAAGATTTCTAAATTCTCAGAAATCAACAAAAGGGAGCTCCGTAGCAGTGCTTTTGAAGCTGGCGGCTACAAATGGTACATGCCATATTTTAGTATTTCTCATCCTTTCAATTATGTCTCGCAATATAAACTTGGGATCGGGTTTTTGAGGCTCTGTTTCTATGTGTCAGGTATATTTTAATTTATCCACAAGGATGTGATGTTTGCAATCATCTCTCCTTGTTTCTCTGTGTTGCAAACCATGATAAACTTCTTCCAGGTTAGCACTTCTCTCCACTGGTCTGCACCGTTTCTCTCTTTGGATACCTGCTCATCTATTTTTCTTTTGTTACCTTTGGAACAGGCTGGAGTCATTTCGCTCAGTTCACTATAGCTGTGGTGAACAAAGATTCAAAGAAATCCAAGTTTTCAGGTGACCTTTCGAGTCTTAATTTTCTTGCCCCTTTAAATATGCAGACAACTGAACTCACCTCTTGCAGACACGTTGCACCGGTTTTGGAAGAAAGAGCATGATTGGGGATGGAAAAAGTTTATGGAATTAACTAAGTTACAGGAAGGGTTCATCGATGATTCTGACTCTCTTACAATTGAGGCTCAAGTCCAGGTGATCAGGTAATGCAAAGTTGACTCTTTGTAGAGCCTGAGTAAATAACTACCACGTCCATTTTTCCATGCTCGACAAGTTCATATATTCTCCTTTAAAACACATGTGATATTCTTTATTTCCCCTTCGTCACTGATTTTTGTATTGGGGATAATATCCCTATAACTGGTCCTTGCAGGGAGAGGGTGGACCGTCCTTTTCGGTGCCTTCATTGCGGTTATAGGAGAGAACTCGTTAGGGTGTATTTTGTCAATGTAGAGCAACATTGCCGACGTTTTCTGGAAGAGAAAAAAAGCAAGTTTGGGAGGTTGATAGAGGACAAGGCAAGATGGACGAGGTATTTCACATTGCAACTTGTACTCTTAACTCTCTAGATTCCAGAAATGTAATCATAGTGCATTGCGATTTGTGAAGATAAGTGAGCAGGAAGTAGCTGTGAAACCACCTACTCTTCTAAGGAAACCTTGCTGTGTTTAGAATTATCTTGTTTTCCACTATGCGTTTGGAGTCCAATATAAACTTGCTTTAGTTTCAAATTTAAATTTTATTTGGTGGCTGTGGCTCTCCACTATCTCTGATTTAAAAGTCTTCATAGCCAAGGAACTTGAGATGCTGGGACGGATAATCCCTTAAAGAGGATGTGGGAAATTTTTCTTAGTTCACACACTTGTTGAAGGCCAGGATTTACACCAATCTAGTATAGTACTGTTGCCTTACTTTTATATTTATTGTGATATCTTTCTCTCTCAAGTTGAGCAATTTTGCCTAAAAAGAAATGGATGATCATTCTTGGTTGCAGCTTCGGTGTTTTCTGGTTAGGGATGGACCAAAACTCTAGGCGTCGGATGTCGAGAGAGAAAATGGACGTAATCCGAAAAGGAGTTGTAAAACACTTTTTCATAGAGAAGGAAGTTACATCCACTTTGGTGATGGATTCCTTGTATAGTGGGTTGAAGGCTCTTCAAGGCCAAACTAAGAACAAGAAAGCTAGGCCAAGTTCGTTTGATGCCAAGGAATTGCCAGTTCCGATGGTTAGTGTGGATAAAGATATGTTCGTATTAGTTGATGATGTGCTATTACTCCTAGAGAGAACTGCTCTAGAACCATTGCCTCCAAAAGAGGACAAAGTTCCCCAAAACCAAAACCGTACAAAGGTTGGTTTCATCGGTTTTTTTTTTTTTTTTTTTTTTTGCTGAATTTCCACCATCTGTGATTGTATCTGCATTTGTTTTGTTTTTATTTTTGTCGTTGACTTATCCATTTTTCTGTTTCGAAGTTCGTGTTGCATTGTCCACTAGAGAGTTACTTGTATTGATTTTTGTGTTCTTTAATGCAAAACTAGGATGGCAATGATGGAGAAGAGGTCAACAATGAAGTCGTTGAGCGTGATGAGAGACGTTTAACTGAGTTGGGTAGACGAACTGTGGAGATATTTATTCTTACCCATATCTTCAGGTAACAATCACAATATGTTTCAATACGTTCTTCCATTTTCTTCTTCGTTGCTGTGCTAATGTATCGTACTTCAATATCTCTGATAACTGTAGCAGCAAAATCGAGGTTGCATATCAAGAAGCTATTGCGCTAAAAAGGCAGGAAGAACTGATTCGTGAAGAAGAGGAAGCGTGGTTGGCAGAAACCGAACAGAGAGCCAAAAGAGGAGCAGCAGAGAGAGAGAAGAAATCCAAAAAGAAACAGGTGTGTTAAAAAAAACTAGTTTTGCTCCTCCTTCTTGTCCTATACACCTTGTTGGATGTTGATGAGAGTTTCTTTGGTTGTTGCACATTCATAGGCGAAACACAAACGGAACAAAAATAAAGGGAAGGACAAAAGGAAGGACGAGAAAGTGACTTTTGCAACACATGAAAAGGATCAAGAGGAAAACCAACATGATGAGGAAGAAAAGGATTCTGTCACAGAGAAAGCACAATCCTCAGCTGAAAAGACTGATATTCTTGGAGATGTGTCTGACATATCTGATTCTGTGGATGGTTCGGCTGACATTCTTCACCCTGATCTAGAAGATGGGGACAGTAGCTCTGTTCACTGGGATACCGATACCTTGGAAGTTCACCCTCCTCCATCAGGAGCGAGCAGCAGGGGAAGCGGCATTTCCATCTCTACACCCAATGGAATTGCAGAAAGAAAGAGTCAGTCCACTATGGATGATAGTTCCTCGACTTGTTCTACTGATTCTATCCGGTCGGGGGTTACCAATGGTTCCTACAAAGGGAATGCCTTGAATTTCCGAAACCAGAAGTCACCAAACAAGTAAGTTTGTTTTCACTTTTCACCTCCCGTTGCTTCTTCTGTCTGCTCTGATTCCTGATAATTAGACACCTTGTGATTTGCAGAGGAACGAACCAACAAGTAAAAATGATATCTGATACCCGCAGCTTAGTGAGTGAAACAGATGATCAACCTTCAACACTTGGAACAGAACCGAAGAGTCAGAGTTCGTCGTCCGAATCTGATTGGGTTGTTGTCTCCCACACCCAGGAGCCAGAGAGCGCTCGGAATCGTAGTCCCGTTGGGAAGGTTGGTCACTCATGCTTTTAATGTTGTATAAGATCTCCAGAAGTGCGATGCTGATTGAATTGTTACAAATTCCTTTTGCAGGAACGCAACGTGGCTCAAATCATTGTGAACTCGGTTGACATGGATCGACCTAAAGTGAAAAGCGCTGCCGTACTTTCTTCTCCCAGAACTGCTGCCAAGAATCCTTCACCATTAACTCAGACAAAACCGGAGAATAAGAGCGTTTCAAATGGAGACGCTGTCCCAAATAGGAAAGTAATGTCAGCAACTGGGCCACCTTCATCAAGTCAACTAGTGCCGCCATACTCAGATATTCATTCGCAAACAGTTGGTCTCAGAGCTGAAATGCAAAAGATCTCTGCTCCAAAACAACATCCAACAACGGCAAATATATCAAGGCCTTCTAGTGCTCCAATAATCCCTGCGATGCGACCCTCCCCTATCATCGCCTCCTCTTCGGTTCAATCAACATCATCCCTTCCTCGGTCGGTTAGCTCAGCTGGTCGTCTAGGTCCCGACTCTTCAGTACACAACCAACAAACTTACATTCCTCAATCCTATAAACACGCCATAGTGGGTAACTCTCCTGGTTCATCATCTGGTTTCAACCACCACCCAAGCTCTCATGGAGTTGTCCCGACCACATTGCCATCAGCATCTTACTCGCAAACACCGACATCATCTCATCAGTCAAGCTTCCCTGTCAGTCAAGATGGGGTCGTGTGGGGAGGAGGGAGTTCAAATTCTGTAAACATGGGCATGAACAACCCTTACACACCCGGCGTGACTAGCAACAGATCTGTGAACCACGTTGATGTTGAGATTGCGAGACAACAAGCACAAAGCTTGATGACCGACGAGTTCCCTCACCTGGACATCATCAACGACCTGCTGGAAGACGAAAGCTGCAGCAACATGGTGTTTAATGGAAGCATATACAACTCACAAGGCCAGGTGTTCAACAGCCCATACTCTTACCATGGTGGTGGTGGTGATATAGGCATCTCAGGTGAGTTAATGTCTAGTGGCAGGTCAAGGAGTTTTGGAGAAGAAGGATTCCATTACATGCCACGGGTCTCTGCAGGCGGACCATACGGAGCGGAAGGTTTGATACCGACGCAGTGGCAAATGGCGAACATGGACTTGTCTTTACTAGGTATGAGGAACAACAGTAACTTGGAAGATACAAGAAGCACAACATACCATCAGACATACTATGGGTTGGAGTCTTCGAATCCGAGTTATTCGCGTGGGATAAATGGGTACAGTGAGTTCAGGCCGTCGTCAAATGGTCACTGAGGGACGAGGCCGGTCTGTGCCTCTGGTGAGGGAATGAAGAGGAATCAATGATAGTGGTTTTTCAGGAATTTGGGGTTTGTAATGTTTTTTATTAAAAAAAAAAAAGAAAGAAATTACAAATACAATATGTGTAAAGAGAGAGAGTTGTCTTGTCTTCCTCTACGTTTCATGTGAATTTCCTTTTCTTTTATAGTACAAGATAGTTTTCAACATTCATCTTCTTCTATAGACAAACTTTTGCTCTGAATATCCTATAAGTTTTATATACAAAATAATGAATTGTCATTTTTATACTAATTTAATACAATTTTGAATGAAGTAATCATTTTCGCAACGGTAATCAAAAGCCATTTATTTGAATTGATGGAATAATAAAAAGTGGGATATTGTAGATTATCATACAAAAAACGTGCGCCCTTGAGATCAAACCAAACAAAAAAAGAAAAAAAGAGGAAGGAGAGGGATAGGGGAATAATACACGAGAGAAAGCCATGAACCTTGAATCGGTGAAGCAGTATCTGGAAGGAGAAGGAGTGGACAAGGATGGGGAATCGAAAGTGGCGAAATTACCACCCAGATTCCTGGAGCGATTCGTTACCAAAGGTATCAAAGTGGATCTCATCGAACCTGGTCGAATCCTCTGCTCCATGACCGTCCAGCCTCATCTCCTGGTATCATCCAAATCCCTAATTTTTTCCAATTTTCGATTTTGGGATGTGAAATTTAGTGTTTGTTTGTATGGTTTTGGTTTGGAAAGAACGCAGGAAATTTCTTACACGGGGGAGCAACGGCGACTCTGGTGGATTTGATAGGATCAGCTGTCATTTTCACAACCGGAGTTTCACACTCGGGTGTTTCAGTTGAGATCAATGTTTCGTACCTTGATGCTGCTTTCCTCGACGTAATAACACTCTTCCTTCCTTCCTTTCAAACAAATCAATGTTTTTCACCTAAATATAGAGTTTCTTGGTTTTTACAGGAAGAGATAGAGATTGAATCCAAGGTTCTTCGTGTGGGTAAAGCTGTTGCCGTTGTCAGTGTTGAGCTTAGGAAGAAGAAGACTGGTAAGCTTATTGCTCAAGGACGCCACACTAAGTACCTTGCTCTCCGCAGTCTTCTTTGAAAATCCATCTTCTTTACATTTTCACCTCACACAATTATGAACCGAATTTCCCTCTATATAATTTTCATGGTTGTTTTACCTGATTATGATTATGTCTGTATCAGATACTTGTTGCTAATAAAATCAACTCAGGTACATCAACTTCTGTTTTACTTCTCTTTCTTTACAACAAAAAAGTATGTTGAGCAAGTCCACTTTTCTGATTGATGTGTCTACTCTAAATGGTTTTGTATATCCAATCTTTAGACTGTTTGCTCTCAAAGTTAAACTTGGACACTTTCTTATATTCTCTATTCTCTTGTGCATTTCATCATTTCTGATGCACTTTTTGTAAACGCTAAACGACGACGACATTTGTGGTCACTTGGAATTGATCATGTCTCATCTCTGTTTTAGTTTCGCATCATGATTTCCAGTTTTTACGCAACATATCATATTGGGTACAATTGTTTTTGAGCTGGGTCATCATCTGCAGTATGAAGCATGAACTACAGCTTTTTTTGTGTTTTCGTCACATCAATAAATAAGGTTACAGGTGTTTGTGTTTCACAGGCTCACATTGTCCTCGGTTGCAGCTTCTAACCGTATTTTTTTAATATAAAATTAAAAGCTGTTCTAAAGTTAAGAAACGTGAAATAAAAATTCATCAAATGTAAACACACACGTAATTAATAATTCGAAACTAGTATCATCGGCTTATCATGTTGTTCTGGTATCATTCACCCGCATAATCTTCGGTAACTACACAAATCTTATGCCCCTTTTGTAATTGTTTAGTTTAATAACTGACCTTGCGAGTGCGAACACCCATGACGCCCATATTTACTTGAATCTCAAAATTTATTCTCTTTGTTGTCTTTACTTGACTAGCGTTCTTTTGTTATAGTTATAAACTTATGAATTTACAGTTAACCGTGTTTCAAAATACATAATTTATAAATAACCCACCACTTTATAGTCTCAATTATTGTTGTGGAAACATTTTCAAACTTCAGTTTACGATCGATTTAACTTTACGGCGACTTTTTGTATCAATACACGATGGATTTATTGTATCAGGTATTTCTCAATTATTTATGGTTGTTAGCACCTGCGTTAAACGAGTTTTCTTTTTTGTTTCTTTGTCTCCGTGTGTGTGTTACAAGTGTTTGGTTACAGATTACACTCAAAAGATGAAAGAAGTGATAGTTCAAAAAAAAAAAAAAAGTGAGAATAGGATTAGGCATGGAAAGGAGAAAGATCTGGTGGTGGTACTGCTGGTGGTGGATCAGTGTTGTCGTTAAGAATATAAGTTGAGATATGTTGGTTTGAGATTTTATTCTCTTTTTTTTTTGTTACTTTGTGTTTCTAGTACTATCTATTAATATCAACTCACACCTCTTTTTTTCAGCCTACTAATATCAATATATGGCGGTAAAATATTGATTACATTATGCATAGATAACTATTAAATCAATAAAGAATATAAATTTACATTCTTTCAAAGAAAAAAAAAACATAATAGATAATCATATCGCATCGACAATTAATAACTACATTATATAATTTGAATGATCAAATGTTCAATGTTTAACTCGTATTTTCATATATTTGATTTTTCATAGGGCAGACCTTACATATATATTAATGATATTTCTAATAATATATTGATATTTCAATATCATGAACATTTAAGATAATTAAAGTAGCATCGTAGTTGTACTTTTTATACAACTTATGTGTATATATATGTGAAAGATTTGCATGATCATTTGTTACGGAGCAAATAGTATTCTCATTTCTTTATTTTATTCAAAATCAAAATTGATTGGAAATAAGTGACATGTTACAACTTACAACACATTTTCGATGTGAGATAACAAAACCGGTATTATTAATTTTCTTGATATTACAAGAGAAATGCACTATATCACGCATGATATAAATTTCATATAATAATCTACTAGTACCCTTACAACCTACTATATAATAATGAACATTGAAAACCCCATAAATTACAATATATATTAAGAATAATCCCCTAAGGAAAAGTCAGACACAAATGAGAAGACAAAAAAAAAAACACAAAAGTAGAAATCAGTGGTTATGGTGTGTTGAGTTAGTGCTTCCCCTCGCAGTCTCGATTTTCTTCCCAAACACACATTTTTAGACTTTTCAATTCCAAGAAGGCTAGAATGATTAAACCCTCAGGTAATGCTTGTCCTGTCTCTCCCTCCGCTTACCACTAGACAAATACAAACACTTAAATAATATTGTTCTTTAAATTTCTCTCTCTTGTTCGTTTGTTAATTTGTTTGCTATAGAAGGAACGCGAGATGTCTCTAGTGGTGGATGTAAATCAGTTAATCTCACCCATCTCCTCCTCGCTTCTCTTGGTGGTCTTGCCGCCGCCGCTGCTTTCGCCGGAGAATCGTTCCTTCGCCGTAGGAAAGCTCATCAAGGTGATTTTATGGGGAATAAAGATCAGAAAATATCCCCTTTGAATATTGAGAGGAAAGATTCAGGTCGACGATCAAACCTCGAGAGATTCTCCCACTATGTTGGTACGTCTTCTTGCATCTTTGATACATCATACATTTTAAGAACGAACATTGCTAATCTTTAACCCGATCAAAAAAACTGCTAATGATTTCAAGTGAGAAGAAAGAAAAAGGATCAATATCGACCAAAAAGATTATAATAATATGAAAAAGATAATAATGCTACTACTCGTTCTTGGGCTCGTTCCCCAACATTCTCCTTTTTATTGCACATGGAAGGATATGTAGAAATACGAATTTATTAGGGCTAAAGGCTATGTACAAAACTACAAATACCGAATTTAAGAGGGATTATAAAAGTTTTGATTTTATTCCCGAAGCTTGTAATATACACATGGTACACAGTGGAGACGTATGCGCAAGTCTATGAAACTTACGGTTATGGAGCCTTTAATAGACTACATACACGTACTACTTTTCCTCCATTAATGCTTTAATGACCTTTCGCGACAATAAGGGGGACCTTTCGTAAATTTTCAATATTTTACGCAATTATATATCTCCTTTTTATAATAATAAGTGCACAACATGTATTTTTGATTAGTGTTAACATATATGCAAAATGCAGCAAGGCAGCTAGGATTTGAGGATCCAAATGAATGCCCACAGCTATGCAAACTGGCAAATGCATATTTGACGAAAACAAAGGGATATGATGAGAATGTGTATGAGTATTTGGTGAATGAAGCGGAGGCTGATTCTCTCTATATTCATCTCCTTGAAGAATTCGAAAGATGCATTCTCACGTATTTTGCTTTCAATTGGACTCAATCTTCCAACCTCATCTCTCAGGTACTTAATTTCATTTCTAAAAAAAAGAAAAAAAGATCAACATGTTTTGCGTAATTTCTTCTCCGTGTATATAGTTGTATTAAGCTAGATTACTTACATTCTTTGGGACAGAGACACATACTTTGTCAACAGGATTTATAGGGATTCTTCCTATGTAATACTTCAAAAGTTGTACTGGATCGGTCTGTTTACTTTTTGCTTACCGATAAGTTTGGCCTTACATATCATCGAAATAGTACATGATTCTTAGGTTATATATATAGCAGATTAGTTAGGTTATTTATTAGATGTTGACAACTAATTGGAGTGTTTAGCAACAAAAAAGAATAATTAATACGTTTAGTAGAGGTGTTTTTTTAGTCTTTGAATCGTTATATGATTAGGTTCTTTTGAAACGAAACTTATTTAGAACATAACTCACAAAGCCTTATTTCAAATTTCTATTAATATTCAACCTTTTCCGCTTGGTGGAGTAGGTTAGATATTATTACCATTACTAATCCAATAATGCGTATCAATAGTAAACATTATCTTACAATTCTCGTTTGACTTCGATCTAATTTATATGTGCATAACAATGACAGGTTTTAAGCGATGAGTCGGATCAGAAAGTCCCAAAACTCAAGGATTTCGTGATGGCAGCGACAAGGTGATTGGATTGTTCCATATTCCACAATTTTATATATGGTATCACCACTATCAATTATAAATAAATAAATATAGATTGATTGATAAATGCATATACTTAAATATATGAAAAACAAAAAAATGAAATGCGTAATCATCGTTGCTTCTAGTATTAGCCTTTTAGGTACAAGTTCATTGCTGTGATGATGATTCCAACTCAATTATTTTAAATATATTTTCATCACTTTACAATTAACAAACATTGTAGAATTAAGTTGACCATTTCAACAAATTCGTACATAGGGATGTTATATAGGGCTGAGAAAAAAGGGCTGACCCTAACCCTATTAAAAGTTTATAAACCCTGGCCCTATTATTATTATTATTAATTTTATGTTTTGATGTTAAGAAACTGATTTTTACTTGGTTGATATAATGCAGGAAACAGAGGTTCGAGAGAGTAACAAAAGACCTAAAGGTGACAAGAGTATTTTCAACATTAGTAGAAGAGATGAAAGCCATCAACGTCGGCAGTAGCGGCGGAAGCGGTGAGCCACACTGTACGGAGGTAATGTCCCCGGTGGCTCACAATAAACGCAGCCCCGTCCTCCTCCTCATGGGCGGGGGAATGGGTGCCGGAAAGAGCACCGTCCTCAAAGATATCCTCCAAGAGTAATGTTTTAATTATTATATATTTATATACGAAATTTGCGTGCTTTTACTTTGTTTAAAATGCATGTCGTTATAAAGCCAATTAAACTACCAAAATACTTAATATTTTTGTAGGCCATTTTGGTCGGAGGCAGGGGACGACGCAGTGGTGATAGAAGCGGATGCGTTTAAGGAGACGGATGTTATTTATAGGGCTCTTAGTTCTAGAGGTCACCATGACGATATGCTTCAAACTGCTGAATTAGTACGTTCAATGTTTTTAAATCTCTTAGTTCTACGACAAATAGACTACATATAATATGGGATATAAGAATGCATTATGTTTATCTACATAATATAGGTTCACCAATCATCTACCGATGCCGCATCGTCCTTACTAGTAACAGCATTAAACGAAGGACGTGATGTGATAATGGATGGAACTCTATCATGGGAACCATTCGTGGAACAAATGATCACGATGGCAAGGAACGTCCACAAACAGAGATATAGAATGGGCGTAGGCTACAAGGTGTCCGAAGACGGGACAACCACCGAAGAATATTGGAGACAAGCAGAAACCGGACAAAATGGAAAACAACAGAACTTGAAACCTTATAGAATCGAGCTGGTCGGCGTGGTTTGTGATGCTTATCTCGCGGTAGCAAGAGGCATACGGTAAAAATAAAATATCTGAATTTCTGTATCCAGATAATTATTAGTTAGTGTTAGCAGTGAAAATCGATGAAATGTCCGAAAGATATCAAAATATATATGCGGATCGAATCTAGTGTCGACGCATCCAAAATTTTCTTATCTAGAATCCACGTTATCATGTTAATTTTTTTGTCCTTGTAATATTACAGGAGAGCTCTAATGGTGAAGAGAGCGGTGAGAGTGAAATCTCAGCTCAAATCACACAAGAGTTTTGCTAATGCATTTCCAAAGTATTGTGAGCTTGTTGATAACGCTAGGCTCTACTGTACCAATGCTGTTGGTGGTCCACCAAAGGTAAAAATGTCAAAGTTAATACTGTATATCAATATTAACGTCATTTTTTCTTTAACGGACACTAACACGTGGTTTTTCTTATAATTTGGTCCCTGGGACAGCTTATAGCGTGGAAATCCGGAGATAGTAAGCTTCTGGTGGATCCAGAGGATATTGAGTGTCTGAAACGGGTCAGCAATCTTAACCCGGATGCAGCATCCATTTACGAGCTTTACTCGGATCCGAGCCTATTAAGCAAGCCCGGTTCAGTTTGGACCGATGTTGTTTTAGTCCCATCAAGGCCCAAGGTCCAGAAGGAACTTACCGATGCCATCAAGAAAATTGAAAAGGCCCAAACGAAAAAGTGATGATATTGTTAACTAGCCCCTAGATATTGTTGTCTTTTGCTAATGGGTCATTTGTTTTGATTATCGTACGTTTGTGTGCCAGTCTAATAAAGTTAATAAAATTATGAATTGGGTAATTTAGTTTTTCTACAACCTTTTCTTTTGTTTGACCATTAGGTTTTCTACTACTTGATATGCGTATATCTGAATTAGAATTTTCCTCACAAAGGTAATTTACAAAACTAAAGAATCTCATGATAATTAAAAAAAAAGTCGAAAAATGAAATTCCATGGGAATCATAGTTTAAAACGTTTTAAAGGCTCTATGTTATCCAATTTTCCAATCAATTTTCTGGATTTTTAATGGCTCATATATTTGGTCTGTATTTCATAAGGGTATATAATTGACAAAAAGAAGGTATGGGGCTGATATGAAATTAAAGAGAATATAGAGACGCTAAATAACAAATAAGAATTCTTAAACTAGGGTTTCCCAAGTGTGTCCGATATATATCTTGTGTCGCCGAACTAAAACCTGCTCACGCTTGCAAAAGACCTAACGCAGACATTTAGATCTTCCCAAAGCTTAACGCCTCTCAGGGTTTTATCCTTTTACTGAGATCTAATCATGGTGAGTTCTTCAGTCTCCTCCATCTCTGAATCTTCTTCTCTGATTTCACTTTCTGATCCTCATGGGTTTATCAATGGTGAATCTGTAGGCGGATGTCGAACCAGAGGTTGCTGCAGCTGGAGTCCCGAAGAAGAGGACGTTCAAGAAGTTCGCCTTCAAAGGAGTCGATCTCGACGCTCTTTTGGATATGTCAACTGATGACCTCGTCAAGCTCTTCCCTGCTCGTATTCGCAGAAGGTATAAACACAAACATAAAGACTTTGAAACCGTAGGTGATGGATGTTCTGTAATAGATGTTTATGTTCTGACACTTCTTTGTTTAAAATTGGGTTTAGGTTCTCTAGAGGTTTGACCAGGAAGCCAATGGCTCTGATTAAGAAGCTCCGTAAGGCGGTAAGCTATTCATTTCTCGTCCTTTCTCACTCGTGTAGTCAACGTGTCTTTGACTGTTGGATGAATGAATGATTGACTAGCGAAGAATCTCGTTTGTACACATTTGCGTTCAGATTCTGATGTGGGAAACTTTAGATTGTTCTTGTGATTGTTGGAGACATGGTCTTAGTCTAAGCATGGTTTACGTTTCAGGTGCTCGTTGCTGTAGTTTTAGGATCTGTCTTGTTTCTTTTTCTCATTTGTTATGACCTTTAGTTTGTTACTTCAGTTTAGATAGTTTGTCTAGCGATTATTTTCCTGCAAGTAAGAGTAGTTTCTACAACGAATAATCTTGTTTTGACTTTGAGATGCTGAAGATATCTTGTATATTGATGATAGCTTTGTCTCTATACTTTTGATTGTTACATTCTGTTGACATTATAATCCTTTACAAATGTCTCTTTAGTGATGTATAGTATAGTTGATTATTTTTTCCTCAAACTGCAACGGAGTGTTTGATTTCGATTTTTCTTTTGGTTAAATAACTAGAAAAGGGAGGCACCACAAGGTGAGAAGCCAGAACCAGTGAGAACCCACCTGAGGAACATGGTCATTGTCCCTGAGATGATTGGAAGCATCATTGGTGTCTACAATGGAAAGACCTTTAACCAGGTCGAGATCAAGCCCGAGATGATTGGTCACTACCTGGCTGAGTTCTCTATCTCATACAAGCCGGTTAAGCACGGTAGGCCTGGTGTCGGTGCTACCCACTCTTCCCGATTCATTCCTCTCAAGTGAAGAGCTTATACTTGGGGAATGTGTTCCATCTTTGTATGGTCTTTGCTTTGGTTTGTCTTCTAAGTATGTGGATCTTTTTTGCTTTTCTTGCTTTATGATGAAACTACTTTAGATACTTTTTGTCAACTCTAGCTCATGCGTTTTCATTATTATGTGACGAGGATCTTAAATCAAATCTTTTTGAGTTTCATTAATTTCCTACCGAGTTTGATTTTAATCTCTCTAGGATCTAGTAAATTCACAGCTGGGGCTCGCTTAGTTAGTAATTTTAGAATTATGATTACACTGTTTCTCAGACGTGTTAGTTTCGTGAATTGAAATTCAAAGAATAATTTTGGAGTTCATACTTATAGAATTGATATTATTTCTTAATTATGCTAAACAAACATCGTCACTAGGCCCATTGATACATGATCTGCTCTTAAGGACTGAAATAATTAAACACGAGGACTATATTAAACACAAGGACTATATTATCAAGCATCACGAAATAAATACGTAACCCCTGCAAAACCAGACTCATATCAATGTGATGAAAAAAAAGATGTATCTACAAAAATGTATTAAAACAGATGGGCTTTCAGTCATTGGGCTTGAGCCTCTTTTATTATTTAGTAGTAAGCTGGGCTTTCAGTCATTGGGCTCGAGCCCTCTTAAATGATTGAGTTGTAAGCAGTGTGTTTGACTTGTGTGATCTCTCTCTCCTCTTTGCTTGCGAGAAGGTCTCTCTTAGGGTTTCTGGAATCGAAAGGAGAGAGATAAGCTAAAAGAATCGAGAAAGAATCGAGAATGGCGAATCAAGTGATCTCCGGAATCAAGGAAACAGCTCAATCGATTAACGGCGCGGCTCGTCCGTGGGGCGAATTCCTCGATCTATCCGCTTTCAGCTTCCCTTCTTCGTTGGCCGATGCGACGACTCGCGTGACTCAGAACATTACTCATTTCCGCATCAACTACACTATCATTCTCTCTTTCCTCTTAGCTTTAACCCTAATCACGCGCCCCATCGCCGTCCTCGCTTTCGTCGCCGTCGCTCTCGCTTGGTTCTTCCTCTATTTCGCTCGCGAGGAGCCGCTCACCATCTTCGGCTTCACCGTTGATGACGGCGTCGTCGCTGTGCTTCTCATCGGCCTTACGATCGCGTCGCTTGTCACCACCGGAGTTTGGCTCAGAGCTCTCACCACCGTCGGGTTCGGCGCTCTGGTCTTGGTCCTACACGCCGCACTTAGAGGAACGGAGGATCTTGTGACGGACGATCTGGAATCTCCTTATGGACCGATGCTCTCTACCTCCGGCGGCGATAACGACGGCGCGCGTGGTGATTACAGTGGGATTTGAGCGACATTGTCTGATTGATTACGAATTTGGGGATTTAGGGTTTTTTGTTGGTTGTAAAAAATTCTGATTGTTTTCTCTTTCTGTCTATTATTAGAACATTATGTTTGACCCAAAAAGAATGGTTTTGATTTTCACACTGAGATACTCTTAGCTAACATGCGTTTGTTATGTTCATGAATCATGATCACTCCTAATTAACCCTGCCTCTACTACATTTGCGTAAATGCGTGTCTTCTGTCAAACCGTAACCCTTTTCTTACACAATCCTAACTATACCAGTTGCAGTGTGTATGTTTCTACAAAACAAACCAATCTTCCCATTTCATTAAGCCTCGCACAATCCGCGGATGATTTTCTATTTTCGATTTTCGCTTCAGATCTCCCTAAATCTGAAGATGAGAAAGAAGCAGCTGAGCTTGAGAAGAAATTTATCGGCCCAGCCTGCGATGGATTTGTGAGAGAAATCAGAAATGGATTTGTGACAAAATGTCCATGACTAATATCAAGTTGAAAAGGCCCAAATATCTATGGCCCAATAACTAAAAACAACCTTTAAAAAAAAAAAAAATTTAACTGTTTCAAATTTGAATTTGATTAATAACTATGGAGTTAGTAACAAAAGAAATATCGATGATAAAATACTTTTTAAAAATCATTATGAAATTTCAACTTCTCGGATCAGGCAGCTAATCATAATTTATTTGTGTTGGACTAAGATTTAGCTTTTGTTCTCCAATTCATAGTTAATGAGTTATTGTTCAACTATACGTACTAAACCACTTAATTCATTAGCAAATATTTTTTCATTAACTGTTTGACTTAATTTTTCTCGAGTTCTTAAATAATGTATTAACGATATTTTTAGGTTGCTGAAGAACCCTCTAGAGCGTCAACTTGTCAAATTAATTATTGACCCCACCAAACATCGAACATGCTTCTGCCTGATCCGAGAAGTTGATGTAAATATTAAACTACTTATATTCAAAACATTTCAACGTAACTGATTGTACATATGTTTGTGTTTACACATACATATTTAGACATATTTTCTATGTATATGCATGCATGTAACGTTGAAGCGATAAATTCATCAAACTTTGATTTGTTCGTTTGGGATTCAACATCTTCTCCATGTGCTTCTCCAATTATCAATACTTACGTTCTCATATTTCTTTATCTCTATTATACTATTTGTAAATATATATATTACACACTCCTGATATTTTTTACCATTGAACAGCAAAATAATAAAACTAATTACGGTGTTAAGGGACATATGATTGGTCCATTTTAATAGTAAGTTAGTGACCACCATAAAAAGGTCCCTAACATACATGTCAATCGGCGATACATGTTTACTTTTGTTTGCCTATTTTATTTTTTGATCTATAAGTTTTTTGAAATCGAAGACCTACCTTAGATCATATATGTGACACCGTATGTACCCATTAATCTGTTTACATGCATGTACATAAGTTTTTGTATAAGTTGGTTGGTATAAAAGTTAATATTCTTGATTAGTTTAATGGGGAGTGAAAAGATAATCAAAGGTGACGAAATGAAAAGACCCATGAAGATGCACATGGCATTGCTCCCTCTCTTCCCTATGGGTCCTATTTATCTATTTTATTTCCTCCAACCAAAGCCAATTATCACTTTATGTACCAACAAATCAATATACCAACGAAGTGAATCCTTTCCGCTTTCATAATTACATTCCATATAATGTAACATGTACATGTATATTGTCATTCTAATTAATTCGGTTTGGAAACTATGTTTGGAGAAACTGTATTTCATGTCAAATACTCGTCAGATGATCGTTCAGTTTCAAGATGTCCGAACTGAACAATCAACTCAGTCAATTAAAAAAAGCACTACTATGTTTGGCATTTATATAGGGCATTTTTTCTAGTCATATTACACATTCTTAGCAAAAAAGAAAGACAAACACAAAAAGATGTTCAAATTATTACATATTTTCCATTACAAACGTTTCACATATTTAACTTAAGTCCATAACATGCAGATAATAAGCATATAAATCGTATCTACATACCACATATATATATAATTCAGATCAAAACAGACAATTAAAAGAAAAGTAGATATTGAACAATGTTTTCATCGTAAAAACACAATTAACACTCATCAACGTGTTAATCAAATATATGATCATGACCACTTAATCTTTTAACTTCAACCTCTGCTCTTGCACTTCTCCATTGCTCTCGGAGCTGAAATGTTTTACAATTATTAAGAAACTAAACTTTTCCACACTGGTTAGTTATCTATCTATGGTATGTGCGTTAGATACTGGAGTATTTTGTTTCATTTGCATTTGCCACTATTTATATATATCAGATGTCATATGTACATATATATCAATGTTTAATATGGACGGATCTACACGAATGGTGGGAAGGTTCTCTCCCACCGCCATATTTGTTTTCTCTGTAGTATAATTAGACGGAAAGTTAACTTAGACTGGCTAAGCGGTTGATTAGACGTCCAAAACAGTTTAGACAGTAAATTAGATTCCTTGGACGACCAATTATGAGGTTTGGATGCACAAAATACTAGATTTGTACTCCCTCAGTAAACTATAATTTCTAACTAATATAGGCGTAAGCTTTTAATCGATGCTAACATCTTAGTCAATGCACATCAATTGTTTAGACGATGTACAAAGCGCGAATAAAAAAAAAACTCATTGGTAGAAAATACATACCGAGACCAATGGCGTCAGATCCTTTCATGAGACGTAAACGCTTGCATGTATCAACGAACATTCTAATGAATAAGGTAATTTAAACAAAGGGGTTATTAAAGTGATCAATGAAAAAGATCTAACTAGATCGTCATTAATAAGGAAGAATAAGAAGAAGACGTACGGCCAAGGGACGTCGCCGACGAGCATCCAATCACCGTCTTTGTCTTCATACGAGGGAACATAGTCCCAACTATTCACTAAATCCATAAGTTTCCGCTCGTTCATGAAGTCTATCATTCCTTCTTCTCCTCCATATTTTCCTTCAATTTTTTTTCGCAACAATAATATCATTATTTTCACCATCACAATAATATATATAATGCATAAAGTTTTAGATTTACAAGTCTGTAGCCTTTAGTTGAGTCGTCTGGATCCAGTAAGAACTTGATATCCTAACTCTGAACTTGGCATTTATTCATGATGCAGCATATAACATATTTTTTCTTATAAAAGGTAAAATAATAACCCATATAAAATATTTTTCTTTCGTAAAATTATCTTACAAATATGGATTTGCGGTAAATAATGTTTGCATTTCGAAACTATTAACAACAGTTAAATATAGTATATATGAAAGATCATCTATATTCGTGAACATTATAAATAAATTAACCATATTTTTTTTCTTCTTTAATATAGTAACAACAAACAAGTGTCAACATTCAGATTAATTAATATATATATATATGTCTAGTAAGAAATATATATATATATATATATATATATATATATACAACGTATATACGTACCCATGGTAAAAGAGCTGAACATGTTAGACAAAGCATGAGAGAGTTCGTCGTAGCTCTTATACATCTTCAAGTCGACTTTTCTCAAGTACGGTGCTCCGTCCATCGACACCTTTACAAATGCCGCCGTCTCCGTGCCACCGGTTGATTTTTGGCATGAAACCATCACGTTCTTCCGGTATGATCTCACCGGCGGCCATCCCACAACTTGTGCCCTACAAAATTATATATATAGAAAAATGGAAAAACTGTTATCTTATACAAGCTTTTGTATGTGAATATATGCTATTCCTATTAACTGCAGTATAGATATCACTAAATCAATTTTTACGTGACGCCGTTCCAAAGACATCCTATTTGCATGAGACTATGGTTTAACCCGGATTAGATCGTTTGGGCCTCTTTTTTTTCTTTTTCTTTTTTAACTAAGTTAAGTGACTTCATTCTTTTAAATTTTCCTTTTTTGCGCCTACCTTTATCGATTTTAGTTAGATTTTTATTAAGACTAAAATTAGATTTTTTTTACAGCTGAAAACCTTGACAATTATCGCTAGAAATAATAACTTGGAGGAAAGAGTTTCTTTTTTCTATCAAGCTTAGTTTTCCTTGTATGATGAATAAGAAAAAGAAAATCAAGCGAAGATCAGAAAATAAATAGAAAAGGGGGAAAATGGTAAATTACTTGGCAGGAGGCTTGGCTGGATCTTTGGGACATGAACTCTTTTCCTTGGAAACAGAAGTCACAACGTCATGAGTCTTAGAAACTTCCTTGCTTTCAGGTTCATTGTTCAGATTCAGCTTCAGATCAACCGTCTCCGAAAATCCTCTCTTAGTTCCGGTAACTGGCGCCGCCGTATCTCCGCCGGGAAGACCAAGACACAGCTCAGTCTCCCTCAGATTCAGCTCCATACTGCCCATCATTGTTAACCTCTCTTCTTCTCAGTGTTCTTCTTCTTCTGAGGAAGGTGATGAGGAAGATGGAAAAATGCTTTTTTTTTTTTTAATAAAAACACACAAATAATACAAAGCGAGATGAGTGTCGATTATATCTCTCTCCGTAGGTGGTAGCTGCATGTGTATGTCGTATTTAAGAGATCTTAGGCTAAATGGGTTTTTGACACGTGGGTGAACCTCAACCCTTTGATGAGGTGATGCTGTTCGACTTTTACACTAATCACTACTATTACTTAACTACTGTTATTGAATCTTTTTGGGATTTATTTTGTAGGTTGTATATATGACTGCACTGCACTTGATTAGGACATTCTTAACATTCTTTTTAGGCTTTACTTTCTAAAAATTATATAAATTTCTAATATTAAAAACTGAAAATCTCTTTTTTTATAATATAATAAAAGTTTCCATGTAATTACAATAATTTTGAAAATATTCCGTCATGGCTTAAATCGAACCTTCTTAACACTTCAATTCGATATAATTTTGTCCCCGCATTTTTCTTAGTTTCTCGAACTATAAATATTATAAGAAATGATCTTTTAATTTTGTTGTAACATTATGATGAAATTAGCACAAATCATTTTCCTTCACACGGAAATATATAACAATTCTGCAAGTATATAGTCATGTACTTATATATATATATGGTCTTAAAACCAATATATATTTAAAATGTATATGTATGTTATATGTGGGGGAAAACCCATTCTCTTCTTCCTACGTACATCATATATTTATATGTGAGCTTTTAATGTAATTTTTTTTTGGGTATATAAACCATGTCGACCATTTAATTAGCTTATGAAAGTGTTAATTATAAAGTGTTAAGTAGCCATTTAGGTGGCGAGGTCGCAGACATCTCATATGAGAGTGTATCAGTAGAGATATACATAGTATTAATATAATTATTTTATGCTTTTTGACTTCTAAATATAATATATGTTATTTCAACTATATATAGTTTTAGTTTGATTTTCGCCGTAAGATTCTTCGCCGGAACCTTCCAATTATGCATATCACATCCACATGATTCAATTATTCATCCCACAATAAAAGCGCAGCCCTCTTGTATATAAATATTCTCATACCACCAACAAAAATAAACCATGCAATGCATCTCTCTTATACTTATTAATTAAAAACTCACATATACAAAGAATGAAATGAGTATCTAGACACATATACAAACGTTTCATTACTCGTTTGTAATCTGAAAATAAGTACATATATAATAATCTACACCACTTTTTAGTTTGTAGCCAACAATAGCCTGGTGATTAAAATCTACCAAAAATATTTTGCGTCCAAATTTACAGATAAAAACTATTGTGAAAACTAACATACGTACATAATATTATATATTATGGGGAGATTACATAGTATTTTGTGTGGGATCCATTGGTTGATATGAGAGCGCATGTTACATGATTCTAGATGTTTATGATGAATGATACATCTACTATTTCGTGGATGAAATTCCGTTTGTGAGAGAAGGAGAATATGAGAGGCATGCAGATTTGTGGTGATCTGATATATGATGTTAAGAACGATGATGTGATGGCTTTTGACCATATCGATTTCGTATTGAAGGATATTATTAATGTTATATTCATAGAAACGAAGAAGATGTAGTTATTGTTTTTTTAAAAAAGGAAAAAGAAAACTCAAAGTTTGTATCTTTTGATATAAATCTACATTCCTAATAAGATCAGTATAAACCCGATTAAATATTTGAGGAAGAATTTTCCATGGCCGGGAAAAATCATATGCAAGGTAGAATTGTTATAAAAGCTCTTTATTTGTATTTGTTTGTAGATTTTCTAGTTTCATGCGGACAATTTGTTATTCGATCATTTGTCGTAAAAAAAGATTAAAATTATTTTTGTGTTATTCTAAGTCTAAACTTTCATTAATTTGTTTTGAGATCAAATAGAAGAGTCATTATCGTAGAGTTTTCCTCTTTTCTTTCTTTTAGTAGATCCATATATAGGAGTCTTACTAGATTAAGAAAACCTGATTTATTTGGAAATTATCAAATAATATGAATGATATTGGGATTTCTTTTATTTTCTGGTATTTATAATGTCAACGGATAACTAATCTATTGGTAGAAGATTTTGCTACGTCAAAACTTAATTTACTTATAACTTCACTGCTTTATGAGAATAATATAAAACAATGTAGCTTTGAGCCTTTGACTAAAACGATAGAGTGTCCAGTTTTCTAAGAGTATCACTTTTGTTTTAAACTTTAATTACCTCATATGACCGATATTAGGCTTAATGTATATAATGTTCTCTATCTAAAATCTAATGTTCGAAATTTGGTGCTTTTTTTTCTTACGAGACCTGGTACCATCTACGTAAATTATGATAATTTGTTAATACGCAGTTAGACGAAAATTTTGAATACGGCATAATTTTCGGATATCATATGTAGTTATGTACGTACTAGCCGTGAGGCCCGTGATCAACGTATCTTCAGTAAATTTGAAAATAGAAAGCATAGTGATTCTAAGGGTTTCGAACCCAAAAAAAAACACCCTAAGGTATTTGAGAGGGGACATGAGTGGCATGAAAATCCAAAAGAGGAGAGTGTACAAAACATCGCCATAAATTCCAAAACCAGAATTTAAATTAGTGAGAAGAAGGAAAACATGGAGATGATGAAGGGACAAGTTACATCCAATAAATTTCAGAGGCAAAAACATCTTAACCCTACTTTTGTTCCTTGATTTGTCTACATCCCTCTCTTTAACCGCTTTCTCTCCTTTTGTTTCTATCCCAAAAACTCGTGAGTTTTCCAATCAAACAAAACCCCAAATTTTTGTTATTTCTGGGTCACCGTTGTCTTATATATATATATATATATATATATATATATATATATATATATATCAATATCACATCAATTTGTCGTGTTTATTAATGTGTATCTACTTTATCTGATCAATATATATACGGATCACTATGGAATTCACATCATTGTAAACCAGCAGTGAATAATATCTAATATTCTCGACCGAACGTACATGACTACAAAAAAATCTCCCGCACACATAAATAGATTGTAGGCGAAACTTTAATGAGACTGAACCAATCCATGCAACCACCTCTGTATATACTCAAAAAAATCTACACCATTATTATTGTTTTTTTTAGAGATGGAGACCACCTGTTGATGTGTAATCTAGATTAACTGCTTTTATATTTAATATATAATTTCTTAACACTCATACCAAAAATATATATGTAATATGTCTATTATACATAATACATTGTGAATTAATATTTTGTATATACACACACACATATATATATCAGTCTAAGTTTGTAAGTTCTATATGTATCAGTGTATCACGTCGAAATTAATGACTTATTATCGAAGGTATATATGTGCTGCATATTAACTTGCTAGATAAGAATGTGTGAGGACCAGGTGTACTTTCATATGGACCTAACAAGGCCACAACTCTCAACATTCTACCACACAAGATCATTTTGATTTTATTTTTTCCTTTCCATTTTTTGTTTGTTTTCTAATTTAAATTAGTTGTTTTTTTAATCAAAATTTAAATTAGTTGTTGGAATATACTTCTCACATTTAAAGAGTGCAGCCAAATGACATGCATGCATGCAATTAAAACGACAAAACCAAATAATAAGTTTACATTGACTAAACTGTATATTGTGATTTTGTGTGAAAGCCACAACTCCTGTGAGACCCAAACAAAATTACTTTACGTCAACATTTGTTCTACAGTCTACACGCAACACGCAAACAATTATTTATCATCAGTCTATATATGTCTTAAAATAATCAATTGGTTATCGAGTTTAGTGATTTTTTGTCATTTTATTTAAAAACATATATACTGCAAACCTCATGTATGATCTATACATATTTTCATGCATATTGGTATATCATCTCAAAAGTCTGAATCAAAATGTGGATATCGAATATATAGTGGACTAGGATAGCTTATGTACATGTATATTATACCAACATTCAAACTTCAAAACTAAGTCTCCTAAACTAGCCTACGTACATTCATTATCTTTCTTAGAGCTTCTAAACACATATATACAGATGTATTGTACCTGGTTCTACACCACAAACTGTTTCATTCTTTCTATACAAAACAAATATACTGTAGATATATAATATATATAAAGAAAGATATCTTAGCTAATATATGTTGAAGCAATCATTTCCGCTATCATTTGCTACATTATTTATTTCTCTGATGAGTTTGGAGGTTTGCTTCTTCTCTCTGTTCTGACATTTTCGACCGACGAAATATTTTGCAGTCGTACGCCTTTTATAAATATTCATTTTCCTTATGTTGCCATTTTGATAAATGTTAGTCATTAGTATCAGATGAACCGGAGATGAATATTTAGTTATTTATAATGTAACAAATGTAAAAATCTGTAAAGATGCAATGTTTTAAATTTGTCAAGACGCCTTACAAAAACAAGCCTATACAAAAAAAAAACAGCATTGTTTCCGACAATATTTTTCAACGACAATAAAACTATTGGAAATTTTGGATTGGTTTTTGATGGATTTCTGATGCAAATTCGAAGAGAAAAACTTCATCGGAATTCTTTGATAATCGATCTAAATTTTGTCAAAACGCCTTACGAAAACAAGTCTAGCTAGGAAACATATAATTACTTCTAATTAGATTATAATAACAATTAAATTATGGATGAATTGGTATATATATATTAGAGTTATGGATAATTTGGATTAAAGAAAAAAAATGGAGGTAGTTCTGCTATTTATTTATATTGTTTAATTTTATATAGAGCGATTCGATCCCACTTTTTCCTAAAAACGGGCCAGTGAGCTTTTTAAAAAGTGTAAACATAAAACCATGGTTTCGAGTTATTAGTCCAATTATGGCATAACTATTACTAATATATATGATCAATATCTAATTAGCATATGATCATTCAAATTTGCAATTAGAATTTAATAAACTTGATTGACACCTCTATTGCCTTGGACTATATACATGTCGTTTAAACGACTATATACATAACTGTTTTAAACGTGTTTTTGTTTTTGGTTACTAGTTAATCACTATGTTTGCAATTAGAGAAAAGTATTAAACACAACATTTTGCTTTTTGAATCAAACAATCTCTTACGATTATAAATATAAACATAATTAGTTGAAAAAAACCGTAAACATCATTTCTACGAGTTAAGGGTTTTAGAAATATATGATAAAAATGCCGACAAAAAAAAAAGAAATATATGATAAAATCACTTGATTATTGTGTTTCTAAACAGCAAATAGTTGATGAAAAAAAAATTTAAATATTAAAAAATGAAACCTAATGTAATTTTTGCATATTCGAATATAGATGATAAGACAGCGATAACACTAACACAAATCATTAGATTATACGTTATGGTCAATTCATTATACATTAGATAATAAAATAACATCTGGTGCACACAAAAGAAAAAGATAATAAAATAACATTAATATAAATCACTGTATTACATGTCATAATGAACTCACTATATGTTCAGATAATGAATTATATGCATTTTATGAATGTCCTCTAAATAGTCTCTTCTAATATTCATTTAAATAAATGTTTATTTAACTTTATTTATAAAAGTAAATATGCGAGAATGTGCCACTCTATGCTCATGATGTATATATTCTATATGTTGGCATAACTCTTAACAATATGACCTCGTGGTGGGGGCTAACCACAGTACCATTGCTTGGAATGACTATTAATAGTATTTACTAATTCTTAAAACTAGTAATTAATTGACTAATAAAAAATTCTGCACAATTTTCTTATTCGTTATCTGGAGGTTCTTGCGATGGACCGATGGTCCACAAATTATTATATGAATATTTTTTAAATACTTTTATCTTTATTTTTTGGTGAAATATTAAAATAATTGATCAATAAACAAAGAGTTTATGAACTATAAAGTGAAGCGAGAGACGTAAATTGCAAACCAAATTTGGAGAATAATTACTAGAGCATTTTATCGCTGGGATAGATCATAGATGTGAGTGTTTCAATAACAGATAATAATAAATCAAAGAATTTTTCTACATGTGTTATTTTGTCGGTGTTACTTCCTTTATACAAAATAAAATTTAATTATAGTAAATTATTAATATTTTTTTTGGAGAAATTTCTCAGCTAATGGAACTGTTCTTAGTTTTGAGTTTTCAAAATCAATACCGGAATGATAAAAGTCAATTTTGGATTGTTTTGTCATTTATACAAATGAACTGTCGCATTCTGCCGATATGGTTATGGTTCATTTCATACGTTTCTCCAAATATAGTAAGTAGTGATTTAGAAAGCTAATCAGAGTAAAATATTATTTATTTGTTCCCAAAGAATAATTAACTTATAGTAATTTGGTCTTATTAAATCACTCCTTTCGTGAAACGATAATCAAATATATTGGGATCTAAAAACATCTGATATTTGGGTGATCCCGAAAAGTTTAACGGTGAGATCAACGACGATTTGCAGAATCCATAAGTTAGGTAAATAGTGGGATGAGACTAGCATTCAAGAGATTTGGGGGATCGCTTTATTGATCACATTTGACCGGTAAAGATATTCTCTTTGTCCAAATAATTTCAAAGATTAATAGGTTCCATAAATTATTCTGGCCATTAATCTTTGAAAATATATTATTTATCAGAACAAACACATGCTCATCACGAAAAAATAAAAATATTATATAATTCCGTATATTGTAATGTGCATAAAAAATACCCTTCTACTGATTCTGGAAACAATAGTATATTGGCAAAAAACTTCAAGCATTTGCCAAAATTATTAATTTGTGCTAAATGCATGCTAGTTGAGACGAACTTTTTCGCTAGTGCTATTTTTTATTTTCTTTTATCATAGTAGTTTAATTTCTTTTGGATAATTAATTACCCAAATGATATGAAAAAGTATTCATTCGGTTCCGGTTCTCAAAAACTTTCTAGCTTAATTATATATCTGTAATCAAATCGAAGTTGAAGTCGATATACTTATTTTATTTTAATATTGATCCCCATTTTTTAACATTGACTAATAATTAACTTCAGTTTCAAAATTCTATAATCTTAGCATGGTCTAAATTTTTTTATATAAAATTAAATTAGGAAATGAGTTACATACTATAATTTTACATTTTCTGAAGAAACGAAAGAGGAAAATGTTAAGGTACTAGTTTTTATAATATTAGAGAGAGTCGAAGATTGACTAATACTTTTATTTCATTTATAATTTATCTATTTTAAATCAGATTGACTAAAATACTTAATCCTCATGCAACTACAAAATGGTTATAGCAGATCCCTCAGTAAGGTCTTTTTCCCCGAAGCTAAGAAAATAAAGAAAAAGGTTTGAACAGATCCCTCAAATTAATTGGGTAATTAACGAGGAAACCCGATGTTAGTTTCGAGCCCAATTTGACTAAAATCAAATATTATATGCGGATAAAATTTTATAAAGTTGGTATTGTAGTTTGTACTTACGAAAATGGGCAAAAAAATCGATGGTTAGAGTAGAGTGAGAAGATTGGAGTAATCCAGAACGCCGTCAAGGCAAAATAAAAGCCCAAGTTGCGTCGGCCCACCCTATTTAATTAGTCGTGAAATATTATCCATTTGCAAAAAACGATATTGTGTTTAATGTCGGATCGCAGTATTACTACAAAAGTTACATTTATCAATAAAAGACAGTTTAAATTTTAAAGCGACCCAATTTCATGTGTTGGAAAGTTTTTTCTCCATTTTTAAATTGTAGCATCGAAAATTCAAAATACATTCTGATTTCATTGGTTAAATTAAAACCAACTTTACCTTCGGTTTAGATCATTTAACAGGAAAATACTTCTGGTTATCTTAAAACAAACGTTTTGTAATCGTGTTGTTTTTATGTTTTTTTTTCGTATCCACGTCTCTCATTTGGGGTTTGCTTTGCTTGAATATACGAAGTAACGAACTATTCAGATGAAAAAAAAGCGAGTGATTCCGTGTGGCTGGAAAAGCATCACCGGCGATTCCGTGTTTAGATGGGACCCACTTCTCATGGCCTCCTATATGATTCGCAACACGTGGACGGTTGAGATGATGGTTGACGATCTTCTAACTTTCTGTAGGACAAGCAAATATTCTAGTGACAGGTGTCTCCATTATCATGTCGGCAAATACACTTTAGAGCGTATTATCTTTATATTCACTTCTTTAGCTAGTATAATAATTCTCATAATTCTTTAGGTTTTGAAGCTGTCTCTAATTTTTTTTCTTCTTTTTGTTAAAGGTATACTATATATAGTTACTTAAATCTAATTGGTTCAATCGTTTACCGACAAAAAGAGAAGACTGTAATATGTTCTGTAGAAATAAATATTTCCAGGTAATATTTACGTAGCTAAGGCATTCTCATTTATTGTTATTATAATCATTAGAGTTTATTAGATTTAAAAATCATTTTGACAAACAAGTAGGAGTATACATTTTGTTGTATCAATTGCTAATTTACTTGTAAAATTTATAATTATACTTCATTAATATGATGAAATTTAAATATTTGTATTTTTTAATATTATGAGTGCAGAAATTAGATTTACGAACTTGTCCGTGTCGAGAAAACAATTCTTGTAATTTATGACTGTACCAAGAAGAGAATGTTGCTCACCGTACCGAAATAAATGCGTGATGTTTAATTAGCAGTCAGAGTCACCACTAATTATTAAGAATTTCTTTTGTATTTTGATTCTTTGATTTTTTTCCCCCTTTTTTCGTTGAAGTGTTTCGTTAGTATTTTGAAGTATTATTGTTGTTGTTGTTGTTGCTAAGAATGTAAATATTATTTTCTTAGGTGTTACAAATTGTGTTAACAAATTGCTTAAACTTATAAGATTGGTTCTACTAAAAAAATGATTAAAAAAACATAGAAGCAAACTATTTTTAAGTTAGAACGAGACATTAAACACGATTCTTCTTTGACCATCTAATTGTTACGGACTAGTACATATATCATTTTTCTCTACATGATATATGACATGTACTAATTAAAAACTCAATATAAATCATCAATCTTAATAAGATGTTAGAAATTAGAATATATAAACACAAAAAGTAATCAGTAAACTATTTCGTCATATAATTGATTCATTTATTTTCTATACCATCCTCTGTTCATCTCATAAAAGCTCAACCAAACTCATTTTCATTTCCTTAATATAAAATATGATAATAATTTTTTAAACCAATCTCCATAAGACCGGTTAGGACCAAAACCATGCATCATACATGCATAACCCTCGGCCTCGGTTACGAGAATAACCAAATCGAACCAAAACTAAGATCCGATGCAATTCGATTAAGTTCTGTCAAAAAACGTGACACCAAAGAATAGGAGCTCCATATAAGTAGAAGACAGCCAATGACACGCTGTAACATAACAAATACAGAGAGAATCTGTTGAAGATCTCTCAGGTTCCAAACAAAAACTATAAAGACCCCATTTATGATGTTACTGAAAATTAACTAAGCCTTGAGCTAGTAGAACCTAAAGGAAGATGTGTTGTCGTGATTGTTTCAGATTCACATATACGTGTGTGGCCTGGTAATGTCATGATCGTTGATAGTATAGAGACATAGAGACAAAAGTTGTGGGCTTTAGCAAAATCCAGTAAAGAACAAAGAGATATTTTGTCTCTTGGCTCTGTTTTCGGCTCTTCAAGACCTTTTTGAAGCTGAGAATTCCAAAAAGGTAAAACTGTTGATCCAAAGTCAATGAAACAAGCTCAACAAATCTGAACTACCCGTAACGCAAAAAAAAAAACAAGAAAGTAGATTTCTAGGTAGAGTTAACTAGGTTGATCTATATAACCAGAAGTAAAGAAGGTGAGCAAATCTGATAAATTATTGGCTTTGTGAGAGAGAGAGAGAGAGGTGACGAACATATGCATATGGCAGACCACATGTGGTAGGGATTAAAGATTTTGATCTGGACCGTCTTTTGAAAAGATGGAAGATAAATTTTTGTTTTTGGCTTTGGACAGTTGGGAGAAAGAGAAAGTGTGTCCCACAAATGTCCCCAAGAAGATGGGACACACTTTTGCCTCAAAGTTGCTGTTACTGCTACCGACAAGCTTAGCATTTTCATCTTTTTTCCCTTGTCCTTAATTCAAAAAACAGTTTCTTCTATCAATTTATCTTTATTTTCCCTTAGCTTCTATAAAACACTCAGCTTCCACGAAGCCTCATCTTCATCTTCACCATCAACTTCTCTATCTCTCTCTCTGTCCTCTCGCTAAGTGAAATAACCAATTAATATCAATAGCTTTCCTTTCTTCTCCCGTCACTCTTGAAGAAAGGTTGTGTTGAAAGACAATTTTTTCGAGAAACTGTGTGAAAATGGATGACTTTGTTAACCTCAAGGCAACGGAGCTGAGGCTGGGATTACCAGGAACAGACAATATATGTGAAGAAAGAGAACGACTTTCTTGCAATAATAGTAGCAATAAGAGAGCATTACAAGGTGACACTGAGAATGAGATTGAATCATCAACGATGAAAACCGAAACATCCCCTCCTCGAAAGTAAGTTTGCACACACACAAATTCTCTGAATCTGATTCGGTGATGAGACAAGCTTCAGTTTATTGACAGTGTTTTCCTTTTGCAGGGCTCAGATTGTTGGATGGCCACCAGTTAGATCTTACAGGAAGAACATCATTCAGACAAAGAAGAATGAATCTGATAGTGAGGGTCAAGGAATCTATGTGAAAGTAAGTATGGATGGTGCACCATACTTGAGGAAAATAGATTTGAGTTGTTACAAAGGATACTCAGAGTTGCTCAAAGCTTTAGAGATAATGTTCAAATTCTCTGTGGGCGAGTATTTTGAGAGAGAAGGATATAAAGGTTCAGACTTTGTGCCAACTTATGAAGACAAAGATGGTGATTGGATGCTCATCGGAGATGTTCCATGGGAGTAAGTCTTCTTCATATATATTTGTCAAAACAGAATTCACAAAATTAAAGACAAAATCAACAGTTTACAAGTGTTCTTATGGGTTTTGTTTGTTGTTGCAGGATGTTTGTATACACTTGCAAGAGACTGAGGATCATGAAAGGATCAGAAGCCAAAGGTTTAGGCTGCGGTGTATGAGACAAATTAAGCTTCGGGAAGCCTAAGAGAGACGCAAGAACCTAAAGAGAACAGAGTTTCTCTTGGTCAAGAGAAATCTCTGTCTGTGCTCGGGTTGTCGGGGAAGATCTATGTTCAGGATACCTCATCGGTGAAATCCGAATGTAGAGATGCTTAAGCTTAATGGTCAAGCACATGGAAACCGGAACCCATCTACTATTTGTTTTTGTTTCAGAAACAGGGCAAACGGCTGTCCTTAAGTCTTTGGTTATGTATTACATTTTTTTCAAAAAAAGTGTTATGTAGATTGAAGAGTTCTTCTAATCTTTGTAGCAATCTGTTTCGGTTCTCATTGATAAAAAAAGACACTTTCAAGCAATACTTGATTTCGTTTTTGGATCTCAAGATCTGATGCCAGAATGTTGATTGCTTGGATTGGATTAGCCTCATCAACTGATTCAGCTCGATCGAAGCACCAAGCTCTAAACAAAGTAAAGTCAATTACAGGAATAAATAAAGTTTTATCTGAGTGGAGATTAACATTTTGCACATGGTTTAGGGTTCATCTCGTTAGCCAAAAAAACAAAAGAAACCTATCTCTTTGCGTTGGTGACCACATAAAAACATCTATATTCTATCATAAACCTTCAAGAAAAGGCGGCAGTGGTAACGGGCAAGAATCCACACGAAGATCTTCTTCGCTTTCTTTGAGCAATGGTGGGAAAGAAGCCATTATATTCCATTAATCATAGAATGCAAGACAATGCGTCAAGATGACGCTCTCACCATTTTCTGTTCCTTAGGAAGATATTTCGTTCAACAGCAAGACGGGTATGGATGCCTTGCTGCTTCTTCAGATCATCCAACTTCTTTTCTAGAACCTGATCTTACATGAGGAGGAAGATCATTGTATCCACACATCAAAACTCTTCTCTGTCCTATTCAGAATTATGAATCTATGGCATATAGCTTCTCAGAATCAATTCATATGTAATCGCATTTTCCATCGTAATAAGCAGTGAAACCGGACGTTTTCAAAAAAGCACTGAAACCGACTTTGAGCAGCTAAATAGAGTCAATCGACAAGGCCGGGGGTAATCGAACAAGGCAACCATAAAACCTAATCTCCGCACGGAGAGAAGAAGAGCGCTTACTTTTGCGAATCATGCATGCGGTGGCCTATATATGGAACGAATTTGATTCTTGAGAGTTCGGGTTTCTTCTCCAGGGGCAATCTCTTTCTATCTTTCGACTGGTTCCTGTCCAGTCTTCCTCTTGGCATATCCGCCGTGCGCCATCGCCCAACTGTTGATCCGACCTTGTCACTCGCAAGTGGTCGCCATTACACTACGGCTCTAACTTGAGATTCTATACTATGATACTACAATGATATTATGATTTGGTTTGGTTTTTAATTCGGTTCGATTTTGATTTATTTGGGTCAGTAATCCAAGCTTCAATAGTATAGAATCTCAAGTTATTCAAATCCACAATATTTTCTAATTTGATAGTATCAATCCCATTTGAATTGGTTCTTCAAATCTTTTCCCTTTCTTTTTTTTGAACATTCAAATCTTTTCCTATAAATATGTAACTGTGTACAGTTACAAAAGAAGAAAATATATATGAAACCTGTGTATGTGTTTCCCGTTAGCATTTACCATAGTATAACTACACTAATTATTTTTTTTCCACAACACTAGTAGGTTGCCACATATATATACTCTATGTATGTATGTACACAAATGTTTGAAATAACCGATACATAAATCCAAAGTGTTATAACAATCAGTGCGTTGTTACACTTTCACCATCAAAATCGTTTGTCCGGAAATAAGTGTCAATTCGAATGATCATCAATAAATGATTCTAACTACTAACTATATATTTTAGATGCATGCCTAACTTGTAAGTGTTTTTGTTTTATTGCCACCTAACTTGTAAATGTTGCTCATGGCAGAGTGGTTGAATGTTGAAGAGATGAAGTTTATAAATAAATGCTGCACTATGATTGATGCTAAGAGAAATTTCTATATAAGCTACTAGAATATAATATATAATCGAATAATAGAATGAAGCAATAATGATGGAAAACAAACAGATTCTTATATTCATAATTCATCCATAATGTTGTATCATATTTTTCTTCACGGATTTTTTAAGAGTACCTGGTTTTTTAGAAAGCATTTAAATAGCACGTAAACGAAAATGATTTCANACCCCCCCCCCCCCCCCCCCCCCAAACCAAAAAAAAATTATCATGAAACAGAAGTAACATCTTTAGAATTTAATATAAGAGCAAGCTAAAGAAGGAATGTGAGAAAAGATAATGATAAAAAAAATAACAGAAGAGTGAAGAGTGAACATGGAGATAGTTCTTTCTTCCACGAATTACTTTCTTGCCCGAATAGCTCCGTTTGGTTGGAAGTTCTTTGGCATTTATAGTACTTTTCTATTTATAATTAGTATTCTCAGTTTCTGGGTGACTTACCATACAGTCTCCTCAAATATTCAATTCGCAATTTATAGTTTATGCTATATCACACATTCATACATTCTAGTATATTCGACGTGAGGAATTCAAACCGTGTCAAAGGGCCAAAGGCGAATAGAAGACTTGATCTGAAGTAGCGTGTTCCATTGAATTAATGTCAACGCGTCTTTCTTCGCATTTCTCACATGAGCGAATTTTCGAAATTGCAGGCTGTCATCCCTAAAATCACCTCGATTTATTTATTTGGGCCCTAAGTTTTAACAATCACAATCCTCTCCATGATACTATGATAGTAGTGCTAAATGATTCGCCGTTCTTAGTATCCTAACTACCAACCGTCATCGCCGCAACTGGCAAAGGTCGGAATCAATTGAATCCTAATGATTGTACTACATTCATCTTTTTCGTCCATGGACCATATTCTCATCATTAGTTTGAAGAACTAAGATATATATGGCTCTATCATGTTTCATCATCATTTTGTAATCGCTTGCTAATCAACAAAAAGAATGAAGATCATAATCAATTTACGTACACAGGTAGTCGTCATATTGTTGTTGATGATGATGATTTCTGGCATAAAAAAATGATTGGCTTCAATGTTCGTTCAATTGAAAGGACCTTCATGGTTTCTATTTCATCACCTTAATTAATTTTTAACGCATTCGTTTATCAGCCTAATATGTTTCTTTATATTTGTGATGTTATTGACATTTAACTGATTTATATGCAAGCATATACCATATAACTACAAATATAATGTAAATCTTACATTTTTTAAATGTATAGTTAGGTTTGTTATTGATTTGATTTGTTTCACTGCATATTTTATATTGTTTAATAATTTCATTTTTGCATGTGTATTGCTATTTCCCCTTGATATTAACAGATGCAACTTTGATTTTTCTAACAACAAGAAAGAAATTAGAAAGAAACAACAAGCTAACTTTTGTAAAAATATCAAGTTAGCAACAGCAAATATACGTTGTGATATATTATAAAAAAAAAAAATAGTTATTTGGTGTTGGTGTGTGCAACTATATCCAAAACATGCGTGGCTTTTAGGTAACCCGATCAAAACATAGACTTAAAATCGGAAAAACAGATAGTTTTGTTCACGTATTCATTATGTGCGTTTGTCAAAAAAAAAAAACCCCCTATGTATCTATCACATCATATCAATAGTTGAAAGAAGTATAATTTTCTTAGATAACCACGAGACGACGCCTATCCTACCAGCGAAGTTATAGCTCTCCGTTGCATCATTTGTTTCTCTCGTGAAAGAATTTCACGAGTATCTACAAAAGTTAATTGGTCCAAGAGCTAATAAAATCAAAATACCGTCTTGATCTGTAACTCAGTCCCGATATATATATTAACCCCAGCTATTTTGAAACGGTAAAGATATAATAACCACAACATGTTTGAGGTCTTCATGAGAAAGCTCTGCCCAAAAATTTGTACAATGGACGCTTCACATCATTACAAGTTGAGTTAAATTTGTAAATTGCAACTAATAATGCATTACATAAATGTAGTTATACGTAGGTAGTAATAAGAAGTTGGAAATGTAACACGTGTGAATACTCACGTATGAAACACCACTTCACCAAAACAATATTTATACCTACATTAGAAATAATCCACACATTTCCTCCTACGTAGATCAACAACTCTCTTCCTCAACATACAATATATAATATATTTTTCTTAAATACTACTCGTTAAAAATAGTTATAAATATATATTGGCGTATACAAATGCCATATACAATTTTTTATAACTGATATAACTTTTTAGTCCACAAGCTCTACGTACCATCGCAACTATCTTACGCCACGTGGACCCAAAGTGCCCTCTTGTTCCTAAAACGAACGCAGTGGCTAAGTAGAAAACAAATAAGTCAGCTCGAGGGTGTATCGGTAATTTTACACCCGCCCCATTCATTCCCTATTTGCCCCGATTGGCAAATTCAATTCCATTAAATCGTCACTGTTGAACCATTAAGCGTTCGTTGGAGTTAGTTGTACCTTCTTATACAAATGATCTCTACGACTCTACCCTAAACTATTTAAAATAATAATCCCTTTCCCTGTAAATTTGGAGGATAATGTAATGCACATGATGAGGTTTATGTATCGTAGTTCCCTACACCCGGTGGGAGAACACAAAAGGTATTATACTATTCCTTTGTAAATCATAAACTAATTGATGCAACGGAAAGAGGAATACATTACCCACTGGAAATTAATCTACATATATATTACAACACTATACAACGTCTATATATAATGAAATTTGAGAATCTCATACCGAAAATTTAGATTATTTTCTAAATTTATGCAATTGCCGTATAAGTTTCAATATCTATACAAAAACAAATTCCTCCAAAATTCAAATAAACGCAAAAAATATTGAGGATGCAAATCTGATCCAGTTATTACTTAGTCTGATGGGTAAAAATTAACCGTCAAATATAATATATTCATATATAAAACACATGTTTGCTCGATGTTGGTCAAAACCGAATCAATGCATAGAACGTTCACCTCCACAACAATACATAACCATAGGGACTACGTACCATAACTACATTTATTAAATTGCCTTGTTCTCTTTCTAAAACTTTTGCCTATAAATTCTCAATAATTCTCCCAACTTTTTAGGCCATAAGTTATCTCTTTCTCTACATTAAACACTAAATCTCTTCCCTCCTTTTCTTCGTTGGTCTTGTTAGTTTTAAAACCAAAAGACCTAGCTACCATGAAAGAGAATCACATTCATAGTGAGCAGACAAACAATAATAATTCATCGGTTACCACCATTGATGTAACAAACCAAAAACCACCAAACTTCCTCCTATCGGTACGCCTCAAATACGTTAAACTCGGTTACCACTACTTAATCTCTAATGCCGTCTACATCCTCCTCCTCCCTGTCCTTCTCGTGGCAACGTCCTCCTCCTTCAGTCTCTCCGATGTCACTCTCTTATTTAATCACCTCCTCAATTTCCACCTCCTCTCGTCCACTCTCTTTGCTGCTCTTCTTATCTTTCTAACCACCTTCTACTTTACAACCCGTCCTCGCAAAATCTTCCTCCTCGATTTCGCTTGCTACAAACCCGACCCTTCTCTAATATGCACACGAGAAACATTCATGGACCGGTCTCAACGTGTAGGTATCTTCACAGAAGACAACCTCGCTTTCCAGCAAAAGATCCTCGAACGTTCTGGTTTAGGGCAAAAGACTTACTTCCCGGAGGCTCTTTTACGTGTCCCGCCGAATCCGTGTATGTCGGAAGCGAGGAAAGAAGCGGAGACGGTTATGTTTGGAGCTATAGACGCGGTTCTTGAGAAGACTGGAGTGAAGCCTAAGGATATTGGGATACTTGTAGTGAATTGTAGCTTGTTTAATCCGACGCCTTCTCTGTCGGCTATGATCGTGAATAAATATAAGCTTAGAGGAAACATTTTGAGCTATAATCTTGGTGGTATGGGTTGTAGTGCTGGTCTTATCTCCATTGATCTCGCTAAACAGCTTCTTCAGGTAATTATCTATCAAATTCACTCCATTAATTACAGATTAATGATCTTTCTTATTAGTTTTATTACTATATACTAAGATTCGCTTTCAATTGGACCATTTGATAAGAAATAAGAATCTCATAACAAAAATTAATTAATACATTTTTGGGTGAGGTTAGGACTTTTCTAGTTTTCGTCACGTCAAGTCATTATCTATATAATATATTGGTTACTGATTTTATATGAAAAATGGTAAAACTCTAGCTTCGATTATGAGCACGTGTACTTTTATGAAGTTTGTGCCAGGCTTTTCAATTGTCTCTTGGTAGGTGGCAGTTGTGAAAATATTAAAACTATAAATTGCCTTAATAGCATGTACATGTTGATTTAGTATACAATATATATAAGTACCAATGTGCGTGTGTGTAGATATGATACTTATTACAGGACTCTAGAGTATCTATGTTACGGTCAATCCAAAGTGTCGTATGTCACGGTTGCATTTGCATAGCTGTAGTCCTGTCGTCGGAATGTATAGATATAGATATATAATTGTTACATAAAAAGGCTGCCCAAAAAGAAAAAACCGCATGATAAGTTTTTAATAATTTCGTTACTTGCTATCCGCTATATTTTTGTACAAATTTGGTTGCCAACCACTAGTGAACGTTAGGTATGATATATCTATCTACATATGATTAATTGCATTATTTACTGTAACAAATTAAATGATTAAAACTAAATCACGTGACTTAATTTTATTGGCCAATGCTTTCTTAAGAATACATATACTCTTTTCTTCAATCATTAATATTTTCATTCTATTTTATCAAAAAAAAAAAAAATTCATTATACAATTATGTAAAAAAAGAGAGAACATGACAATGGTCATCATATATAGACCAATTTAACGTAAGATAAGCTAATAAGTGTTTTGGAAACAGGATAGTTTAAGGTAGATATTCTCATACCTATTAGCCTTAGTTTAAACAAAGTTGATAGGTGACGTGTCATGCTTGCTTAGTTGTGGACCTTATGGTTAATCGAGGAAAAGTTTGTTGAACAACATCACCAAAAACAACAAGTTTTTTAGGAGTATAAGTTTCCTAAAATATAAATACACGTAAGGTCTCACATATGGTGCCATGCATGTGTTTAATTATATTTACTTTCCAACTAAAATTTTAATTTAATAACATTGAGAATTAGCAAAATTGTGAAAAGTATGCCAAAAAAGCATGCGTTTCATTTAGATTTGCTAGTCCTAAAAGTAACATATCATATACCAATACCAGATCGAAAATGCTAAACTTACACATGATGTATTTCTAAATTGTCTTATGCTTACACATATATACACGCGTTTAAATTTGCAAGTCCTAATTTCCCAACTTCTTTAATTTCATGCAGGTCCAAGCAAACTCATATGCACTAGTAGTGAGCACAGAGAACATTACCCTAAACTGGTACTTAGGCAACGACCGATCAATGCTTCTCTCAAACTGTATTTTCCGAATGGGCGGCGCCGCCGTTCTCCTCTCTAACCGCCCCTCTGACCGCCGTCGCTCGAAGTATCAACTAATCCACACTGTCCGTACACACAAAGGAGCTGACGATAACGCCTTTAACTGCGTTTACCAACGCGAAGACAACAACGACAACCACAAAATCGGTGTCTCGCTCTCCAAAAACCTAATGGCTATCGCCGGAGAAGCTCTCAAAACGAACATTACCACGCTTGGACCGCTAGTCCTACCAATGTCCGAACAACTTCTCTTTTTCGCGACACTTGTAGCTAGAAAAGTGTTTAAAGTCAAGAAAATCAAACCTTATATTCCTGATTTCAAGCTAGCTTTCGAGCATTTCTGCATCCACGCGGGAGGCAGAGCAGTGCTAGATGAGATTGAGAAGAATTTGGATCTTTCTGAGTGGCATATGGAGCCTTCGAGGATGACATTGAACCGGTTTGGGAACACTTCGAGTAGCTCGCTTTGGTATGAGCTTGCGTATAGTGAAGCTAAAGGGAGGATTAAGAGAGGAGATAGGACTTGGCAGATTGCTTTTGGGTCCGGTTTTAAGTGTAACAGTGCGGTTTGGAGAGCTTTGAGAAATATCGATCCGTCCAAGGAGAATACTAACCCATGGATCGATGAGATTCATGAGTTTCCAGTTCAGGTTCCGAGGGTATCTCTAGTGTCATCTACGTCCGAATCTCGCTAGTTGGATTTTTTCACCAACTTTTTTCTTCCAATGTAATATGGTTCACATCGCATGTGTCTATCTCAATTTCTCTATCCTCAATCTATTTATTTATTAAGTTGAGGTCCGTCGACAGAGATTCAAAGCAATACTCGAAGTTAGGTCATTCAATATTGTTTCCTTGTCTCCAATGAAACCTTTTAACAACACTGAATTTTGTTTAGAACAATCAAAAGACAAACTAATATTTCTCCATAATTCGGCCTTTAGATTAGATTTGTTATTATATGTAGATGCGCAGGTTTGAGAATGCGATTATAGGGTTGTCTAAGAATATTTGCCAAGAAAATAAATAAATTATGAACTAATAATATACATCGCAATTATCTTACAAAGAAAACGACCGTTAACTGTTGTCGCAAAATAATGAGATATCGTCAATTATGTTTGGCTGGGTATGCTCTTTCTTTAAATAAAAATCTGAAGGAAGAATGATACAATGGTGTCTACAAATCAAATGATACACTGAAGGTTACAAAATGAGGAAACAAACAAGTTACGAGAAATAATTTCACGACCTATTTGTTCTGTGATTCCCATAAGCTTACGAGGCTTCAGACCCTAATCGGTGGCCATGAATCTAATTTTTACGAGACTGAGACCAAATCTTTCTCTCATAAATCCCTAAAGCCTAATGAATCGTTAATTTAAAAAGACTAAGGCCAGTCTTGAATCTTCTCTTCCAAGCTTCAAAGGCTTGAAGTTTTTCTTTAAGAGGTGGACGTACCTGTAGGAGATTTGCTTTTTGTCCGTGAAAGAATCATCTCATGGAGGTCTCCAGCTTTTAGACGGTCTAAAGGAGACTCCTCCGTGCAGCGGTGAAACACGTCTATAAGAAATCTCATTGTGTCCAAGTCAGATCCGGTTAGATCATACTCTTCACGTAGTTTACTGACTGATTCGTCTTCCTCTGTTTCAGAGATCAGCGTCTCCAACTCCTCCGGTAGTTTTGGCCTTTTGCCCTTCTGGTTAAACGTAAAAGAGAATAAACTTTTAGTTGTCATCGATCATGCAAGTGTAAACAAGACCTCTCCTCTTTATCTGTGATGATAAAAAGAGGGACAAACCTGTAGAGATTCGTGAATCTGAAGCTCGGATAAATCGAAATATGGGATTTCTAGTGTCAATAGCTCGAAGATTAGGCACCCGAATGACCAGATATCCACTTCCTGAGAAACACGAGCAAACTCGTAACCGAGAAGACGACAAAAAGAGAAACTTTGATGAACAACATAATTTTGGAGAAACGTACAAGTCCGTAAAAGTTCTGTTCGTGCATTGCTCGGAAGACCTCAGGGGACATCCATCGAGGTGTACCGACACAGATATTAGCAGGCGGGATTCCGACATGAGCAATGCAGCAACCGTGCAAGTGAGACCTAAGCGGCACAGCTCTATCGAAATCACAAAGCTTCACAATAGGTTCTCCGTTTGCTCTTTGATTGTCCAGATCGATCAAAACGTTTTCGCTTTTTATGTCACGGTGAATTATATCCTTCGAATGCAGCTCCATTAAAGCCCTTGAGATATCTCTTGCAATAGACAAGGCTAGATCCATGGGTACATGATGCTTACCATCTTCAGAAAGCTTCTCAATGTGACCCTGTAGAAAGTCAACCAAGAAGATTTTCATTGATGTTACAGAGGCTTTTTAAACATAGACTGAAAAAAAAGAGTGAATGCTACCTTTAGAGATCCTCCTTCTATGTATTCCATCAGAATAGAAGATTGCAATATGCGACGATGTTCGTTTCCATTTTCCGAGGTTATCCACTTGGAAGATATCTCATGTCCGTATAACTCCACGATACAGTCATGTTTCAAGGCTCCTAAAATCCGCACTTCTCCTAAGCAAGTATACTCGAAAGTCCTAATGTCATCTACGGAAGCTCCAGAAACCTCTAATGTACGCATCTGAGTAAAGGAAATATGAGCAAGTTTACTCAAACCCGAAGTGAGGAAAAACTACAAAAGTTATAAACAAACCTTCAAAGCTGCTTCAGTGGAGCCAAGCTTGCATCGGATAAGACTACTATTAGCTCTTTCTACTCCTTCACCTGTTGACAGGGAAGAAAAAGAACACCCTGGTTCTAATTCTGCTCTTGCGCAAATGGATTCGCTAAGCCGGTTAAGAGGAATGTACCTGAAGCAATCAGAATATACAACAAAGAGATAATTCAGCACAAAACTGTGTTGCATCTTCAACGAGCGTAAACAGAGTAACTGACCAAAAGATTGGTCATATACAGAAATAATTTAATTAAAAAGAGAATTAACGCAGTTGGCTATGTATTTGTTTGTATACAACTCCACATTCAGTAACCCAATCTCTAAACGTCACAATATCACATCATTGACAATGAAAGTAAAGATCATTACGTATGCCTCAAAAGAGAAAGATCTAAGGGTAAAGAATTAAGCAGCCGCTAAAAGTTGGTAAAAAGAGAGTCCAAAAGTGTTATACCGGCAGAAATATTCTTGATCTGTATATTCCCTGATGTCATGAGGACGGCAAGCATCAACTACCATACGAACCCATGAGTCACCTCGCTTTACAGGAACAACGTTCCACGCATGTGGCATGAAGTCTAGATAACCTCTAACAAGCTCACAAGGTACCGGAGGTTCCATACGGTCACAAAGGAACTGGAAACCAAAAAAAAAAAGAATTAACAATTAAGAGTAACAAAAGAGTTCCGATATCCTACAGAATTAAAATTTATTTGAGTACCTTCATGAGCAAGGCCCTGTGCCTACAGATACCAAATTGCAGTTTCCCTAGAGGAACCACTATAGAGTTCCGCTTGAACTTGATAGAACGCAAGGATTTTTCACACACATCGGACAAAATGACATCTTGAGCAGTCTCCGAAACCTGTTTGTTAATAGCAGCCAAGTCGTCTTGATTCCCGGTCAAACAGGTGCAAATAAACGGTTTCTGGTAGTTTGTACCAGACACTGCCTTCCGGGTTTCTTGAACAACAGAAGTTCTGTCACTCCCCCCAAAGTGATCCGACACAAAAAGGGCAAGATATGATGCAACCTGCAAGTTGTCTACATCTGCAGTCAAACGGTTCAATTTCTTCAATCTAGCTACCAGGGCTCGAGCAGAGAAAGTAATTGCATCCAATACTTCATCCTTTGCCCTTTAACATGACAGAAAATAGGCAAGGTGAGCTCTAGCCCCTAGATAAATATAAATGATTGTGCCTAGTCGATCTAACTTGACGTGATAGTAATTACCTGTCCAATAGTATGACTTCACGTGACTCAAGAGGCAAAATTTCTTCATACCTACTAAGAGGCATAAAGGGCCTATCACGTCCAGCATCAAAAAACCCGTCAGGAAGAGAATCTTCTGTGCTACAAAATGAGTTGCTGCTGTATTTGTACGATAGATTAGCAATATCAGTAGATGGCCTATGGCATTTAGAAGCTTTTGGGTTATCTAGATCCTCCTCATAGCATCTCTTCGACTTGTGATTTGGTTTCTTTCTCTCCGAAGAATAATTATATTCGGCAGTACGCGCTGCGTCTCCTGAAGAGGGAGAAGATGCCTTGACCTCACAGCATTCCTTGTTATCTCTTTCAGTCGTTAGCTGGGTTCCCACAGATCGGGAATTGTCAGAAACCAAATCAGCTTTTAAACTGCTCTCTTCCTCATCAGAAGTAATGACGGAATCACCTATTTCAGCCTCTTCTAACAGTTTATAATTTTCATCCAAGCAGATGCTATCAACTGAATCTTTGTCAGTGCTCATGCCCTCTTTCCCAATTTCTTCGATTATGTTCAACTTCAGATTTAATCCATCCTGCGGGACTTCACCTTTCCATTTCCTGCTGTTGTTCAAGCGCTCTTGCCTTGCCCTTTGCTGGAAGTAATGCTGTCTCCGCTTCCACCTCTTGCTTGATTTTCGAGCCGAGAAGCATCTACTGATGGAAGAGACCCCAGTTGACATATTCACTGGGTTACGGTGGGAGCCTGCACGCACGTGCACAAAAAAAGAAACAGAGAATTCGCCATTCAGTTCAACATGTAAAAATTAAAAGCAAGGAAGTATCAAACACTCAATTATTATGCAAAGGAAAGAAATATTAAACTCTCACCTTTATGAGGAACACTTATGGTGTTGTTTCCATACGGGTTTTCATAAACATCCATTTCAACCATAGAGCTGCAAGTATCAACTCCCATCTCTTCATAGTTTCCTCCCAAATTGCATTGTATCCATGCGGGAATACAGCAATAACTCGGGAGCTTATTGTACTTGAAACAAAAAGAAAATCCAAGAAGCTCTGTCAGATTAAAGAATCCAGTGAATTCCTGTAGGGAGTGTATACCCAAGTAAGACAGCAATGCTGTGCAAAAGCAGAGAGACAAGTACCTGTAAATTCAAAATTTGAAGTCTAGGCATTAAGCTTAGATCGAGAGGATCCAGTGTTGTTAATCGGTTGTTTGATACGTCCAGGCTCTCCAAGTTTTGTAATAAAGCTAACACCGGTGGTAGCTCCATCAGCCTGTTGTGAGCAACCTTCAAGAACATCAATGAACTCAGATAACTTATCTCGTTAGGCAAACTCTTGAGCTTGTTAAAGGAGAGATCCAGATACTCGAGACTCTTAAGACATCCAATCTCCGCGGGAAGATATCTGCAACAAGTGAGGAGACAAAAGTTAAATCCAGTCCAATATAATTTGAAGCACCGTGTAGGAATGAATACCCTGAACCCAATAGAAAAACCCAACCAATTTCAAATTGAACATCAATAGAAGTAAGAAAGCAAAAGAGCAACATGTAGGCATGTTAAATTCAGCGCATTTAGCAGCAACAGAAAGTATCATCACGGTCAATAGCTGTTCTAACTTACGTTTCCTGGAAATCCTACAACGGATCCACAAGTGAAAGTGTGAAAAGCCACCATCTGTTTTTGAGTTATGAATGCTACGTAGCAAAGGAAGCTGAGAAGCCCAGGAGATGAGGCATTAAGAAGCTGGAACCGAAGCAAAAGAGCATAAAAGGCGAAGCTTTTACCTGATGGAGAAGTGACAAACAGAGAGCCTTGTCAAGGACTTGAGACCAGAGATCTCGCTCAAGAGGGTCAAAGCAGAAGATCGTTTTGGGACTTTAGTAAGCTCGAGCTCCTTCAAACCCTTAAGCTTGTCCCACGACAAGCCGTCGCCGAAACCTGGTGAAGATATCTTCACCTGAAGGTACTCCAAATCCACCAAATTTCCAAACTCGGGGGGAAAGAGGTCGATCTCGTTACTGAAAAACTTGAGCTTTTTCAACCTCCCAAGCCCTCCAATCGATTTGGGAATCAAATTGAACACATTTCTGAAAAAGTAGAGACCTTTCACCGAATCATCCGAATTGTCCAGAAGAGAAAGCTCCAGACTTTGTCCGGAAACATCAACCACCGACTCATCCTCTAAACTTATAACGCTACTAGTGATGGTAGAATCAGTCTCGTGACCTCCATCAATGTCCCCATCCTCGATTAAATTAGTAGCAGGCCCTTTCTCCTTCGCTTCCTTTTCACCGCGTCCGATAGCTTCCGTTGAAGTACGGCACGAATCAGAGACCACCATTGGATCTCGCCGCAGCAATTGGGAAACTCGGACGGAGAACCCAAATCGGAGAGATTCAAAAAAAAGTTAAATTAGACTCAGCCAAAAGCTGAGGGAGAAAGAGGGAGATCTGTGAGGGGAGCGGGAGAAATAATAAAGTTTAATTGAACATTAAGATAAGGGAATCGAGCCCAGAAGCGATGGATAGATGGAAAGAGAAGGAGGCGCTCGAAACCATCCAAGGAAGGAGAGAAACCCTAGATTCTCGACAGGACGTATCGGAGACATACAAGTACAACGTATCTGAAAATGGTAAAAACTCTTACTTACACCTTTCTTTGTTTTTTATGTATTTTTAATACCGACACGCGCTTAAGGCAAGAGTGAAAAAAGACACATTTCGAAAATGGTTAGTTTCCTCCTTTCTTCTGTAGTTTTTCCTTTTTGAATTCAGACAAAAATAGATGCTTTTTAAAGTATCGAAACTTCTCCAAAATTATGGAATTTAAGTACCTAAAAGGTAGTAATTCATATGTTAAGACCATTAACGTTCAGGCTCACAGATTCATTATTACACAAACCGAGAGGAGGATACAACTATAGATGGCTGAAAGACCTACAATTTTCAAAATTTTAAAATTTGGAGAATGATTACGTCTTTCCAGTATTATCTTATTTGAACCCTAAAAACCGTATAAATATATGTACAATACATACGCCCCCCACCCAGATTCTCCTACTACAGTATATCGAAAAATACTACGGATCGAAGACGATTCTCTGCTCGCTCAACTCTTGCACCTTCTTCTCCTTCCCTTCTTCCACTTCTTCTCCTCCATCTTCTATCTGCTTCTGCAAAAAAAAATTGTACGGAAAGATCCTATGTTACAAATAAATCCGAGCACACGCATTGAAATTTAATGCCTTTTAGCGCATGACTTATTCAATATGGGAAAATTCACATGTACCCATTTCAATTTCATAAATGTCAATATGTCGAAGGTTCATTAAGTTTCATCAATCGTATGTTTGTTTGTGTTTGGCACATATGAGGGATGGAATTATGGTACTTACCTCAATTTGGTGTGGCACTGGGAATAAGTTGATGGCGTCCGGATTAAAACTGAATCCGCTGCGAACAAAAAGAAAGTTGAAAGAGGAATGAGATGGGTGTTCTTTGTTAGTACATCGTGTGGATGAAAAAGTGAAAGCATGTTACCATCGGGAAAATGCTAGTTGCCAAACGTATGGAATGAAGAACTCTTCTGGGTGGCTCTCTTGTTCATATGAGAAGTGAAGCTGAGTAAACATCTGCAGTGAAAATAGTGAACAATGAAAGAAAGACATGAGCTTTAAGAATTCCCATGAAAGGAAAATTATATCAGTGATAGATATAAGTGTTAAGAGTGTTTGTTTACCTTCATGCCTTCGCCTCGCCAAGACCGACAATTGTTGACGATGAATTGAAGAACCTTCTGCACTGACCATTCTCGATCCGATCTTTGAGAGTCCATGCGGCTATTGAAAAAGTCTAAGACCTATATGGAAAAGTTCATGATTAGTTAAGCAAGTGAGAAACAGATGGATCAATCAGGTACTCTGTTCTTTCTGAAGTATTATGAATTTAAAGGTTATGGAACTGTGAGGAGCCTACTGTGTAAATATTTTCAACTAGCTCATGAAATCGCGGATGATTCTTGAAAGGTAGAAACACTTCTTGCCGATGCATAACTGCATAGACGATCTGCAGAAACCGGAATTGTAGACTGATTCAGAGCAGGAAAAACAAGGAAAGAAATATGTGATTCATGCTGCCAAGAAAAAAATAACAATGTGATACCTCTGGATTTCTTGGCAACGCGTACGTCAAAATTGCATTTAATATATCAAGGACAAGTCTCAAGAAATCAGTAAAGATTTGCAACTCTGCTGCCTGCCAGTTGGCAAAATACATGTAAAAATATAAATCAGAAATGAAAGGATAACGATGATCCGCGGTAATATACTGTGTGCTTGAACTAACTATGCCTTACCAGATCTTCTGAAACGCCATCATCCTCTCCTGACAAGCTTATTTTAATACTTTGCAGCTTATCACCAGTCAACTCTGATAGCTTGTTATACCTGTGTTGAGCAATTCATCTTCAGTTAAAAAGGATCCACAATGAGCATCATTCTATACAAGATAGATTGAAAATATCCAAGGCATTAACCGCATACTTTCGAGAAAGCATGTAGAAAAGGCTGACAAGCCTCTGCGAGGCATATGCACTAAGATGATGGGCATGAGGTGCCATGTTAGCCAAGGTTGCAAGGCATGTTGTCTGCAGATACACATCCTGTAAACGCCCAAGAAACAAAACTGGTCACAAAGGTTTGTTTCTACAATATACACCACAATCCTAATTTTCCAAACAAATGGCCTTCAGAAAGGCACAAACACCACCCAGCCTAAACGGAAAGAAATTTATATCTTCAGTGCTCATTTTCTGATACATATTCGAATAAGTTGCAGGTTCCAGTTTGATACCTAGCTTATCAACTTGATAACACTGTTATAAGGCTTGAACCTACCCAAACGGTCAAACTATGAAGTACATATTGAATCACATTTTTTTTAGCTAATATATGAGTGTAAAGCTATACCCGCAGTTTAGAAAGGTTGTGCTGCACTGTTCTGATGAGGATAATGACCATTAAGGAACCAAGAGACGTCTGATGAAGGAGATGCTCCTTATACCATGGAACACTAGGAAGTATCTATTCAAATGAAATGTAATCAGAAAAGATACGAAGTTGAGAAATATCATTTCAATCTTACAATACGAAACAGCACATACCATCTTGTGAATGCTTGAATTGAATGATGAATCCTGACTAAGTATGAGAAGTACAATGAGCATCATGTATATTTGATTGGATGATGTTCTCTTCGAAGCGTTATACAGCGTTTCCAGAATGGGCATCAACTGTCCATCAAAATACTAGTTTTTTATACCATAGATAATTGAAATGAAATCAAAAGGACTCTACCTCACCAAATAAAACAGTTTAGGGTGAACAAAGTTGAATAATGGATTTCCACTTTCGAGGATAGTGGAAGAAAATAAATGAAACAGACACATAGTGGAGTTTATGAATCATACCATAGTATCCATATCAGTTCGCACCAAAACATACTCCTTAAAGTCGGAATTCCCTTGCAACAATGAGTAGAGGAGCAAGACAGCGCCTTCGTCAGCCAAACACCTATATTGCTAGATTGCGTTATTACCCAGTAGCAAAGAACTTATTGAGTTAAGACTTTTGATAGGATAATTCTCTACGAAAACAGAAACAAGTTACTGTAGAGAAAAAGCTCGAGAAAATACAACTTACATGCCAAGAGTATCGAATAACGAAGCAAATGGTATCCGAACATGTGGACCAGGAAAGGCATTTCCCTCTACATCTGAGCGGTCAACTGCAATCAGGGTGACAGTTTAGATATACACATAGGACTCGCCCTAGTCAGAAAGATGAAGACAAATAAAATAAATAAAAATCTCACATTCGACATCTCTAGCATTTGCGAGAGCCTTGCTAAAAGTATTGCCAGAGGAAAATACATGCACTTTTGATACGGATTCTGAAGTAGCACTGTCATCACTTTTATCCGTCATAGACTCATCACTCATGATAGACTTGTGGTAGTTAGTGAGGATAAGCAAAACATGAAGGCTGCACTCTGCTAGTGGAGTTTTAGATCCGTCACCACTGTTATTTACAAGATAGTTCAAAGGCAAGAGCACAAATGTCGCTGCATACGCAAAAGGAAAAGTTTCAGGGATACATATAATGTTTGGCAAGGCTAAGCAGGAAAACATAATGAAACGGAAAGGCAATAGAATAGGGTCAGCATGGACGAGAATAAGACGAACACCTACCAGCTGCAGAACCAACTCTTTCCAAAATGCCTGGTGAATCTCCATCAGAATACAAATAGGTTTTTGCATTTGGAGGAGTACGGTGTCGGGAAATATAATTAAGTAGCAATCTTGTGACAGCCAGACAAACTAGAGACTTATCCTGAAATTGATGAAGCAAAAGAAAGAGCGGAAATTGGTAAGGGGGGGACAAAATCAATGCAAAAAAAAAGAAAAAAAAAAAGACGAAGAAAAACTAATTAAAGTAGTTACCTGAGCCATTGCTGCATCAATAAAAGGGTTGGCATCTCTTGGTCCAGGTGATGGTCCGGAGAGAAGCTGTGTCGACATTGTAACAATCATGAAGTTGAGAAGTTCCTGATGTAGAAGATACGAGTTGGGACTTGCCAAATAAATGATGAAAATCAGGAGAATGTGACATTTGATATACTCAAGTTGATAATAAGGATAAATAAAATAGAGAATAGGCATGGCATACCTGACTTCAGTTGATCCAATGAAGCTCAGCACACTATGCATGACAAAATTCTGGATATCTTGATCTGCCATTAACACACTCTCAACTCAAGCCAGGTCAAGAATTAACGTAAATACTGGAAAAATAAAAAAAAAGTTAAAAAGAGAATCATTACCCATGACAAAGCCATGTGGAACAGGCTCGGTTTCGTCGAGAGAGAGATGCAACTCATCGAGGCAGTCACTTTTTCCATTCTCAATCAAATGCTTCAAAAAGACGGATGAAATATAAGTCGCGTTAACAGCTTTCTTATAGATAGAAGAGTGAGCATCAGAAGGAGGTTGGAGAAGCTCTTGCAAACACCACGATAGATGAATCAACAGTTTCGCAAGGTGCCTAGTGTATCCATTGCTTTGTGCTGCAAATCAAATTCCAGAAACAAAGATCATTTCCCTTACTAATCCTACCACAATAACAAGAAATCGAAATTGGAGCCAAATCCGTGGGAAAATGCAACTAATTAAACGCATTTTGGATGAGAAATCGCTAACCGAAAAGTTGGCAGGCTTGGTGAACCCGATCACTAGGCCAACGAGAACTCAAGGGAAGCTCGAGTAGCTTGTTCCAGAAATCAGACGCCAAGGGGAACGATTTCTCCCCGACGAAAGTCGCAATGAGGTACTCCGCCGCGGATACGTCGTCACCACCGGTGTTTCGCGGCGACGAAGGCGAACCTCCCATGTCTCCTAAGCCTCGCCGAGTCAGGATCCAAAATTAGAGAGTGCTGCGTCAATCGATCGCGTACTCTGAGTCGGTTCCGATGAAGATCAACAGCATTACAGGTTCAAGAGATGAACGAATGCAAAGATCCTACTCTGGGATCTAAATCTGAGACAAATTCAAGATTCAAACTGATAACGAAATGCTTCGACACCAAGGGTTTAGAGAGAGAGAGGACCGCGTTGTTTATTTTATTATTATTTTATTTATTTTTCTAATCTCTTTTTAATTAATGTTGAAACCTTTTCTTACGTAAATCTTATTTCCAGAATTTTGTTTCACGACTACAAATGCTATAATTTTAATTTTCTAACTATATGCTCGGTAGTTGCAATATTTCCATCAACACACTTCTAATATTAAAAGCGATGAAGTTTCATTTCCTATTTCCGAAAGCTATACATAGATGCTACGTGCTACCAAATTAATTCCCACCAAATCCTCGTTTATATGATTCAAATACTTTATATGGGTTCATACGTTTTCTCTTTCCTTTTAAACATAGGAAACATTTGATTTCTAGTGATTCCATCTCTTTTTTATGTACATTATTATTTTACTAGGGAAAGAATTTTGTTTATTATAAATCTGGGGATAATAAAATGGGTTTGGGATAATTCAAACGAAATGAAGTCAAATTGATAGCTACCGTCTTTGAACCGTCGATTTGTCGGTGGAGTGGTGGAATGTAGCCGAATCTTTCTATTGATAAATTTCGTTACTTCTTTATCGGGCTATTCATTTCTCAAATAAATTAACTTGGGCAGTACTTTGTTGGACTCTGAAGGTCCATTAATTTTTAAACCCAATGGTTTTTTTAATTCGGCCGAGCATATGCATAGGAGATAGAGTGTAAAGGTTTTTGTTTAACAGCTTTTGAAACACTTTTAAAAACCCAAACTACACTTGTCACTTAGCTAATAGTTTAATAATTTTAAGAAAATTAAATTATAATTCTATAATTGGTTTTTTTTTTAATTATATTAGGCTGTTATCGATAAAAAATGGTTTAAAACAACTCATTTATTTGATCTTTTCAAAATTCGTGAAATCAGAATTAACACATTCGATAATCACATTTGATATGCTTAATGAACTTAAGCTCTCAATTTACCAAAAAAACTTAAAGTTTCCCACTTAGTCTATATTAATCTTTTCATTCCTATCTAATTTTCTACAGAGACATAATATTTATATGTAATTTCTTTCAGAATAAGAATTTCTTTTAACATTTTTTTTTATCTATCATTATTTGCAAGTGCTTTTCCACTAGTTTATGTATGTTAATGATTGATAATATACACCTGCAAAAATATTTTAAAATGCGCATATTATCAACCATTGACATACATAAATTAGTGTATTATTTGAGTTGCGAGTTTAGATTAGAATACACTAAATTATGTATGTCAATGGTTGATAATATGCACATTTCAAAATATTTTAAAATGGTTCTTTAGATATAATTTAGTTAGCAAGTTTTTTACATATCTGATAATGACAATCTATTTACCAATATAGATATATACACAAATATCAACTTTCTCTTTAACTTTATTTTTAAATTTTGAAAAATTACTAACAGGGTATATTTTCTAAATTATAAAAAATTGATCAATATTTTCTTTCTTTTGAATTTTTTATCTATAAATTTATAAATTTTAATAAAAAAAATATTCTAAAAACATCTTATTGTAATAGTCGAAAAAATTAATTAAATTCACCAATGTAGTCATAGTCAAAACATTTAAACTTTTATAAAATGTCAAAAATATTTTAACAAATAAATGCATGATCATAAAAGTAGGATGCAAATGCACTATAAAAAAAGATGATTATGTAAATCTTAAATAGAGAAAACTACTATATATGTGTGCAACAAGTTATGATAGATTTATGAAAAGTTAAATTTCATTGACCAAATATATTTTTAAAATAATAATAGATAACTGATATCAAAATACTATAGGTTGTAAGTTTGAATTGTCCTGAAAATGTACACAAATTTAGTAATGATTTTTTCCAACATTTTTGTTACCACCATTAACAAATTTTTACTGATTCTAAAACTATTTATTTAGCATCTTTAAATATATTTTAAGTGTTTGTTTTAATACTAGCATTTTCAAAAGTTTTAAAGGAAGATTTGATTTGAGATATTGATATTAATTCTTTATAGAGTATCAATATTTTAATTTGAGATAATTTTAGAAATATAGTTTATTGCAGCGTTGATTGATTAGTTAAAGTTTAAATATAAAATTATTATATGTAACCAAAATTTGGGATTAGATACATTAAGTTGAATCTTAAAAAATAGATTGACATCATTTTTTCTTCTCATGACGTTTTAATGATTATATTTATTAATTATCTTACTCTAATGTTATTATAGCATATAAATATATTTAGTATTATGCATGGCCAAATTTGCCTAATGAAAAACAATGTAAATAAAATAACTATAGTTTTGTTATATAAAATTAACTTTTTTAAATGAATAAATATGATTGTAATATATGGCAAATTAATCGATCATATTTCAATATATATAAAATATTTGTAATATACCAAAAACTTTAATTCAATCAAAATATGTATGTAGACCTAGACACCAAAAAAAACTTAAAAAAAGGCAAATACATATTTAATTTTTCAGTTAAATTAAAATATGCAATCAATAGAGTTACTGGACTTGGTCTAAAAGACTAGCCTGATATCTGTCAGATCTCTCACGGAAGCCCACGTTCATGAAAAAACCCATTAGTTAGAAAACCAAAAACTCACAACATTTAACTCTCATTTTCTCATTGAACGTGTGGCCACCAAGTTTAGCAAAATGTGTATAAAGTGAGAAAAGAAATCAGAAAGATCAAAAACTTTTCTTAATCATCGTCTTCAATTTTAATCCTTTCAACTGGTACGTCGCCAAACTTCTGTCAAAAACAATTTATGTGGAAATATGCGATATTGAATTATAAGAAAACAACAAAAGAGATGGATTTTCTGAGTAGCGCAAACACAAAGAACACTTTCTTTCTTTTCAGTCATCATCAAAAACTGGATATAGAGAATCATACTGCAACAAAATAATGCCCTACGAGCTCTTCGATACTTCCTTGAAAATGCGAGGGAGAATCTCATGTGCGCCGATATCCAGAGCTTGTGGATCCCTGAAATCAAAACCCCAACCAGTTTATAACTCTATATACCCCGAGTTAGATATAAAAGTCTGAACTTTGTATACAGCCAAGAAAAATATAAACAGCATGTGTGAAGTCATCAAATTCATAATGTTCATTGTAAGACCATGAAGAGGGGTCAGTGTGAGAGAACAAACCTGCATAAAGTTTGCCCCTTTTCTTTCGAGCTAGGAATGAACCAAACATTTCGAATACAAGCAGATTCCAACTGAACAAAGATTCCATCGTTTTGTCCGAGCTTCCACTTCCTTGAGCCTTGTCCTTTCCACACCTACGCCAACACGATTTAACCATCAGTCTATAATATAAACCCAGGACCCAAAAAAAGACTTTTAGCAAGGAAAAGAAGACACATCTGATTCACCTGTGGATAGGATATACTACTCTTTGACGTTACTAAGCAAGCAGCTTTGGAAAACGACTCTTCTGCGTATTGCCTCAGATATGTAAAGCAGTTACTGTGTGTGTGCGGTGACTCAAAAGCCTGCGTAGGAACAAATAGTTTAGCTGACAAAAAGGATATTATTTTTTCCTCGTAAGATATTAAGTTGGCTTCATGTCTTTCTTAATACCTTATCGATGTTGACTGCTGGTGCGTACTTATCTGTTTGCGTTTTCTCTTTGTCGAGAAGGAAATAGACTCTAGTATCGACTTTAGATGTCTCGTGCCACGACTTCACAGCTGTTTCCATAGTTTCAACAAGAAAAGAAAACATCTCTTTCCAACACTCATCAGTTCCATAGTTTGCAGACTGCAAGTGTTAGTTCATATGAGGACAGTTAAGTTTCAGAATCTGAGTTGAATAAACAGCGAGAAAGGTTTGTATTGATTCTCTGGATTTCACTTGGGAGTATAGACAAACTAACCAATTCAGATTTAAAGCTCTCAAGATGCTTGGCCATGTTGACATTAGATCTCAAATTCTCGAGTTCTTGAGCTCTCTGTTTCTCCTTCTGCAACTGGCCGAGCCTCTTGATCTTTCTTGAAACTTCTGCGCTCTGTGGGTTGTACTGTAGAGCCATTTCAAATGCTGCCAACGCCTGTCACGATCATCAAAGAGAGTTTAGCTGTTATTATGACTACAACTTCGTGATCAAAATTTAAAAGAAAAAGAAAAGACCAGAACAAGAGAAAGAATTTACATCTTCGTATTTTTCCATGGCTTCAAGCACAGAACCTTTCCTGAAGTACCCCTGAAGAAGACAGATCATCAGAAAAAAAAAATACACTTGTTTACATAACTGATATTATCTATCATTGTGGAAGAAGCAGAAACCATAAGAAGAGACAAGAACAATCTCTTGTTTCATTTTACCTTCTCCCATTGAGGGTTCAGTTTGATAGTTGTCTCAGCATCAGCTAAGGCTTTGCTAAGCTTGACTAGACTCAAGAAGGCAGCAGCTCGGTTACTGCACCGGTTAAAGAAAAGTTTAACAACATTCTAAAATACTGAACCACTTTAGTATTCCAAATCACAATTGACCTTCAGAAATATAACCGAAGTGTTAACATTCAATGTAAACAGCTCTCTTTGTTCCACCTAAACAATCTCATCTTCAGGTCTAACATGCCACAAGAGAACAAAACCAGATCTTCTGAGAACTCAACTCAAATTGATGGAAACCCATCAGAGCCCAACATCTTCTAGATTCAAAATTGGAGAGCAATCTCGAACATTACTTAGAAACAAAGACTATCACTTTGATCGAAACCAGATAGGAAATTGTAGAAGAGAGAAAAGGTGGAATCTGGGAAACCTGCCTGTAAAGAGTAGCGTTAGAAGGATCGAGCTTGATGGCCTGAGTATAGAGAGCTGCGGCTTTAAGGTAGTTCCCAGCTTTGAAGAACTCATTGCCTTTATCTTTGAGAGATTTCTCCGCTTCTCCACCATTAGATGCCGTAGACCCTGCCTTGCCTGATTCCATCACTCTCTCAGCCATTACTATTCGAGGTTTGTGAGAAAGCCAAAGAACATGAATCGAAGAGAAATCTGGTGATTTCTTTTCTCTTGTGCTTTTTGTATTAGGGTTTATAGAGTGGAGAAGAGAAATGAAAAAGAGAAATATGAGTTCTTCCTTCTATTGTTTTCTTTAAGACAAAAAAAGTAAAAAACAATTCATCTGATTTAACCGAACGGACCATGTTACTTGAGTTGCAGTTTTGTATATTTTCTCATTTATTTACACAATCATTTTTTTGGGGCCATTTATACTGAACGAATACGATTTCATTTGAGAACAAATTATGTATATAAATCAAAAAATTCGTTGGAACTCCATATATTCAAAAATAATTTTACAATGTTCTGTTTTGAAAATTTAGGTCCGGTCTGGTCCATTTTACTCGAAACCAATAGGCATTCGGAAACCAATAGCCATTTTAATCTGTTACTATGTAAAACCAATAGCTATTCGGAAAATCTCGTAATAACTGCTTAACTGAGTCGATTACTTAAAAGTTAAAACAGATCGAGTCATATGGTCGAATAGGTCGAATAGGTCGAATAGGTCGAATAGGTCTTACAACGGACCGAGTCGTGACGGTTAGGAACCCTACTGCACGCTAAATGATATCCACGATTCTGGGCCTCTAGATATGGGCCCAAAAGTTTATCGTTATAATGAGCTTGGTCTCTTAATGAGTTCAACGAACAGTTGTTACACAGTTCTGTCTCTTGTACATGGTCCAATTCATACAAAACCAAATTAGTTTGATTACTACTAGGCCTCCAAAAACGTATTACAAAAAAACCATAAAAGGTATATTTAAATGCACACACACAAAAAAAGTATATTTGAAACAAACAAAAAAGAGAGAGCCACGTCATCCTAATCTTTACAAAATGCCCATGCAGCTGTGTAATAAAAGAACACTGTCAGGGGGCTTCAGGAGAGGGCTCTCTTTACTCTCTATTATACATTTTTGTTTCCTTAGTAGAAATCATTTTTACAAATAAATAAAATATATTTTCTGTATTAGAAAGACCCCTAACTTGAGGCTTAAGCAACTGAGATGCATCTGCGGTGACCCACATTTCTTCTCATCTTCTGTCGTTTGGTCTCTTCTCTCCACACATTTCCAATGTCTTGAGCGATGTTAACGGCGTCTGCAGATGCTCCGGCCAATCCTTTCCTCGTGAACCCGGCCGCATATAATCCCGATTTCCCTTTCCACGCGTTTGGAAACGGCGATTTCGGAAACCCATTCTTCGAAAAAAATTCACTTTCCTGTTTTAGAAAAAAAAAAAAAGGACAATTTAGCATACTTTTGTTTCGAAAGTAACATAATCTCACACTGTTAAAAAGTTATTAAAATTTGTTCTTACCTGAAGCCAAGAAGGGACGTTGCTACGATAACCGGTGGCGAGGACCACGGCATCAATATCTAACTTCTGACCATCTACGAACTCTACGTGGCATCGCGAGAACCGTTTGATTGCAGGGACAATTTCTACGTCGCCGGACTTTATCTTCTCCAGAGCACCGATGTCGAGAACCGGCGTTTTTCCTGTCTTGCTTTTAAGCTCCATCGGGCCGATGCTGGGCCTCTTAAGTCCGTACTTTGATAAGCTCCCTAAAACCAGCCATGATAAGAACAGCAGAAGCTTGTCTACGAGCCATAGAGGTAGCCATTTCATCAACATCACTGAGATTCCGAATATTGATTTTCCCATAATTTCTCTTGGTAACACATGAACCTGGTCGAATAAAAAGCACAAGAACACGATTAGCTTAAAGTGTCATAAACTTTCTATTATGTAGTTATAAGAAAATTATAATAATTAAAAAAAAATCATATTTTTGTTTTCCTTTAATTTGCTTACCGAGCTTCGAACGACCATGGAAGTAATAGCATTGTGATTAGCAAGATCAAGCGAGACTTCCATGCCGGAGTTTCCACATCCGACGACAAGAACTCTCTTCCCTCTAAATTTCTCGCCGGACTTATACTCACAAGCGTGAGTCACTTCTCCGTCAAACTCCGTCTTAAGCCCATTAATCTCCGGCACAACACGTTCGGCGTTTTCTCCCGTCGCCACCACCAACCACCGGCAGATATACTCCATCTCCTCTCCGGCCGCCGTCGTCGAGGTCGTCCTCACCCGCCATAACCCGCTGGTTTCATCAAACCGAGCAGATTCGACGGATTTATTGAACTCCGGTTTAATCTCGAACTGGTTTGCGTATGACTCAAGGTAATCGATGAACTGTCGTTTTGTTGGGTATTCAGGGTAGTGATCCGGGAAGGGCATTTTAGGTAATTGACAGAATTTCTTGGGCAAGTGAAGCTTGAGCCTGTCGTAAGTTCGTTTTTGCCAAAGCGAAGCTATGCAGTCTGATCTTTCGACCACGACGAATGGGACTCCTTGATCACGAAGACAAGCTGCTGTAGCTAAACCGGACGGACCGGCTCCGACGATTACCGGACCGTTGATCCAAATACACCGACGGTCTGAGAAATATTCTTCACTTGCCATGAGTCTAAACATATTCTCCATTTTCTGAAGTGAGTTTGAATCGATGCAAGTAGGTTTAGGGGTGGGTTTTTATCGATTTTAAATTTAGTATAGGTAGAAAAACTGAGTGTTTGTTGTATGAGAAACGAGATCTATTGGTTTGGATTTGGAGGGAGAAGATGTGTGTGTATATATAGGAGTCGAGTACTTATGAGGAGAATGCATGTGGTTTGCGCCTTCTATGGACTGATTATTTTATCAGTGTGAATAATTTGCATGCAATAGTTTATTTAGTACCTAACCTTTGTCATATGCTTTTGCTTAAAATGCGAAATAATTTAATATTATTTACACTTTTTTCTATAGAAAATAGAATTATTCGATTCTCTTATTGCATTTTTGTGTGACTTTGTTAGAGAATAGTATCCCACAATCCTTAACCATATGCCGTCTTTGTTTACATTTGTTGCTGATAATAGAATTAATGATCACCGCGTAATCTGATTACTGATTGTTAATGTTGATTCCTATCGGTTTTTGTTACAAAGTTTACTTGAAATTTAGTGATGTGAAAGAGTAATAAATTAGAGACTGGACCCAAAGATAACGAGTGATAGACACATACACACCATCTAAAATTTGACCGTTTGGTCCAATCCATGAGCTTCGCTATAATTATTATATACGTATGATATATGTGCACGGCATATATATAGCACATGTAGTTTTCTTACATAATGAAGGCTATAGTAACAGTCGTGCTTATTCATTTATATGTACTGTTAATTTTTTATGCTGATGGAAATCATGCGGAGTTTGAAGTTTTCCCCGATCACTGTTTAACAATCAATAACCGGCGTACAGATATATGTCAATAAAAAAGTAGAAAATTTGTTGGTTATAAAAAAAAAATCCAATTTGTCAAAACATAAGAAAAAATATTCATTTATACTGGAAATTTAAATATCATTCAAAGGTTGTGTAGATTTACATAACAGTTAGAAATTTGTTGTTTTTATGGCTTCGTTTATTTTTATTTTTTTGTTTGTTTTCTTAAATTTAAATGACAATATTACAACTCTTATCTTGTCCACTATATATATATATATATATTGTTCGATGACAAAAAAAAGAAGAAAAGGTTTCCTAGTTGTTATTTCCACTTAAAATTTGTTTTGTTTTTGCCAACTTATGTATCCCCCCTGTTAAAAAAAAAAAAAAAAAAAACTTATGTATCTCCACTTAAAAATAATCCCACTGGTTCTTTATTATTACTGACCTAATCGAATCATTTAATGCCTTTCAAGTTAATTCAATCATTGGTCATATAAATCCACGTGGCACATCATGCTCACAAATACTCAACCACGTGGAGAAGATGATGAGTCAAGAGTGGGTCCGATTTTGGCCCACTTTAAAACTCCTCCGCCGACTACCTAACCACATCAAATCATTTTTTTCCTTAATTTTAAAACCAATTTTATTATAGCGATTATATTTTTATAGTTTCTCTTTTGTTTTTTTGCTCTTTTAGGTAATTACAAGTTTTATATTAATTACCTTGAAGCTTGCATGATAGTATCTTTTTAATCTTTAAATGGAATAGTTTTTTATTTCTTTTCAAGAAAAGGTTTACCAAAGGGAATAGTTGGAAGCTTATTGATTTCTCCATTTTATTATAGATTTAGTGGATGTAATAAAAAAGGAATGTCACTTCCATGTAATACACTAAATTAGTTCGAAGACTTTCGTTGGAAAACTAAAATTATATTTGGCACTCACTCCTCAAATGCAATGTTACTATTTTGTATCATATAAAGATTAAAAATACGTATATATAATATTGGGATTAAATAATCATTACGTACCTAGGTTATAGAAACTCATATAATTCCTAAAATTTTGTGACGCATATAATATTCCTGGGAAGTACAAGTATATGCATGCATGAATGTAATCCACTAACTTCAACTTATAGGGGACGTAAACAATATACTAATGGGGTAAATGACATAGATATGTGCATGAATCTGTATTCCCATTAGTTACTGGAGTTTTTACTCTATGAACGACATATATATATAGCATTTAAAAACCTTATATATTACCAAACCATGTAAGCTTCTGTTAGTGATGATTTTGGTATACATTTATGAAATCTTATATCAACCAAAATATTTACTGAATTAAACTATGTGTAGCTTTAATTTTTTTTTTCTTTCTCGAATCTTTTTTTTTTTCCTGCCTGATCGTGTAGCATTGTACCTCATTTAGTTTGTGGGCAATGCTCCACCTCATGGGTTCGATTAAGGCAGAAAAGAGAAAGAGATGATGAACTTTTTTTTAAAAAAAAGTGTTAATGAATCTAAATGAACTAGTGCTCACATAACAGTACAAATTCTATAGAAATTTCTTTAGAAATTCGTTAATACACCTTAATTTTGTTGAAATAAGTATAGAATTCATCTAGTTCTCTAATACAAAGTTTTATGTCGCTGCATCAAAAAAAAATAGTATGAAATATGACAGAAAACAACATGCATGAATACATGTATATATACATATACATAGCATAATTAAATACAGGCTAAAAAGCGATAGCATCCAATTATAAAATATATACAAAAGGGATTTACATCGGAAAGTAATATCCTACCTTTACACGATTTGGATGTATTATTACTTATTAGGGTACACATATTTATTGCTTTTTTTCAACATTTTTTTTGGGAGAAAAAGCTATATATATAGTTCTATATGTCGTAATGCAAGTTCTATTATTCCGTTTGTCCTTCTATATAATTTCTTTAAAGGAAACTATGAATTAATATATCTACTATATGTATTATTGCCACCTATTATAAAATTATATGCTTATTAGCATAACTTATTGTTTGGAAGCTAGCGAAGTTCGAGAATGTGGAATCGAGTAGAAGTAAATTATGAGATTAAAAAATAAAAAGTAGACGTAAACTCGGATTAGTGGAGAATTTAACGAAATATATAAAGATTTTTCCCATAGCTTTACCTCTAATATATAACATTTTTCTTTATGTAATCATATATATATTATATAGACACACAAATATTCTGTAACATACAATTCTCACAGCTTAATTTTTATATAAAAATGATCTTTTAAATATATTACGTTAATTAATTAGGATTTTGAATATGTTATTTCAGATATTCCAGATAATTTACTACAAAAAATTGTTTAAAAGAAATTTGATCTTAGAACATATATATAATTATATATCATATTGCTAATTGTGAATGTCATTTATCCACCAAAATTTGAGGTTGGTGATACGTCAGCCATATATATATTGCTCAATAATTTATTATAATATCTTTGTATACATAAAATTATTATTCCTAAGTTTTCGGTTAGGTTCAGTGATCGTCTCTCTATAGAGGGACCCTCGTAGATACTCCAAAAGGCTTTTGTATTGGTTTCGTGAAAATTATCTCTCTTTATTTTTTTTCTTTCTTTAATATTAACCCTATATAATAATACAACTGTATAATCATGGTGGATTTTCTTTAACAAAAACAATCATGGTGGATTTTATCAAAATTTGCAACAGGGACATATATATACATATATAGTATATATAATGAATAATATGTTCACATGGCTACGCAAAAGCTGTTCACAGTGTGAGTATAAAAATATATTCTGGTATTACATTTGATTATTAGGAATCTCATTCTAAGAAATGAGAACAGAATGAAAATATAAAGTTATTGTTTTAAGTCTTTGGTTTTAATAATGAATTCATCATGATCTCTCCAGAACATTAAATCAAACCAGGTACCCAATTTTTTTAAAAATATTCTTTAAGTCCCCTCCAAAACATTTGAAACTTAATTTCTGGTTATTAAGGAAAAGAGTTTTTCGAAATCTTATTGAGAAACGTACCATGCATACATTCAAATATATCTTACTAGAAAACGTTTAAGAACATAAATGTAGAAGAAGCATATAATTCAAATCATATTAACGATTTCCCTCTGTTCAATTTTTATTTGTTTTTTTTAACGGTTTCCCATATATAACATGTGTATGAGTGTCTGTATCGTATAGCTTATATACGTTGCCGTATATATAAAACGTTCTGAGTAGTAGTGATCTATGTTGATGCAGAACATATTAAACATGATATATTAATTAAACTACTTCATAATTATATGTGCGACAAGTGGAAAAAAAAATAAAAATTATATGTGCGACATGTGTTGGTTTTACATTTAACTGAGCTCAGGAGACACCTTCGATTACTGTATATGATATTGTAGAGTTATCAAGTGTCATATAAAATCATGATTTTTTTTTTATAGTTATGTAAACTATTGTTTGAGTCGGACTTAATTAATAATGTAGGAAGTTTAGGGTAATGCATGATTGCATGTGACGTGATCGATCTATCATAAATTTGCATTAACCACTGCTCGGATTCCTCCACTACAAAGTCAAACTTGTTTCTTATATACATGTATATATGAAGTATTTATACATGTATACTTGTAATTACAAATCGATACATCTACTGATCTACACACACATATATAGTATACATGTATAAGAAACAAGTTTACATTATTCATAATCCTTTCGAACATGACAAAATATTTGCTTAAAGGAGCCTATTTTGACTAGTTTTGAATTAATTAATTTGGTTTCTCAACGAATTCATTATTCTGACATTGAATTGTATTCTCTGCTATATAGTTAATTATATTGATGATGTTTTGTCAACTGTTAATTAATTAAGTATTCCACCAAGAAATAATCCAGTGACGATAGTGTACTACAAGATTTCTTTGTGTTTTCTTTATTACAAGGGATTCTAAGAGAAGCACAAAACACATGAGACCACATGAAATTCCAAATTAAAAGTTACGAGAATTATTATAACCATATATGTATGTTTGACCGATCGATGACCCCTAAGTACACTATCAACTCGTCCAAACTGCAGACAAATCGCTCTACACTTACCGCACACAGCTCCTCCTCATGATAACAATAATAACGGAGGATGTGTTTATTGCCATCTGCTATCTTCATAATGTCTACGTCATTCTAACAATTACTAGATGGAGGAAGTTGTCTAACCGAAACAGCGCGTCATTTTATACCTATATTGATTTCTTGCAATTCGCCATCATCCACACATCCTGCTTCTAATTTTTAGACAAACAACGTAGTAACATAAAACTCGTCATGAACCAGCTGCATACCATCTGGTATCTCTGAACCGCTTGATTCATTTATATCATGTCAAAGGCTTGTAGTGAAGCACCAACATTGCTTATGATACTTGTGAATGCATTTGTTGTTACTTATGATATTTGTAATACCTGTTACTCCTCTATTCTACTTCTTTTTACCACAACTTCTACAGTCTACTGTTTTCTTTTTCCGGTCTTCACAAAAAAAAAACGTAATATATAATACCGTAAAAAAACATTTTATTATATTTGTTCTGCAAATAACGTAATCACACTTTTTTCTTTTCTTAACAACAAGTAACTAATCAGTTATATAAGCTTTTAAGTAGTAGTACGATACAATTCAAAAAAGCTTATCTAACTCATATATAAGAATCTTTCAAAATATAATATCAAATATTATCAAGAATTGGATATATCAACGCTAACATATTTAAAATAGAAGATTTGAAAGATTTTGGTGTAGGAATTTCAAGCTTTTGAAATATCTAGCAATTAAATATAAATTTTTTTTTTTGTCAACAAATATTTTGTTTTAATACTTTAATTTGAAAGACTCTGCATGAATTTTACTCTAGTTCTATGAGTAAAAAATAAATACGTTTAATTTTGATGCTAGGTGGTGGTCCACAAAAGTCACGATGGACCGAATAATATAGGCCACAAATGAGTAAATCAATTTTAGGCCCATTTATAAGTAAATGACATAATAACTATATCCTTTTTTGATATTTATCAATGTATTTTTGGACCAATATTGGGGTAAATTATCCAACGCTGTGCCCATTCCTAAAATGAGAACGAAAGAGGACCATTTTTTTCTTTTCCAAGAAGGCTTATCAACAAATCGGTTAATTTGACATCCCTAATGATCTACAGTCCAAAATAATGTAAAAAGGTTATGAATCAATGAAATCTAATAACCTTATATGTGAAAAAGACTAGAACTAAGATGTTAATTTAATAATTGCGACTAGAACTAAGATGTTAATTTAATAATTGCGACACGTATTTTAAGTCTTGCCGTGATATACCGTAATCGGTGTTGTTCAATACACAAGACCGCCTCAAACTTGGTAAAATTTAACTTACCTATCAAGCCCTTTAACTTTAAGCTATTGTAACAGAAAATACTAAGGAAAATACATATTGTACGGAAAATTGAGAGATTTCGAAGCCATTGGAAATCTCGTATTGAAAACGAACAAGTTGTAGAAATGGGTCTACGTCATATTTAAGATAGAAGAAACTCGACATCACTGAAACGAGGTCCCGAACCTACAAGACATCCTTACGGAATGTTTGAGATGATAATGACACTTTTTTGGATATTTATTATAGCCGCTGTTGGTTGAAAATAGTAAACCTTTTTCTTTACTTAACCCTATTATCCCCTTAATTTTCATACAGCATTACGTTATCCCGACAACCCGATTATCCCCTTAAACCTCCACAAAACAATACTAGGTGTTAAATTCGCTGGTCAATTTGAAAACCATTTAGAATTCGTTACATTATTGATGTATAGCTTAAGCTCGACTTCTTCGATAAGAAAAAGAAGAAGGTATTGTGCGCGTGTGTACCCGGAAATGTAACAATCGTATCAGATTGAGATGTCAAAAGATATGAAAGCAACGATCTGAATTTGCCAGCTTGACATAGTAGAATAAGATTTGGATAGCGTCAATGGGTTATCAAACTACAGTTGTAATTTGGTCCTCATGGTCCCCTATAAAGGATGTATAACTAGAATAAAATGATATAAGTTTCAGTCTTATATGATCTTCTTTTGAACAGGTTAGGTGCACAGTGCACAAGTCATATGGTATTAAGTTTTTTGACCGACATAAGAATCTCCTGTACCACAGCAATGGAAGGTAATATTTTCTGACCGACATAAGAATTGGACGCTGACGCTGTAACCATTTTCTTGGTTAATAAGATTGCCAGGTTCTAACGATTTTTTTAGACGGTATGAATTTTTAATAGAGAACACGTATATTTTTCAAAATCGTCTCTGTAAAGTTGAAAAAGTGTTACTGAAATTCCCAGTATAATTAAACAGAGAAAATAATAACAAAAACATGAGACAGAAAAGTTAATAATAATCTAAGAAAGAAAAACACAAACAGGAGTGTAAACTAGTAACCAATTTATCCGCAAATAGGTAGGTACTCTCCAAAAACCCCCCACATGAAAAAGAAGTTTTATTATCTTTTGAGGGGTTAATAAAATTTTCCAGAAACCAAAAACTAAACAAAAAAAATTTAGAAAGGTGAAGGAGGAACTTCAATGGTGGTTCCAGCTTGAATCTGACCCCAACCAATCAAACGCCAATGCTTTTCCACACGCCGGCTTAGAGCCACTTTCTCTCCTTTGCTGGTGCAAACAGGCGCGGTCAGTTGCAACTTAGCCAGATCGTTCTTCACTCCAACAACTTTGGCTCCAGTCGACATGGAACCGATGTTGAGCATCAGGATCTCTCCCTTTGTTAGCTTTGACACTTTCCCTTGCTTCTCGGATCCCTTTGTTCTCACTCCCAACAGACGCCGTAGAAGGAAGAAGTTCACCTAAACGAATTTTTTTACACAAACCAAATTAACTACCCAACAATTTAGACTTTAAGGCGACTATCCTGAGTTGTTATTTATACCTCGAGTTCAACAAAGACATCAGGAAGGGAACCAATTTCACCAAGGACTTGGCCAACCAATCGATCAGCACGAGTAAGAGTTGGGTCCATTGTTGTTCCAACTCCAATTAGACCTCCGGGAACTGCATACTGGAGCTCGTTCTGTTCCGCGTACAGTGAGATAATGCGAGAGTAAATTGGAGTGCATTTTGGGTTGCCACGCTCGTCTTTGACAACAATTCCAGGTCGGATCTCAATTAATTGGTTGACTTTCAAAACACCCTACAATGGAAACTGTAGTTAGAGACACCGCTTAAACACTGGATGATATTTACTGCTCTGTCTTTGTGTGGACGATAAATTCATATATACCAGACAAAGCCTGATGAAGCTAGAAGGCAAATATATGCAATAACGAGCAAGTTGTACTTCAGAGATCAAAAGAGAGAGAAATTTATACCCGGAGGATACTTCCACCTGCAACTCCACCTTTAATCTCATCAACTTCAAACCCAGGTTTGTTGACATCAAAAGACCGAATCACTATCATATTTGGTGGTGACACAAAATTCCTCTTAGGGATTGGGATCTTCTTGACAATGTACTCACATACAACATCGATGTTGTATTTCAGTTGTGCTGAGACGGGGACGATGGGTGCACCATCGGCCACAGTGTTCTGCAGACAGGATGTGATGAAATTTGAGAACCAAGTCCCCCAAACCCTATTCTTAGCTTTAGTAGCTGATGAAACGAGAATGCAACAAGAGATTCTTAAAGGACAGAGATAATCAAACCATTATAAATTTCTGAATCGCCTCGTGCTGATTAATGGCAACGTTCTCTTGAATAAGATCAATCTTGTTCTGGAGGATTATGATATGCTTCAGTTGCATAATCTCAACAGCAGCAAGATGTTCAGAAGTTTGTGGTTGCGGACAGGTCTCATTTGCAGCGATTAGAAGTAGTGCACCATCCATGATAGCTGCTCCGTTGAGCATAGTCGCCATGAGAATATCGTGTCCCTAAAGAAAAAGAACAATAAGAACATCGATAAGAATTGAAATAGAGAAAAGAAAATACGAGGGATGGACAAATCTAAGACTCCTCCATCAACCCTCGTTCTTGAAATTCCACACCGAAATAGATACGAGACCCAAAAGCATGCAGGTGAAGTACAACAACATCCGTAAGATACAATAAAACGAACAGATCACTGATATCTCAATTTAAGAAGAATGACGAGAAGCATTAAAACTCATCATACCGGGCAATCCACGAATGACACATGCCTCAATAGTTTCATCTTGGAGTTCTCAAATCCAGGGACATCACAATTTGGAGTGTCTTCCTTTCCACTTCCATAAGCCCTAGAATAACATATACGTTATTAAGACCTTCCGACTCACAGACTTACACTAGAAGGTATAAAACAAAACAAAAAAAACACGTAAGCAAACAAAAACTCACTTGTAGCACATTGGCCTAGGGCATTTCTCATCCTCGCATTTGTAAATCTTGGCATTTGCATATCCAAGCTTAATGGTGATGTTACGCTCCAATTCATTCTTAAAACGGACAGTCTGCACAAGAGCGGGAAATCATACAAATGATATATGTGAGTCCACGCTGTCCAATCGATCAACATCACAATCCACCAATTGATTAAAGGCAATAATCAAATTACCTGCACACCAGAAATAGCTTTGACAACAGTGGACTTTCCGTGAGCGACATGGCCAATGGTTCCTGAGATACAAACACTTGAAACCTTTAGCTTCTACTATGCGCAATGGTTAGCTTGTTAGCAAAGGCCAAAGAGTTACCTATGTTTATAGTAGCCTGGCGAGAAATGACCTCAGGAGACAAAGGATGTAGCACAGTTACATCCAATTTACTAAGATCTTGCTCCGCCAAACCCTTGTTTCGAGACATTATTACGGATTCTCCTCCTGCTTACAACGGATACGAGTAGTCAGTCAACCACACAAGACCACTTACGAGAGAGCGTGCAAACTACGCGACTAAACCAAACGACTACTAAGTCAGTCCCTTGCCGAAGAAATTAGGGTTTGTTCGACTCAAAAGATTCCATATCCTAAGTTCCGTTACCTAAACATCAAAACCTATAGGATTCCCAATCTGAAACTCTACAATAAGATCGCGACTAATCTAGGTGAAGTTTCTACAACATAACGGGGTAAGAAGAAGGAATCTCTTCGACTTAATTTCTCACTACTAAGAAGAAGGAAGATGTGCTTTGAGATCGAAACAAACCTGAGGGACGCGAAGAACGGCGATTGGGGGAAGATCGAAGAAGCTTTTGGTTTGGAGAAATTTGAGAGATAAGTAAGAAAGCGGCGCAGGTAGAGAGGGGGAAGAAGAAGAAGAACAGATGCTCAATGGTTTTTTATCTAAGGGTTGCCTTTCGTAACCCTTTCTTTATTTTTTTTTACAATAATATCATTATTTTCGACAAAAATATTATATTTCTCATTATGCCCCCCCCACCCAGTCAGAAATTTTTATTAAGACTATTATTTTAGTTTTTATATGAATCATCCCATCCACAAATTTTTATACCATATTATGAACTTATACAGATAGTACTACGATAAAACTATAGAGACATATTTTATCAAATGTTAATTCTACATTACTGAAGAAAAGGAAGAAGAGGCAATTTTATAACTAAATTTGTTTTTCTGTACAACAACAAAGGAACATCATGATCATAGTCACTAAAGTCGACTTAACACTTTGAATTCAGTTACATATAAATGTTGGGTATAAAAATCGAGAAAACTTTAGGGTCAAAATAATAAATGAATGAATTGGTGAGAATTACAGAGGTTTTGCAAGACACAAACCCCATAACAAATGAAAATTTACACTTTGTATCCATCTTCTTTCCTTTTGGTTCAGACACACCTCCACCTCAGACTAAAAAAATAGAGGAAGAGCTTCTCAATCCCTAGTAACTTAGTGCAAGAAAACAAAGTCTGGATTGTCCAGAAGCTCTTTCGCGGGTTTGACACTCGCAAAGTCTTTCTCGTGCATGGAATTGGATATTTCATCGATTGAGAAAGGAATGCTGCGGAATATTATAACAAGAAAACCGGTTATAATTCTTTAAGATATGATCTTCTTCCTTTTTATTTAGGAAAGACCAACGACTTTATAGATACCAATTCAAATATCATTGATCAGGTAACGACTGATTCCATTTGCTTAGAGAGAGAGTTACCTGGAATTATCATCCAACAAGAAGGAATTGCTGTCTGCATCGTTGGATTCCTCTGTCATGAGTGCACGCATGCTCGATATTACCTGTGAGACAAGGTGTTAACACTTTGCTCAGAATCTATAAAGAGGTTGAAGTTGACCCCAAGATGATATAATATTTTTCAGTTAAGTACCTCTTGAGACACACTTCGGGTGTTATAGCAGTCGTCCCAGTATAATGTACATATCCGGTAAAGCTGTTGGACACTGAGGATCTGAATAAACAAAGAAAGTGAATCATCAAGAAAGCGATTTGAATAAAGACTCTAAGCCGCTAAAATATCCTCACAAACAAGTGTCTCTAGGCACTTTAAAGGAGCTTTACCGGGCATAGATCATGTACTATATCATCGTATGATACTCTGTACTTCTGGTGGATAACCTGCAGGGTGACGAGGAGAAGTTAGTTATTAGTATGTTTTAAAGGAAACAGATGAGACTAAGAAAAACTCTATTACCCATATAGATTGGATTTAATAAGTTAAATTGTGAATAATAAAAACATACCAGGAACCCAACAGCTTGTCTTATGTGTTTTAGCTCATCCCAAGATGGCCCAGCATACTGCAAAATCAACGAAGGAAGCTAAATGATAAAATGAGCCTGAAAGAAAATTTCTTTCGAAATAAAACCGAAAGGTAGAAATTTACTTCATTGACTTGGCCGCACCACAACTCTAGCTCTGCAAGCCCAGACTTTACAAATTCTCCGTTGCTGAATGTACAGCATTCTTTACGCAGAAGAAGGCTGTACGATATTAAGGAAAAAAAGAGTAAGCTAACTAGTGAGTAGTGACCATGGTCTAGCTTCCATAAGGATACCAGGCAATATAAGCAGTCACGTGGTTTAGTTTACTGACAATCCAACTTGTAACGTGACAAGTATAAATAATAGAGTGCTTAGAAACCATTAGATGTAGTTTTCAAGTATTATTTACCTGTTAAACAATTGCACATTGATGAACGAGAAAGTTTGGGTGTGTATCTTCTGGATGAGTACCAAAGGAACCTGTACACCATCAAACATATGAGAATTTGAGGAGTTAAAAACAGATCAATGTCATGGAAGTTTTTACTATTTTCCTTACATGATTTTCTTTCAACACGGCGAGAAGCGAATTGAGACCATCAATAATGCTCTGCCAGTGAATAGCAGGGGAATCTTTTCCAATTGACCTGCCAGATCTTTGCCCTCCTTTAGAAATCCTCGGTGCCTGAAGTTCATCGTTTGGACAGAACAAAACTTGTTACATTAGTAAAACACCCTTACTTTATCATCAATGGAAAGCAGCAAGAAAGTGGTCACAGCATTAAGATACATCGTAAAAGACAGGACAAATAAAATAAAAATATAGCGGCTGGGAATAGAGAAAATGAAACCTGAATGCATAGAGAAATTAATGCTGAGAGCTCTTTCTTCAAGTTATCCCTAATCATCCCAAATATTTTCTCTACATATGCTGCAAGCTGTTGCTTGAAAAGCAGAGCCGGGTACTTTGCCTCCACTGGGCGGATCACCGCAAGAGCAGCAGCTTCAGCCGCGGCAGCAAGGTTTGGTGACGAACGGAAGCTCTGGTTAAATATTATGGAAAAGGATAGTTACTTAGTCTTGACATTGAAAGTAAATGATCCGTAAAGTCGTACAAACACAGAAGTTAAAATACCAAGGCCATCCTTCCAAACAAGGAAGTTGTGATGGGTGGCTTTTTGCTTGCTATTCCGGTGCCACCAGTTTTAAGACTTTTTTCAAGTAAAAATAATAGTGCCGATGTGTTTGTCAACCAATAGGCCAAATGACCATTGTCATCTTCATTCTGAAAAGAAAAGAAAAATCAGTAATGCAGTTGAGACCTCCAATTTTAAGTAAATTATAAATAGGCTAGTAGTACTCCTCTCCACAAGATGATTAATGTACGATAAATCTAGAAATAGTGTCAAACAGAATGCACGGTTAGTCTCAAGCAGATGACATAATAAATCTTCGTAATGCCAAGAAATGCATTTCCGTTTACCTCAATAGCGGAACCGATCATCTCAATAAGACGATCAAATGCACTAGTCTTCTCAGATTCAAAGCACTTCCAATGAAGAAGACACTTGTATATTGTAAATGCAGCAACAGGTTTCCCATTACTGAAACCTATTTTGTCCTTAACACAGTCAATGAGAGTATCAACATTCTCCTGCAAGCGGCAGCAAAAATCAGGTTATCATTCAGAATTGCTCATTAAAACTGTGTGCATAGTATAAAGTGATTGGCCAGTACAAGTTGACGTTCTGCAGTAGATTTCCCAGCATTTCCAGCGATTTCGGTTTCCTGGAAAAGTAGCTTTTCAGAGATATGCAAAGATTAAGAGATGAAAAATCGAAGACATCAAGATAGCTGTTTGGAAGAACTGCCCTACATTGGACGGGGGTTCCAAGTTTGTACGGTGGCCATTTTCCAAATTCTACAAACAGGATCAGCAAAAAGTTTTAACATCAAGCACAAGTAGAAGGTAGCACAAAAGCATATATTAGAGTATCGGAGAAACTTTATACTTTAACAGTTACAGTTGGTGGATGCCCAGATACAGTTTTCGCAGGAGTGTTTAAGATTGTTTGCTGACGCATAATTTGTTTCTCAGCTTCCATGTCTGAAATCTTCTCTTCAAGCCTGCAAATGAAAGACCAGCTGATTGTTTGAAAAAGAGAAGTATATATATTACTACCAGTGCTAATTGTTAGATTCTTGCAAACAGTACCTCTGCATTGCGGTCTTCAACTTCGCTACTTTAGATTCTGCCTCCAACGCTTGCTTTAGTCTATCCTGACTAATCCTGGTTGTCTCCTGAAGTTCTTTGGCTGTTTCATCTATCTTTATTTCCAGCGAACTCACCATCCCCTGCATAAGACAAGCAAAATAGAGGAAATCAACAATTCTTCATACACATTTCATTTGGTGGGTGGTTTCAAAGAGTATTATTGCATATTTTTTGTGGTCTCCAGTTAAACATCGCAGTCACAGATCCAGAATTGAGACCCACCTTCAGATTTTCATTTTCATTTGTGAGTTTCTCCATTAATTCCTGGTCAACTACAGGAACCTCCTTAATAATAGGGAGCACCTCGGAAACTTTCTTAGCAGCTTCACGCTCTTTAATAAGTAACGCCTCAGTTTCTTTGAACTTATTCTGTATTTCCTCTAGAGAGGACTCATACTTAGCATTCTCTTGTTTCTTGGCCTCTTCTAGGTCAGTCTGCAGCGTTGAAAATGAAGAGAGGATACTCTTAGAAATTTCGATTAAGTACAGGAAACCTACAAATAATCAGAGGTTGATTTGATGAGAAAGAAAAGAAAGCTCACCCTCATTCGTTTCTCTAACTGCAATCTCCATGTGAGTTCCTCAACTTGCTTCTCTAGTTTGTTTTTGGCTTCTTGAAGAGCCCCTGTTTCTCGAGCAGCCTATTTGTAACATGAATTTATAGAAGTTGCATTAATTTCGTGCAAAACAATATCTTACGAAGACAACTTCATAAGTAGTAGGATGATCAGACAAAAGAAGGAAAAACTAAACAAAGAAAGAAACCACATCTCACCATCTTAAGGTTTTTGAGTTCTTTACGCGCAACTTTTCCTCTCCATGCACATTGTGTTGTGATGGCTGCTTTCTTCAGTTTTCTGTAATGCAGCCGAGCCAAGTATGTGCGACAGCGGCTCTGTAATGTGAAACGGGTATAATCACGATTAGCATTGTAATACAGCCAAAAATCACTATTCACGTTGTTATTCAAGGGTTAGAATTGAGTCTAATGTATAGTTGTGTTCCACGAGCAGTCAAATTTGATAGCACCATACTTTCAGTCGTTTAAAAACATCATACCTGGATTAATGTTGCAGCTTTAGTCTGCCTTCTGAAACAGAGTTCCTTTCGCGAAACCATACCACGCATACCCGCTTGAATTGAAACAGTAGCAGAAAACATCTCAGTGTAAGCTTTCCTAGCCAGAAACATACGCACGTCTCTCTGGATTTTCAAAGCAGCAGCTTCCCTGCGCATGCTTTCGTATACACTTCTACCAAGATAACCTGAAAAAATAGTGACGCATATGTTTGCAAATTAAGAAAACAAAGACAATCAAGAAGAAGCCAATCTACAGTCTCGTAGGCAAAATTTTACAAACGATTAAGAAGGTTGTTGAATACCTCTGCAAACTGCCTGGATTTGAGTAGCAGAACTACGTAGCTGGATAAAAGTTTTCTGCGCAAGATATGATCGTACTTTTCTTTGGATAATGCTCGCTGATCTTCCCAGGATTTCAGTTCTTCGAGTATCCAAGTCTGCCATTTGTCCGGCCCTTAGAAAAACTTTTGACTTACCAATCTACAAAAGTAAACCCTTCCAATCTCAGGTAACTCATCATAGAAGCAGCCTGAAACTGACAGATAACATTTTGGTGATAAAAGAAATGACCTGATATCCTTCAAGTCCCGCCTTATCAAGAAGTTTCTTGCAAGCAGCTGGCTCATCAGAACTAATATAAAGAAAAATGAGTCTGAGTTAAATCATTGAAGATAACCTCACATCGACGGAATATCCGGAGAGGAAGAGACATCTTACTTCTTGTCCAACACTTGTGGAGCAAGGATACCAAATCTGTTCAAGAACTCGTCAAAGTGCTTCCTAGTCGGATAACCAGCACAACTGATCCGGATTGCCTCCATCACTCCCTGCGGTCAAAAAAATCATCATTCTTCTGGAATTAATACTTGTAACGAGAAACTTGATTATTCACTGAAGCTGGATGTCATGCGCACCCCACAACGTAATTGCTGTAGAACATTTTGGTTCTCAAAGATTCCAGGCTTCAGAAGATTATTAGGCTTTATACATCGAATATAATGCGGCTCCGTTGTATTGAGAATCTCAAGCAATGATACCAATTGTTGCTGCAAAGAAGCACAAACATGGAATATGTAACATTAGAAAAGAAAAAAACAGAATAAAAACAGAATAAAGCACGCGAAGCTGACAGTGGAAACCAAAGTCAAGACTCACCTTGAAACGGGTACCGATAGAGGAGAATTTTGATTGTTTGGAATCGTCAGATAATGGTGGGAACAAATTGGCAACAAATGAGCATGTAGAAGCATTCAACAGCGCTTGATGCTCGGCAATAACATAATCCTTGTTCTTGTCTAGGAAAAATTCTGTCTGATATGTGACCTGGAACAATACACTCATGCTTGTTAAACGAGATACGTTCAAACCAATTACTGACTTTCTTGTATATCTATCCACAATTATGTGAACAAGTGAACGCAGCGGATAAGCAAAGGATGCTCACATCACCAGCATAATGACAAATAGTGAAGTCGCTGCGAGCCAATTTCGGCTTGGTAAAGCGCTTGTGGTTTTTGTATGTCTGGTATAGCTTCTGGGCAAATGTCTCGTGTGTTGATCTAGGAAACATGCTGCAGAACAAAAGTCTAACTTCAGCTACATTTTCTTTTAAAAAAATCAGATTGTAAATGTAATATGAAAGAGAACAAAATAACGAATTAGCATCTACACTTTGTATGTTAAACTCACCAAGCCTCATCCAAAAGAGCAATAATACCTCCGGGTTTCTGAAAGAAAAAAGAAACAAACACCAAGAATGAGCAACTAATGAAATGAGAGTCATGATATAACAAGAAAGCTAAGAGAACAGCATCATAATTAAAAGCTAAGAGAACAGCTTCGGATGGCTTAGAAGCTTTTAGAGAATCCTAAAACATGTTATTTACCACATTTTTCAAGAACACTGTGCATAAAGAAATATAGAATTATCACACAAAACCTTTTCTATTAGGTCCAAAATATCTTGATTGTCTACAAACTCGATATAGCTCCAATTGATCTCCTCCTTCTTATACTCCTCTTGCTCCATTTTAAATACATGCTGCATAGTGCGGCGTTATACAAGTTAGAACTTTGGCAGAAGTACAAGGTCTAAATTGAAGAGCATGAAAGAGCTTGTATGATCAAAACCTGATTAAAGTGCTGCTGAAGTTTCTCATTAGTCAAATTGATGCAAAATTGCTCAAAACTGCAAAAATGCTAGAAACAGTAAGCAGTGAACCAAACAACAATGACAAACTAGAACCAAACGTGGTGGTGAATTCTTCCACGGTCAAACAGTAAAGTAATTTTCCTACATATAAGTTTCATTAGTAGCACAATATATATATCTAACAATACTCCTCCGTGAATTACATTCAACAGGGTAACCTCACAAGCTAAAACAACAGTAGTAAATAGAATACGCTCAACCGTCCACGTTAAAGACAGCACTGCCTTGCGATGAAATTGATCAGACCAATATAAACACTATGTAAAAGCAACCACATGAGACAAACTGAAATGTATGTTTAGTCAAACTATCAGGAGCTTTCAATCTTTGTAAAGAAACCCATCTATTCAATCTAAAAACAACAGGCATACCGGTTAAGCACCTGTTTGTCTTGAAACTCTCGAATCCATAGATATCAAGAACACCAATCAAGTACTTCGATTCAGGATCTTGACCAATTGAGCTATTAATCTTCTCGACGAGCCTGCATAGACAGAAAAATATTAGTATAAAAAAATTCTGTTGAAATACAATTCAAACTTATTACTTCAAATGAAGAGATGTAGCTACGGAGAATATCTTCGTCATTCAAGAACAGAGAAACTCACCAGTCAAACAACCTTGAGTACATGATTTTAGCCAAAGCATCTCTGCTAAGAAGAGCGGCTTCTGGATCAAGAGTTTTTGTGATGGTTTCATCACGGGTTGCCATGATACGCTTGCATAGAGAATCCTCAAGTGACTTTTCATCACACCTGCAAAAATAAATTGATTATGTGAATAAGTCAACCCACTTCAGCCACATACAGAAACAACCCACTTCAGTCTGAGTCGAGCCGTTTACATGAGAAGCTCAGCTGCGGTTCTCAGATGAAACCAAGACTTTTCATCTCTGGGGATTGATGAATCAATCTCTGTTCCTTTAGCAAATTCAATATTCCCCAGATGCAGAATGGAAGCCACGACGCGGAAAATTGCGTCCTGGAGACATACCAAAAAAGTTAAAGAAGTTGGTAACTACAACAATCTTACAAGTTCAGCTAAAATCAGCTGATGTGGTTACCTGCTCTTCCGTACTGATCCCGACGACATCCATGGCCTTTCTTGTTGCATGATATTCCTCCGCATCATTCAGACCATCCAATGCAAGACACTTAGATTGATTGAGATAGTGGTATGTCTTTGGATCACCAAGCTTGAACCTCTTCACATCCTGACAGTAGAAATGATAATTACAGAAATATGATGTACATTAGTACGCCGTGAACCAGCAGTTAGTTCAATCGTAAATTTAAAACTAATTTTGAGATGATGAAACTTACTTCTTCTGGTGCAGCACAAAGCATGTAGAAACAATGATAGTTTCTTTCGGGGTCAGACACCTGGCAAACACGCGATCTTTCCAACAAATAAGTTCTTATAGCAGCTCCAGATATCCTCCCCGATTGGTCAAACTGAATCTCCACGAACTTACCAAATCGACTATAAGATACACAAATAAATAATTTCAAACCTTTCACACACAAAAAGAAACAATTTAACATAATTGAAAGAATGCGAAGCAGAGTATAACGAAACCTCATTACCTGGAATTATTGTTCCTAACAGTCTTTGCGTTTCCAAATGCTTCTAAAACAGGATTCGACTGCATGAAACATAAGTATAATAAGCCATAAGAAACAGATCAGAGCATAAAACAGAAAAGACTGATACCATGAATTCAAAGGAACTGAACAAATTTCACTCTAGCCTACTAGAATAACTTTTCTGAAGTTTTTGGTGTAATTATTCACTCCAGTTTCTAATGCAGAATAAACTCTAACCATTCTCTAGATGATACTAAAACAGGAAACATCTATAACTATCTTTTCACCTCTAAAACTTTCTGCTCAACACTCCTTCCCTCGGCAGCAGCTCTCCCACCCATGTAAGCAAGATATCTCATTAGCAACTTTGTGCTTTCAGTTTTCCCAGCGCCACTTTCACCGCTAACCAAGATAGATTGACTTACTCCTTCATTAACCATCTGTCTGCAATAGAATAAACCAAGCAAAGATGTCATTTACATTAAATTAACAATGAAAAAGGCAAAACATTGGTCGGCGAGTATGTGATAAATTACCTATATGCAGCATCTGCAACAGCAAACGGATGTGGACTCAGTTCACCAAGGGAGGCACCTTTATATTGAGCCATCATATGGCTACTATAGAGATGTGGAAGTCTTCTAAACGGGTTAACAGCAATCAGTATGCTTCCCGTGTATGTCTGAAATTAAACAGGGTTCAGTGTAACAGCAAACAGTAAATAACAATGAGATGAAATAGCAAATCAATCTCTATGAATTACTCACATAAATCTCATTTATATCATATCTTGATTGTAAATTCTGAAGGACTCCAGGCTCATGTAAATAAGCCAGCCTTGTCATATCTTCCACCCCTGATGCTGGCGCTTCCACATCTTTTGGATATATATTCGAAGCTTTAACAACGACCTGTGTTTCCAACAATAAGAAAAACAAATTCATTAAAGCTTCTCACGTTTCCAAAGCCAAACACACACACGCATTGCAGAGGAATTTCTTGTATGAAAACATCTGAAAAGCGCTTACTTGTTTCCCTGAAGTGCAGAGAACTTTGATCTGTTCACCATTAATCTCTACAACTTCACCATCTAGCCAGGCTTCATCAGGGTCCTCCACCCACACACGCGACCCAACCGCAGGATTGAAGGTAGCGACCTGCAGAAAAACCAAAGGTGTCAAAAGGGCATAGCTTTCACAGAGAAGAAATGTAAACAAAGAAGAGTGATATATTTATTTTATCGGAAGGAGACCTTGGCTGTAAACATGATCTTAAAACCAGAAACTTAACACACTGACAAAGTTTGACTATTCACACCAAAGAAAGCTCTCAGATAATAATGCAACAAAATCAAGCAATGCAAAGAAATTTAGAGGATTGCATCTCATAATGACTACCAACAAAATTCACAGCTTCCTCGAATCAGCTTGGCAAAATCAATACACCATCAATGGGCCAAAGAGGCTATTCGGCGAAACTAACCGAATAAAAAGTAATATTAATTGCGGTGTGACTAAATATAATCAACCAACTTTCAAGTAGCTTCCAAAAAGTCATATTGAACTTGTCTTTGTCACCACTAGTAGCTAATGGAGAATCAGACAAGTTAGGGGCGAGTAAGCACAAAGCTCTTTACAGGAATGTCATGAATTGAAGTCAAAATATCTGTCGTACATTGACTCTGTTACGAAACGAAACGATTGCCATGACTCAAAACAGCACAAAAGAGAGCATTTCAAAAGATTGAAAAAAAAAAAAATCGCTAAACTAAAAAGTTGATCGTTGCATCAAAGTCAAAACTCAGATTCAATCAAACGAGAACACACGAGCAGATAAAGCAAAACGTTAACCGTTCTTCATCATAAAATAAAACAAAAAAAAATGCAATCAAAACAGAAAGAAAACAAACGTGAAAAACCCATACCATTTTGTTTCACGAATGAGAAACTCGATGTGTTGTTGCTTTCTGTGGATCTAGTTGAGATCAAAGCAACATTGAACTTATTGTAACTAAAGCCTCAAAACACCGACAAATACACCGACAATGCGTATGCGAAATGCTTGACGAGATTCGATTCGATTCCCAGAAGAAGAAAAAGGGGTAATATAGCGAAATCGATACGCGTTTCTGATTTTGTAATGTTGAAAATTTTTGGTGCTTCTTTTTTCCGTCTCTCTAATATGTTTCGTTTGCGTTTGTTTCGTGCTTCCCTCTCCCCTTACCTCCCCCACCTATGGGATTTGTCTGGAGAAAAAATTTACTTTAATTAAAATGACAGCATCATAACTAGACGTTGAATTAAGACATTATTATATCCCCAAACTGCCCCTGTCTTTCCTTTTATATTACGACCTCGTATTTCGGACGCGGAGAAAAACTAATTTTGTCCGATTTCTTACAAAAATCCATTATCATCTAGTTAGTTAATTTTTTTGTTTTTGTTTACAATTAGTAATAACCAACTCAAAATAAAAGTTGCTTTCTCTTTTGTTTCTAACACATGTTCTCCTCTACTTTTAAAATTCTATAAATCAAGATTTCGATATCAAGATTCTTATCACTGCATGTATGTAGTAATGTAGCATGTAGCATATATATACACACATAAGTATAGCACGTATTAACTGAAAAACGGTAGAATGTTCCAAAAAGAAAAAACATATACGTCACTATCAGGCTTATTAGAATATAGGCCCATTTTATGAACTCTTATCACTATTAGGCCTTTCGTCAAGTGTATTGACCTTTTAACGTCAGGGTAGTAAGTAAGAATGTTTTGCTTCTTCCTTTTGTCTATTGGGCTTCGATCGGGCTTAATTGTATAAGTGCATTGGGTTTAAAAACGAAAACCACTTAAAAAATAAAACATGTCAAAGATATTATGGTTACATTACTAGTAGTCTACTTTAGCTGGTGGTAGCCTTCTTAGGGTCAATAGAATTATTTTGGTTTAGTTAATCGGGGTATGCATTGTACCAACTAAACAGTTGTGTTAATGATTAGGATGCTTTGTTGTTCATCGCAAAAAGTTTGCCAATTGTTTGTAGTTTTTCTTCTTTATTTCGGTCCTGTTGAAAGACTTGTATAACTCAAAAACCCTTCTAAATCTGTCATATTTAAAAATTTGGCAACATTTTATAACTTCTTCATTTCCACTCTCTAGTGACTTGTTCAATGGTCAGCCAAATTACAAAATATTGTGGAACATAGTAAATAATAAGAACTATCATATAACCGTAAATTCATCCCTTCTCTATCATATCTTTCAAACATTTGAGCCTTATAGCAATAGGTGTCCGTTGGCCCATTCGAGGGATTTTGGTTTAATCGATGAAATAATATTCAAAATTAGATATTGGTAAAATCTAAAAAATTACAAAGTGGGTAATACATTTGAATAATAGTAAGGTATTATTTGGAGATATTAGAAAATATAGGGGTATTATTAAAAAATATGGAAAGATTGAGTTGAGATAATCAAAGTAGTGTGGGCATTTTCAATTAGAGAGAAAAGAAAAGGAGATCCTTTTAATGGTATAGCAGCAGAGCTTGGTGAGCCATGGCATCGTGTTCTTCCTTTTAGGTTTCTTCCTCGCTCTTCATCGAAAACCATCCCATCACGGGGTCGGAGCCGCAGACCAGGAAAATTCGGTCAGATTAGATCGGCCACTTGACCTCGCTTTCCACGGAGATCGTCGATTTAGGGTTTGGTGGCATCTATGGATTCGCTGCCACATAGGGAATTCATATGAATTTCGGGCTCTCGAGATGACGGAACCTATCTGGTCACACGATCAACCTTCGCCGATACCAGTGGCTAATTTGCATCGCCAAAGGTCAGAACTTGCTTGATTGACTGAGTTTAGATTATGGAACCTTTTTGATGCTTTTCTGCTTCTGAATTATGGAACCACTTTCGAGATCCACCGTTAGATCAAGTAATTACAAAGGCAGATCGCTCAATATTCCCATTTCTGAATCCTGTTGTACGATGCTTATGCCACAAGTGAGAGATCTCATGTATTATTTAGTTTTAGCTCCTTAACCATGTTCAAAAGGACAACTATGGCGGCTATAGCTGATTCTTCGTTAGTTTCAGCTACTAAAACGACACTACCTAATTCTTTCTTGCGTGTGATTATTCTCAGGTGTAGGAGCGTCTTCAGGTTGCTGGTCCAGAGAGAGATTTCACCTAAAACGAAGTTCGTGCCAAGGAAGCGATGGGGAGTCAGCCGTGGGGATACTGATTCGTCGTGCGGAACCAGTAGCGAACCAGTCAGCGAGCTAGGACATAATCTTATTTCATGGTACCTTTCTTTCCTCGCTTCTACGTTTCTTCAAGCTTCCTTTATCACCAAACTCGCGTATCTTCCTTCAAGATTAGTTCATGGTAGTTTAACCCGTTCTGAATGTATCTAGGGTCGAGGCAGAGTCCCTGCATCATTTATCTGCTAAGTACTGTCCGCTTGTGCCTCCTCCAAGGTCAACTATTGCAGCAGCTTTTAGTTCTGATGGAAGAACTCTTGCTTCTACACAGTAAGTATTGTGAGTCATATTTGTTGTACTTCAATTTATTTTCAGATTGCTAATGAGATTTACTTGGGTTTTGTATCTTGCAGTGGTGACCACACCGTAAAAATTATTGACTGTGAGACAGGAAAATGCTTAAAAGTTCTGAGCGGCCATCGAAGAACACCCTGGGTGGTGAGTTAGTAAATGCTATCCTTTTTTTTTCTCTTAACGTCATTGATTCTATAACTTCCCATGGTTTCTACGTAGCGCTTAACTTGACCAGAACTATCTCTAGGTTACTCAATCTCATCTCGTGAAATGAAATTTTGTCGCTATTGTTTTTTGGGTGGGATGATAGGTGTTTTTGTTTAGGCGTAGCATGTTAGACAATAGTTGCACTGATTTAAGTTAATTTAGCTACACGTTATGCCCACTGCTCTAATATCTAATGTTATTCTGCAGGTCAGATTCCACCCGCGCCACTCAGAGATAGTTGCTAGTGGAAGTTTAGATCATGAAGTGCGCTTATGGAATGCAAATACTTCGGAATGTATTAGATCTCGTGATTTCTGTAAGTGCTAGGCATTATATTATTTTGTTCTTTGTCCTCTTCTGTTTTTTTCTCATATAATTAACTTTCGTCCTCTTCTTCTTTTCCCTAAACAGATCGACCTATTGCTTCTATAGCTTTCCACGCTGAAGGTGATTTACTTGCTGTTGCATCTGGTCATAAGGTATCTTATTGCCTTTTAAATATCGCATGAAGCGCTAGTATGTTGCAGGCGGTCTATCCTTTCAGAATAAAGTATCTGATCTTAAGGTCTCTTAAAGTTTGATTAATGTTTTTTTTTTTTGAAGTTGCACATATGGCATTACAATAAGAGCGGGGAGGACTCATCACCGGCAATTGTGTTGAAGACTAGGCGTTCCCTGAGAGCCGTACACTTTCATCCACATGGGGTTCCTCTTCTCTTGACTGCAGAGGTGAGCTACATATTGAGGATTCGGTTAATGTTCTGCCACTTTGTGGGCTTACTCTATCAACTACAAATGGCAGGTGACTGACATTGATTCATCAGATTCCGCAATGACTAGAGCAACATCTCCGGGTTATTTGCGATATCCGCCACCTGCTATTTTCTTTACCAACACGCAGAGTGGCAATCGTACCAGCATGGCAGCTGAACTGCCACTTGTACCATTACCGTACTTGCTTTTGCCTTCATATTCTGCGGATGATCCAAGAATCCAATATCCTACTGGTACTACTGGTCCAAGGATTGCACAATCAAGGTTTCAGAGTAATCAAAGTTCCTTAGAACACGGCGGCAGAACAATGTCTCCTCCTCCTCCTCTCCCCTTGGCTATGTCTGGTGATCTTGCTGGTTCCTTTCATGTCCCAGAAAACTCTGCTAGCAGTACTTTTTCTGCCCAAGCTGGAGCTAGAACTTCGACTACTGCAGTTGATGCCATGGATATAGACGAAGCTCAACCTATTGGAAGAAATAGAATTCCCAATCAAGTTTCAAGTCAATCAGATTTAATTGAGTTTGGACAATTTCAGCAATTGTTTCATTTCAGAGACAGAGTTTCGTGGGAGTTACCTTTTTTGCAAGGGTGGTTGATGGCTCAAAGCCAAGCTGGTGCTAATTCAGGGGTTGTTCCTACTGGTAGTAGTGGTCATGTCAACTCAACTCCTCATACTGGTTCTTCTTCAGCATCTCATTCATCTACAGCCAGTCTAGAGGCTGCAGTAGCGTCATTAGAAATCCCTGGTGGTGTGAACTTATACGGGGTTTCTGCAAGAGGCGACTCCCGGGACCGAATTTCACAGTCCCGCTTCTCAGGATCGGGTTTGGCAGAAGGTCTTTCTTCTCGTAACACTCAACACGAAGGAAATGATGCTCAACCTGTGGTAAACAGAATACCGCCGGAACTGGCTACTTCGATTGCTGCTGCAGAATTGCCTTGTACTGTCAAACTGAGAGTGTGGTCACATGACATCAAAGACCCTTGTGCAATACTAAAGTCCGACAAATGCCGAATAACAATACATCATGCCGTTCTTTGCAGGTAAATTTTCTCCTTAATATGGTTGTGCTACTCTTGGATGATCGTGATGCTAAATAATATCACTTTAATTGTTGGAGATAACATTATGTGTGTTTATCTTTGCAGTGAAATGGGAGCCCATTTTTCGCCATGTGGGAGATATTTAGCCGCCTGTGTTGCATGCGTTATTCCTCATGCTGAGACAGATCCTAGTTTGCAGACTCTGGTCCAACAAGATTCAGGGCTTGCAACGTCCCCTACTCGACATCCTGTCACAGCACATCAAGTCATGTATGAACTTCGTGTGTATTCTCTCGAGAAGGAAACGTAAGTGCTACTTCCGTCTGTTTTCCTTGTGTTGATTATAGCATTTCTCAACTTTCTAAAATGGCATATAACAGAAAACTGACAAGAGTGTGTCTTATATATGTCTACAGATTTGGTTCAGTACTTGTGTCACGGGCAATTAGGGCTGCACATTGCTTAACCTCTATCCAGGTTAGTCACCTTCAGGGAATACTTCGATTGGATATATTTGTTAGACATAAGTGTCCATTACAATTTGTTCTGTGCTCCTTTGTGGAAGGGAAATTGGTATGGGGTACTAATTGGTTTGTTCCCTTCATTGTCATGCCGATGATAGTTCTGTAACTATGGCATTTCATTTTATCTATTCGTTGTTTGTTCGTATAGGATCGATCTGATCCATCAAATAAAATATAGCTACTGTGAGGATGTGAACTATGGCATCAACGAACATAATATGTAAATACCATAGGTCAAATGTGATTTTCCCGAATTAACCAAAGAAACACACTAATTTATTTCTGANCCCCCCCCCCCCCCCCACACACACACACACATTGTGTTTGTTAAGTATTTAGAAGTGTGTAGGTCCATGAGACCAGCAAACAATAGTTTAAAGTTGTTTACTGATTAGTCTAATAACTTTGGTGCAGTTCTCGCCAACCTCAGAGCACATATTGCTTGCATATGGTCGGCGTCATGGTTCTCTTTTAAAGAGCATTGTGAGTGATGGAGAAACAACATCACATTTTTTCACAGTGTTGGAGGTAACGTTTATGCTCCAGTAGTTTCGGATCTCCAAGAAAAATAAAGTTTTTGCAGATCTTATGTTCATTTACTATATAAAGTTGAAATAATGATATACAGATTTGCACCTTTTTTCTCTCTCTCTCTCTTCCGTTAGATTTACAGAGTTTCGGATATGGAACTGGTGAGAGTACTTCCTAGCTCAGAGGATGAAGTTAATGTTGCTTGCTTTCATCCTTCTCCTGGAGGAGGTCTTGTTTATGGAACTAAGGTAAGTGATCCAATAATGTGTAACTCTTCTCGGCGCCTCAATGATACATCTACTAAGATTTCCTAAATACTCTCACAGGAGGGGAAGCTTAGGATCTTCCGGTACAACACAGCTGCTGCGTCCAACCTCACTGCACCCAACAGTTCACCTGAGAAGAACCTGGCCGAGGTAGAGTTATTGAGAAGGTTGATCTTCCTGAAATAATCAAAGTTATAAGGGTTTGAAGGGAAAGTAGTCTTTTTGAACTAACGTATGATTATTTCGATTTCATTCCTTTAAAATACGAACAGGTGCAGACTTATGCATTAGAATGCTAGGCAGAGAAGAATTCAGGTCTCAACCGCTAGATACATACACAGGCGGATCTTGCATCGCGGGCTTATACATCTTCCTCTGTTTCTTTTGGGTAATCCCCATTCCGGTTGCTCGCTCTGCTTTTTAGTTCTTCTCGGTGTGCGATTAAAATATCTGAGAAGTTTTTTCCATTCACAAGTTGGGTGCTATCGTTTTTATTTTACTGTGGAAGGTCGCAAGCTTGGATGTCTTCCTCAATTTGCGACCTTTTTCTATAAGAAAACAAAAAAAGGGTTCGAAGCAGGTTTCTTAGTCAGTTTTAAAGACTGCAGAAAAATGTAAAAAAAAAATATATATATTTGTTTGTTGTTGTAGCTTTGTAACCATGTTTGTAACCAACGTTCGTTTGTATGATTATTATCTTTACTTCTTTGTTTTTCTTCTCTTACCTATTCAATGTTTTATTTTCATCAAGACGGTCGATCCAATACGTAACACAGAGTGAGAACAACAGGCTTGTGTCTTGCTTGAATGGTCAAATGTTTTAAATAAACCTGTTAAAGAGATGTGCACTCAGGCGATGCCAACCAATCAGAGAAGCTGCCGCAAAATGTTCATTACGCTTACAAGTACACAAGGTTTCTTCAAAAGTAAAAGTATCCAAACTGTATTTTGATGCGAAAACCTAAATCCTTTTTGTAGCCCACTTCTTTAACTTGGTGGACTCCATTTTCCGGCGACAAAGTCCTTATAGAGTTTGGACCTCCTCGATACGATATAGAAGACTAGAAAACCGACAAAAAAAAAACCAAAGATAAGAAGAGAAGAAAGATCACTTTACGCAAACCAAGTTGAGGAAACATAGTCCAATGTGATAACACACAAAACAAACCTGGAATCTCAGGGATGATAAAGTTAGGTTCTTTCAAAACGTCATGCAATGTACTTCTCTCGTTCACTTTAACCATACCCGACGACCCCCTTCCCTTCACTTTTGCCCCAAGACATGGAAAATGAGTGAGCATTCATTTGGAGCGATTGACAATGCAAAGCGCATATATTATCATAAGTTTAAGATTCTTACGGTTGTAGGGTGTTTTGGTTAAGCTTGTGTCCTCATCTCCAGTTGTTTCGGCTTGAGAACCTTTTGTACCTTCTAGAAGATACTGGAGAACTCTACTCCTAGGCAATGGAGTTCCCGAACTCGCCTAGAGACGAATAAAAGAGAGGAGAACAGGTGTTAAAACTAAATGCATCATAACAAAATTAGGTCTGTAGTGTTTCAGTCACTTTTTAACGGAGAAGTTCAATGAATTAATCAAGACAAGATACAGATTTTCTCAAGGATATCAAAGTGGTAAGAAATGAAAAACCAGATGTAGGAGTTTGAGATGCGGACATTAAGCACTCAAAGGCTCAGCTAAAAATTATCCACACAAAAGATTTTTGAGTGGCGTCGGAGGAGTTGATTACCTCGTAGTAGAGCTCAATTACATCACGCGTATAGTGGTTGTTTTGATCCCATGGCAGCGGCGGGCTATCCTCTGAAAACATGTTCAGAGCGCTAAGGAAGGACAAGAAATTGAACTGAACAAAGCTGATCTGTCAAAGTTATCGAAATGAAATGCAGGAACAAAAAAATATAAAAGAAACGAAAATTTTAGAAAAGGATATGATATCAAGATGGGATGCAAACATGTCTGTCTCGCAGAAGTCCTCAACAAAGTCACTTGTCATGGCGTCTGCGTAAAGAAGCAGGACAGGCCAATGTAGGATGTTGTTTTTATCTAACATTGGCTTCTTCAAACCCGTGAGTTCTCGGTACATTGCTTTGCCAATCTTGACGCCTCTGTTTTCGAAAGCAGAGAGAGAAGCCTGCAGCGAAACACCGAAAAGGGACACTGAATAAAATGAAGTGGTGAAGGTTTCTACGGCTTGTTATGCATTAAAGCTTGATTAATGCTGGTGATTCATTATATCCGAACAAATAATCAAACCTTGGCTTCCACTACAGCCCTCGAGACTTGAGCCTCGTGTAGTTCTTTCTCTTGCTTCTTCGCATCCACCTGCTTTAGAAGCTTCTTCAGGTCCTCGTTACTCGGGTCAGTCCTGATTCCCTTTTCGCAATAAGACTTTGCTTCGCTCAGCAAATCCAATGACATTGATGCCTTTGCAGCTCGATACACCGCCTTTTGAAGCATGGAAGCCCGTCAGGAAAATGAACAAAACGAAACCAAAGACAAAGAGAGTTTCTTTTATTAAAAAAAAAGACAAAAGGAAGTGGTTTTTACCTTAACGTTGTGTGGAGATAGCCTGATTGCTTCGTCAGCATCAGTGAGAGCACGGCGATAATTACCTAAAAGTAGATTAACATGTGCTCGATTGGAGAACAAGATAGAAGTCTCTGAGTCACTTAGAACTCTTTGATTGATAGCTTTCGTGTAGTTTTCTACCGCATCAGAGTAATGTTTTTTCCCTTTCCTCACGCATTCATTTCCCTGTTCCTGTGTTTCATTTAACAATACACTGATATGCATCACCAACACGTACAATTCAACTACATGTAATAACATCCATATCAAACTACAACATCACTGCTAAGGACATAAGAAGAGACATCGAATTAGGTGGCTCATAACGAAAGAGAAGGAGTGAGATACTTTGAATTCGATGGCGGCGGATTCTTTGAGAGCAGAAATAGCTTCCAGATCAGCTTTTTCGTTCTCCGTCATGGGTTCCGACCCAGCTTCCATCCATAACGCCATTGCTTCCCAACAGGAAGATTGAACGAACACAACACTCCTCGAGATTCGATTGATTAACCTAGACGAAGACAGGACCAGAAGAAGATGAAGAAGAAGAAGAAGCTTCGAGTTCTTTGGAGGGAGAAGGGGATATACCGGTGAAATCCTACGTTTAACCGAATACCGGTTCAATTCTATCGTCCCGGTTCGGCCGTAATAGCTTACATGGGCTTTTAATGGCTGGAGAGCAGTTAATGGGCCCTTATAGTCCCAATTTATAACTAACGTACTTTATCGATATATGAATTTTATGCGGTTATACAAAAACCGATCTATAGTGGCAACGTATAAATTATTTGTAAATTTATCCCAATTATGATGTTCAATGCTTTTAAAGAATAAACTGGCTACAGATTCAACAGAAAACGAAACGATTTTAAGAGTAGTCTAAATTTTCTTAGAAATATGTACAATTAATTATATACATAATTAAGGAAAATTAATGTGAACAATAAAATCCACTGAGATCCTGTTTCATACGCCTAAAAAAGTAAAGGCTGAAGGTGAGCGCGACAATGCTAATGGTCGGTGACAAGGAAAAAGACAAGTCGGCGGAAATTTAAGAACTTTCTCTACTTTCTAGTACCCTCGTCGTTGAATTTGAGGAGGTAGGCCCTTCCATGGGCCTAACTCAAAACCCATACACTACACTCCACAAAACAAAACTGCCTCCTCCCCTCATAAAGTCATAATAAGTCCCAAACCTAGCACAAATCTGGACCCACATTTCTCATTTACAGTCACATTCACCAATCGCCATTACCAGATCTAGGTACGAATTAAATTGTGCTGGGTTCTGATAGTTGATACTATGTTATCAACATAATTACAGATCTAAGGATAGGATGCAGACTATGATAACTGAATATTTTTCTCTAAATCGCGATCAGCTTTATTAACGTTCCAATGTTTATGTTAGGCCCATACAGAGGCGTTCTAGGTCATATCGACACATCAAAAAAGGACATGTGAGAGAAATGTGTTAGGTAATTCCATTAATCCACCATCATCATCATGCACGTTACACAGTGTTGGAAGTTGGAACACAAAAATTTTACTTTGTAGTCAATTTTGGTATATCAATTTCGAGTCAACGACTGATTATAGCATATCTGTATATATATGTTACTGATATGTTGATAAATTAGCCATATTATTTCACATGCTGTTACCAATTACACAGTACATAACTAGAACTATATATGCCTAGTTATTATGCTACTCTACAATCTTAGTGGGACAAAAACAAAAATCATCATTCTGTATTTTTTTTTTCATTATATGATTCTGTTTAATCATTTCATATATACAGCTTATATTAGGATATAAAAATAAAACTTATATAAATTACTAAGCTAGCTTATCAAATGTCTGTTGCCAAANGTTTTTTGCCAAAAAAAAAAAAAAAAAAAAAGCTTATCAAATGTCTTTTTAGTTTGTATTATGCGTTTCTAAAAATCATTTTCAACATCTGTCGTTGTAAACAATCCGGATTCTAAAATACACAATTTTGTTTTAAATTAAATCTCAAAAGAGAGAACTCCTCAGCGCGCTTATTCGACATCTAGTTTTTCACCTTTTGTTTTGGTCCTAAAATAAACAATCTACATAAGCGACATTTTGAACCATGTATATTGTTCAATTACTATTTTTTTTTAAAAAAATTGTTCATTAACCGAGTAACACATTATGTATTACATACTCTATATGAAAAAGCTACCTTTTTGGAATTTGTCTTTTTATAAGCGAAGTAATAAACGAACAAAGAAAGGAAGTGGGAAGTGAGCTGGCCTAGACGGGAAGTGGTGGTGCTAAAAGGTTTGAACAAATCCATGACGATACCAAACAAACGCAAATGACAAACTGTGCAGCAACAATTATATTAAATCATCATTATTTTGTTTAAAATTAGAATACATTATCATACCTTCTGGATTGTTACATCATCGTCTAAACTCTTACAAGTTATATGATCCATTAGACCACTATCTTTGAAATAATTACATGAAAACGAAGTGAGAAGAATAAGAACATCATATATCGCGAGAAAATTAATTAACGTGTGTATATATATATATATATATAGGAAGAACGTATTCATAGTCCTCAACTAAAAATGGTTTAACGTACGTACCGTGTATAAAGATAGCCAAGGAGAGTAAAATACTATATATATTAATCATGTATAAAATGACATCACGTACAATTTTAAATGCATATATAGCCAGCAATAATTGACATTACTCATGTATTAGAAAATGTAATTAATGCCACGTAAGATGCATTTGCATGGCATGTGTTATAGTGAGTCGTCATCCGCACAATTGAGTATTGTCTCCACAAACGTACATACGGGCACTATATAAGAAATTAATTTCGGTTATATATTTATCATAATATTAGTTTATATTCTAATTAAGATCCGCCCTTTCGGTTGAATCTACCCTCACTCCCTCGTGCTCTCACTTGGGCAAGAGCGCATGTAGATTTTGACTCACAGTACTGTACTTAACTGAATCGAAACTATATTCTAAGATACGGTTGATTTGGTGGGATACATGTTTTGCACTGATAATTATATCATTTTAGATTGACCCGAGTCTGAAAAAACATAGGTTCAAACGTGTTTCAATTCATGATTATGAAGAAGTATATGTTAGGATGTTTATATTTTATATTTGTCACTAAACCTATGTTACAAACTCTTAAGTTAGTCTAATTAGTTAAATTAATTCAAGCTGACACGTTTTGTCTCATTGTTTATTGCAGAGATGCTAAATTGGTTTTCTTATTAAATCGTTAACGTATCTATCTTCACTTTATACAAAATAATTAAGAAAAGGTTCAATATGTGTAGTACCGCACGGAATCCATATATATATATGAATTGATAAATATATAATTTGTAAAAAATCGAGCTGCAATTACCGATATCAAAATAGTTTATTCATATTAGTTGACAACACATATAACCACGTGTAGCACGAATATTCCATGGACTGTATAAGGTTCCTCCCTCCACCTCCATGGTATAAAAAAAAAACGTAAAAAGGGGAATTCGATTCATTGCTTAGTATGGTTAAAGATTAATGATAGGCGCTTTTATTTGAAAATAGTGGTCAATAATACAATAATTAATGAATATAATCACTCATAATAAAGACAATAGAAAACTGAAACAAAAGTCGCATTACGAACACACTCACATTATGATGAGATGGACGTCAAAAAAGGTTACGGCTTTATATAGTAATTAACAACACACTAAGCAATACAGTAAAGCCCACGAAGCAAAAGCTGAAAGGGAACGCCTTTTTGTTATGTGAACAAAGAGAAAAAGAGAAGGCCTTTCTTTATTAATTTCCCGAATCTTTCTTTCACTACACTAAACACACAATCGAAGAAATCGACCCCATAAATTTTGCATTTCTATAGAGGGATTAGAGAGAAAGAGAAGAAAAGATTATCTCTTTTTGAGTTTTTGATTAAAGCGAAGAGAGATCTTCTCTGCTTCTTCGTCTCTCTCTTTCTCTCACACGGATTCTCGATTTCTCCGAGTGACGTCTGGTTTCAGCTGATTTGCTTCTCTATTGTGTTTTTGATCTACCAAAGCTGGTGAGGACAAAACGCACCGTCTTGCTTCTATTTGTTTTGTCTTGTTGTCTCGTGTTTCTTTTTTTTTTTTTATTCTCTGTGATTGATTCTACGTGTTGAGTTCTGCAGAGAGCCTCAATTTGTTTTGATTCGCAATGTGTCGATTGAATTTATGATATAATTTGTTTTTTTTTTTTTCTTTGTTTGGTTTGGTCTCTCTTGTTTGCAGCTTCTGCCTTGGGATGTAGTGAGATGCTCGTTTTAGCTCGAAGAATCCGCCCTTTGATCTCAAACCTACTCTCTTACCAATCTTTCCTTCATGGATTTTAACGAGATCTCGTTCGTCTTTGGAGTGCATTTGCCACTCTTGGAGCTCTGTTCGGTCTTCATCAACCTCACGCTTTTCCTCGTCTTTCTGCTTGCTGTCTCCGCGAGGCAGATTCTCGTCTGCGTCCGTAGAGGCAGAGATAGGCTCTCTAAGGAAGATACGGTTTCTGCTTCCATCCGTAATGTTAACTCGGAAAGAGAGATTAACGATGTTAGTGTTACGACTGGGTTTAAATTATCTTTGCTATGTTGCTTCTACGTGTTAGGGGTGCAAGTTTTGGTTTCCGGGTTTGATGGGATTAATGTTATAAGAGAAGCCAGTGAATGGTTTGTTCTTTGCTTCCCAGCTGCTCAGGGTTTAGCTTGGTCTGTTATTAGCTTCTTAGTTCTTCATTTGAAATACAAGCCATCCGAGAAGTTACCCTTCTTGCTCAGGATATGGTGGTTCTTGGCCTTTTCGATCTGTCTCTGTACGTTGTATGTCGACGGAAGAAGGCTAGCGATTGAAGGCTGGAGTGGATGCTCTTCACATGTTGTGGCCAATTTAGCTGTTACACCTGCTCTCGGGTTTCTTTGCTTCGTGGCGTTGCGAGGCATTTCTGGTATCGAAATTCGCCAAAGCTCTTCTGATCTTCAAGAGCCTTTGCTTGTAGAAGAAGAAGCAGCTTGTCTTAAAGTCACTCCATATACTAGTGCTGGCCTGGTTAGCCTAGTGACCCTTTCTTGGTTGGATCCACTTCTCTCTGCTGGCTCAAAAAGACCGCTTGAGCTTAAGGATATACCGCTTCTTGCACCGAGAGATAGAGCCAAGTCAAGTTACAAGGTGTTGAAGTCGAACTGGAAGAGATCGAAATCCGAGAATCCTTCAAAGCCTCCTTCTCTAGCCCGTGCAATTCTGAAATCCTTTTGGAAAGAAGCAGCTTGCAATGCCGTATTTGCTGGGTTGAATACCCTCGTGTCCTATGTGGGCCCCTACTTGATTAGCTACTTTGTTGATTATCTTGGTGGGAAGGAGATCTTCCCTCATGAAGGATATGTTCTCGCTGGGATATTCTTTACTTCCAAGCTTGTAGAGACAGTCACCACTCGTCAATGGTATATGGGGGTTGATATCCTAGGGATGCATGTCAGATCAGCTCTTACAGCGATGGTATACCGAAAAGGTCTCAAGCTTTCGAGTATAGCGAAGCAGAATCACACGAGCGGCGAAATTGTAAACTACATGGCAGTTGATGTCCAGCGCATAGGAGATTACTCGTGGTATCTTCATGATATTTGGATGCTTCCGATGCAAATAGTTCTCGCGCTTGCAATCTTGTATAAAAGTGTGGGCATAGCATTTGTAGCTACATTAGTTGCGACAATAATCTCGATTCTTGTCACAATTCCATTAGCGAAAATTCAGGAAGAGTATCAAGATAAGTTGATGGCTGCAAAAGACGAAAGAATGAGAAAAACGTCAGAGTGTCTTAGGAACATGAGAGTTCTGAAATTGCAGGCGTGGGAAGATCGGTATAGAGTGAGATTGGAAGAAATGAGGGAAGAGGAATATGGGTGGCTTCGCAGAGCCTTATATTCACAGGCTTTTGTTACCTTCATCTTTTGGAGCTCCCCAATCTTTGTATCCGCAGTTACATTCGCTACTTCAATATTTCTAGGCACTCAACTAACAGCTGGAGGTGTTCTTTCTGCTCTGGCGACATTCAGAATTCTACAGGAGCCACTTAGGAACTTTCCTGATCTGGTATCAATGATGGCTCAGACAAAGGTTTCTCTTGATAGGATTTCCGGGTTCTTGCAGGAGGAAGAGCTTCAGGAAGATGCAACTGTTGTTATTCCACGTGGGCATTCGAATATAGCCATAGAGATCAAAGATGGTGTGTTTTGTTGGGACCCGTTTTCTTCAAGACCGACATTATCTGGGATTCAGATGAAAGTAGAGAAGGGTATGCGCGTGGCTGTCTGTGGCACAGTTGGCTCTGGAAAATCAAGTTTTATCTCTTGCATCCTCGGGGAAATCCCGAAAATCTCTGGTGAAGTAAGTTAATGTGTGGTGTGTCGTCTTAATTGCTCGGTTACTTCTTTATTATTCTCTGAAAATAATCATTTAATCGTCCTGCTGATAATTGTTATATAGGTTAGAATATGTGGTACTACTGGTTATGTATCTCAGTCGGCTTGGATTCAGTCTGGTAACATTGAAGAAAACATTCTATTTGGCAGCCCAATGGAGAAAGCAAAGTACAAGAATGTGATCCAAGCATGTTCCCTAAAGAAAGATTTAGAGCTTTTTTCACATGGGGACCAAACGATTATCGGAGAGAGAGGCATAAATCTCAGCGGTGGCCAGAAGCAACGTGTACAACTTGCAAGGGCATTATATCAAGATGCTGACATTTATTTACTAGACGATCCTTTTAGTGCTCTTGATGCACACACTGGCTCTGATTTGTTTAGGGTAATAAGCAATCCTAAAACCACAAATCATGTTTTCATATTTTGAGTGTGATCGTTTGCATAACGCGGTAGTTAATGGCTCTACAGGATTATATTCTATCTGCACTGGCTGAGAAAACTGTGGTTTTTGTGACGCATCAAGTTGAGTTTCTTCCTGCAGCTGATCTAATATTGGTGAGAAACTCTTTTCTCGATTTTTACTACGCATTAATTTCGGCTACTGTTGGTCTTCTTAGAAATGCTAAAGAGTCTCTTATAGGTGTTTAGCTTACCAGCTGTGATGAACTTGTCTCTATTGTTGCAGAAAGGTAAAACTGTAGAAGGAGTATTCAAACTATTGCTCTAATGATAAATTCTGAAAAATTTCTGTGATGTTTCAAAGGTTATGAAGGAAGGCCGGGTTATTCAATCGGGTAAATATGATGATCTTCTGCAAGCTGGTACTGATTTTAAGGCCTTAGTGTCTGCCCACCATGAAGCAATCGAGGCAATGGACATCCCAAGTCCCTCAGACTCTGACGAAAATCCAATTCTCGATACTTTGGTCATGCATAATTCAAAGTCAGATGTTTATGAAAATGACATCGAGACTTTGGCAAAGGAAGTTCAAGATGGTGGATCTGCTTCAGATCTAAAGGCAATCAAAGAGAAGAAGAAGAAAGCAAAGCGATCCCGCAAAAAGCAGCTTGTTCAAGAAGAAGAAAGAGTGAAGGGAAAAGTCAGCATGAAGGTGTACTTGTCATACATGGGTGCAGCATATAAAGGGCTTCTGATTCCTCTTATTATACTGGCACAAGCTTCTTTCCAATTTCTTCAGATTGCTAGTAATTGGTGGATGGCTTGGGCGAATCCTCAAACTGAAGGTGACCAGTCTAAAGTGGATCCTACAGTTCTTCTCGTTGTTTATACGGCCTTAGCTTTTGGAAGCTCCGTGTTCATATTTGTACGAGCTGCTCTGGTTGCAACTTTTGGTCTAGCTGCTGCACAGAAGCTGTTCTTGAATATGCTCAGAAGTGTGTTCCGAGCGCCAATGTCATTCTTTGATTCCACTCCTGCAGGAAGAATTTTGAATCGGGTATGTAGATGTGATACTATGTAACCAAAATCCACACTTTCTGTAGTGTCTTCTGACTTTGGAATTTTTTTTCTTGGTGTGTAGGTTTCTATTGATCAAAGTGTTGTAGACCTTGACATTCCATTTAGACTCGGTGGGTTTGCTTCAACGACGATACAACTATTTGGAATTGTCGGTGTAATGACCAATGTCACCTGGCAAGTTTTCCTCCTTGTAGTTCCCGTAGCGGTTGCTTGCTTTTGGATGCAGAAATATTACATGGCTTCTTCAAGAGAACTGGTTCGCATTGTCAGTATCCAAAAGTCTCCAATAATTCATCTCTTTGGAGAATCAATAGCTGGTGCAGCCACAATAAGAGGATTTAGTCAGGAAAAAAGATTCATCAAGAGGAATCTTTATCTTCTCGATTGTTTTTCTCGACCTTTCTTCTGCAGTATCGCTGCTATAGAATGGCTTTGTTTACGCATGGAATTACTTTCCACGCTTGTATTTGCTTTCTGTATGGTTTTACTCGTCAGTTTTCCACATGGAACCATTGATCCAAGTGAGTATCTCTAGCTCCTTCAGCAAATTAGCATCAACAAACATCAATCCATAACGAGTAGTTCCTAATTCAGCTGTTTCTGTTGTGATATAGGTATGGCAGGGCTTGCTGTGACATATGGGCTTAACTTGAATGGACGTCTATCACGATGGATACTTAGCTTTTGTAAGCTTGAAAACAAAATTATCTCCATCGAAAGGATATATCAGTACAGTCAGATTTTAGGAGAAGCCCCACCAGTTGTCGAAGATTTCCGCCCACCTTCCACGTGGCCTGAAAGAGGAACAATTGAGTTGCTTGATGTTAAGGTACTAAGCAAAGATACCATTTTTTTAGTACCTCTCTGCACTTTCTTTCCATTTTTCTTATTGTTTGGTTGTTTTCTGAAGGTTCGCTATGCTGAGAATCTTCCAACGGTACTCCACGGGATAAGCTGCGTGTTCCCTGGTGGAAAAAAGATTGGAATTGTTGGACGAACGGGAAGCGGAAAGTCGACTTTGATTCAAGCTTTGTTTCGGTTGATTGAGCCAACTGCTGGAAGAATTACTATAGACAACATTGACATCTCTCAAATTGGTCTTCATGATCTACGTAGTCGCCTCGGTATCATACCTCAAGATCCTACATTGTTTGAAGGAACAATTCGAGGAAATCTTGACCCACTTGAAGAACATTCAGATGATAAAATCTGGGAGGTATATATTTGTTGTCATGTTTGTTTCGCACTCATAAATACGCAAATCCCTGGTAACTAAAACTTTGATTCCAGAGATTTACTCTATACTTTTTTCCTTACAGGCACTTGATAAATCCCAGCTTGGAGACGTTGTTAGAGGGAAAGACCTAAAGCTCGACTCTCCAGGTAACTAATTGCACCAAAAAAAAACTCCTTATTTTGGTGAGATCTTTTTGCTTACGTGTCTGATTCTTGGATTCGAAACATGAACTGGTTTAGTGCTGGAAAATGGAGATAACTGGAGTGTTGGGCAGAGACAGCTTGTGTCACTTGGGCGAGCATTACTTAAACAGGCAAGAATACTTGTTCTTGATGAAGCAACAGCATCAGTAGACACAGCAACAGACAATTTGATCCAGAAGATTATCAGAACTGAGTTTGAAGACTGCACGGTCTGCACCATTGCTCACCGGATCCCAACTGTTATCGACAGTGACCTTGTTTTGGTTCTCAGCGACGGTTAGTCATATAATACAAAAACCAAGAAACATGGATTTGTTCTTAATATAACCCGTACTTTTGGGAGAACTCAATGTTGTTTTGTGGTCTGTGTTGCAGGTAGAGTAGCAGAGTTTGATACTCCTGCGCGGCTCTTAGAAGACAAATCATCCATGTTCTTAAAACTGGTAACTGAATACTCCTCAAGATCTAGTGGAATGCCTGATTTGTGATCAATTGATGTTAAAATTGAGGTTAGGGGTTTCTCAAGAGAACGTTAAAACTGAAAAATGTGACAAAGCGTAAGGTCTCTGAAGTAAGAGAGAGTTCCACTGGGTAAAAAAAAAGGCATGAACTGATGCAATATTCGCGCTTACACACTTTTAAATCTGTTCCTTTGAACATTGAAAGAGACCTTTTTGTACGGAACACGTAGTTTCTGTGGTGTCTTTTTTTTTATAATGTTATTGATAATCTGCAAAAACAAAGAGAAGATTAGAAAAGAAAGATGCTTTTTCTTTTGTTCTGGTTAAAAATCTATTTAGTTTACTCTGTTATAAATTTATAATGTAATCACCATGATTAATAGTAGCACCATAAAGCAGTGAACAAAATTTCATCTAACAGCAATGACGTCTACGTTAAACATAATCTTAATCCATCATAAAGCAGTGAACAAGTTATCACCAAACACAGATTATTTACCAAATTACCATAACTAACAAGGCAAGGAAGTGTGTAAATGGGTAACAACTATATTGGGCTTGAAATGATCATATAAAGCCTAATAAGGAAGAGCGACGTCGTACAAAGACGCAGTACCCGATGGAAAAGACGAGGCGTGTGCAGCGTGCGTGTATAAATGCATGTAGTGAACACTCAACCCGCTGCTGCATTTAATTTTCTTCAACGGTCACAATTTCTATTTAAGACAATGGCTTTGTTTTTTTAAAAAAATGGGCCGATAGTAGATTTCCTTGTTTCCTTTTTTTTTTTTTTNTTTTTTTCTTTTTTTTTTTTTTTTTTTTTTTTTTCTTTTTTCTATTTTGCACCCATCGTTGATGATTTATTAAATACATATCATATGGTTTCAGTTTCGGGTTTAATGGAGTTTTCGCCTAACCAAATATTCATCGGAAACTGAACCAAATAAATTTCGAATCTTTTGTTTCTCACAAAGGCTACACAAACTAATATGCAATAAACACTAACCATAACATCTCGTGAACAAAAAGAAAATAAACAGAGACACAGAGACAGAGACAAAAACCCTTACAAGTGAAAAACCTTAACAGCTTCTACAGTTCCACTTAATGATAGTTCCATGTTTTCAGCTTTGAAAATCTGAAAAAGAAAGAGAACAGTAGGAAGCTCCTACCTCTGCAACATACAAATGAAACTCGTGATGAAGAGCTCTTACTCCTCACGAGCTTCATCATCTTCTTCCTTAGAATCCGAATCCCAGCTTTTGAATTTTCTTCACTCTTCTTTAAATACCCAATTCTTCTTCTCCAGAACCATGCACTTCAGAACCCACAACACTCCTTTCTTCAGTGCTTCTCTGCAATGGAACCCAAAACTCTCTTCCTCTCCATTATCTTTCTTCTCTTTGTTTCTTCTTCTTCCTCCTCAGAAATCCTGCAGAAACAGACTTACATCATTCAGCTTCATCCTGATAGCGAAACCGCTGAAACCTTTGCCTCAAAGTTTGATTGGCATCTTTCTTTTCTCCAAGAAGCGGTTTTAGGTGTTGAAGAAGAAGAAGACGAAGAGCCTTCTTCACGGATTCTCTACTCTTATGGCTCTGCCATTGAAGGCTTTGCTGCTCAATTAACCGAATCAGAGGCCGAGACGCTGAGGAATTTACCTCAAGTTGTTGCAGTGAGGCCTGACCATGTTCTTCAGGTTCAAACCACTTACTCTTACAAGTTCTTGGGACTCGACGGTTTTGGAAACTCCGGTGTATGGTCTAAATCCCGGTTTGGCCAAGGCACGATTGTCGGCGTGCTTGATACCGGAGTTTGGCCTGAAAGTCCTAGCTTTGATGACACCGGGATGCCTTCTATCCCACGGAAATGGAAAGGGGTTTGCCAAGAAGGAGAGAATTTCAGTTCCTCAAACTGTAACCGGAAGCTAATCGGTGCTAGATACTTCATCAGAGGCCACCGTGTGGCCAATTCGCCGTTGGAATCACCAAACATGCCTCGTGAATACATATCCGCAAGAGACTCAACGGGACACGGGACTCACACGGCTTCAACAGTTGGTGGATCTTCTGTTTCGATGGCGAATGTTCTTGGCAATGGAGCTGGTGTAGCTCGTGGGATGGCTCCTGGAGCTCACATTGCGGTTTACAAAGTCTGTTGGTTCAATGGTTGTTACAGCTCTGACATTCTCGCAGCCATAGATGTAGCCATTCAAGATAAAGTCGACGTTCTTTCCCTCTCCCTCGGCGGTTTTCCGATTCCTTTGTATGATGACACAATCGCCATTGGAACCTTCCGAGCCACGGAAAACGGGATTTCTGTAGTCTGTGCAGCTGGTAACAACGGTCCAATCGACAGCTCGGTCGCAAACACAGCTCCTTGGGTCTCAACCATCGGCGCAGGCACGCTTGATCGAAGGTTTCCCGCTGTGGTTCGATTAGGTAACGGAAAGCTTCTCTATGGAGAGTCTTTGTATCCAGGGAAAGGTTTAAAGAAAGCTGAGAGAGAGGTGGAGGTGATTTACGTCACAGGAGGAGAAAAAGGGAGTGAGTTTTGCTTGAGAGGGTCACTTCCAAGAGAGAAAATCCAAGGCAAAATGGTGATATGTGACCGTGGAGTCAATGGAAGATCCGAGAAAGGACAAGCGATCAAAGAAGCAGGTGGCGTTGCGATGATCTTAGCTAACACAGAGATCAACCAAGAAGAAGATTCTGTCGACGCTCATCTCTTACCAGCTACGTTGATCGGTTACGCAGAGTCAGTTCTTCTGAAAGCTTACGTTAACGCCACGGCGAGACCAAAGGCGCGGATAATTTTTGGCGGGACAGTGATTGGGAGGTCAAGAGCACCGGAAGTGGCTCAGTTTTCAGCTAGAGGACCGAGTTTAGCCAATCCTTCCATCCTCAAACCGGATATGATTGCTCCGGGAGTCAATATCATCGCGGCTTGGCCTCAAAATCTAGGACCAACGGGACTTCCTTATGACTCAAGAAGAGTTAACTTCACCGTAATGTCAGGAACTTCGATGTCTTGTCCACATGTTAGCGGAATCACTGCTCTTATACGGTCAACGTACCCGAATTGGTCTCCTGCTGCTATCAAATCCGCAATGATGACAACCGCGGATTTGTATGATCGTCGAGGGAAAGAGATAAAAGATGGGAACAAACCAGCAGGACTGTTTGCGATAGGAGCAGGGCATGTGAATCCGCAAAAGGCGATAAACCCGGGATTGGTTTACAACATTCATCCGGTGGATTACATCACTTACCTCTGCACTATTGGGTTCACAAGATCAGACATTCTAGCAATCACTCACAAGAACGTGAGCTGCAGTGTAATTCTGCGGAAAAACCCTGGTTTTAGCCTCAACTATCCGTCCATTTCCGTGATGTTCAAACGTGGGAAGACGACGGAAATTATCACAAGGCGTGTGACTAACGTTGGCAGCCCTAACTCGATATATTCTGTGAATGTTAAGGCTCCTAAGGGGATCAAAGTAATTGTCAACCCTAAGAGACTTGTGTTTAGCCACGCAGATCAAACACTGACCTATCGAGTTTGGTTTGTATTGAAGAAGGGAAACAGAGGAGAGAAGGTGGCTACCTTTGCGGAGGGACAGTTGACTTGGGTCAACTCTCGGAATTTGATGCAGCGAGTTAGGAGTCCAATCTCTGTGACCTTGAAGAATCGTTGAGCCACCGGAGGAAACGTTTCATTCTGTTTCAAGAGTTTGTGTTGGCATCAATGGTAGATTATTAGGGTTTTAGGGGTTTTTATGCTATAAAACCATAAGTAAACAATAAGGAAGCTACATTTGAGTCGTGAGTGAAGCTGATTGATTGTTGTTATTGTTATTCTCAGCACTAGCTGTATTTCATTTTTCAGATTCTTAATGGTGATTCTATCATATAGTTCGATTTGATCCATAAATCATAATGTGTATACACTCGAAGAAATAGTAACAACTAAAACCCTGAAAAGAGAGAATTTTGAGTTGGTATACAATGGCCAGGCGCCATTAGAGTGATAAACCCTAAGCATACAAGTTCATATATAAGTTAAGTTTTCTTTGATATTCACAAACGACCACAGACACATACACTCCTCTATACTCATAATACATGTATATATGTGATTATCTGAACGAGATTTTACCAATTTACAGACCATTGATAGGAGTATAAATGAATAAAAGAAACAACAGGTAACATAAAGAACCTATTTGTTTTTTCTTTTTTTGGTTCTCGAGTAAAACAATATATCTGTGTTCTTATCTCTTTTTATCTCCATGCTCTATCATTTGCATCTGACAGAAGATGACAGAGAAGATGATTGCACCCTTCAGCTCGACTGAAAAGAGATGTTGAGCGGAGAGTGTTTTCTCAGAGAAGATGAATCCCTACTTACCACCTCCAGTTTCAACTGATGTTCTCATGATTCTCAGTCTTTTCACGGACCCGAGAAACATCCTGAGAAAGAAAGAAGAAAAAATACATGAGAAAGGATGTGACGCATAACAAATACAATGACGAATGGGGAAGATATTAGGGACAATATCATACTGCCATGGAACATCTCCTACAAGCATCCAATCTCCGTCTTTATCTTGATACGTTATGATATATTCTGATGAGCCATCCAGCAGTTCTGAAGCACGTGTTTCCTTGATTGTCTTGCATCCTTGTGTGTCTGACGATCCAACAAATTTAATCAATCATAACGATCCACCACGAAAGTAATTAATAAAATGGAATTAAAGAACTGACTTGTTACAGAAGAAGGCATCTGGAAAAACATTTGCTCCAAATTTTTGGCCAAGGCTTTATAAGAATCCAGTGCATTGAGATCAATCTTCCTTCCAATTACAACTCCGTCCATTGTAACCTTCACAAGCATGGGAGATTTGATGAAGCAAGCATCATCTTTCTTGGCGGCCACCACGCCTTTTTTCGTTGTGTCCTTTTGGATGTCAGAACTCAAGCCGTCTTCAGTGGCCAAGGACTTTGCTTGGTTGACCAAACTGTTGATTCTGTAAGTCCGTAGAGGCGGCCACCCTACAGCAGCATGTCTGCTCCCATTACCAAAAGAAATTCAAATCAGAAGAAGAAACTGTCACCAACATACAAAGAGACCCATTATAACATTAAAAATGTAATCCACAAGTATAATTCAAAACAATCCAGAGCATCTTTCAGGGTGATCCATTCCTAGACAACCTTAACAATAGTCAAATCTGAGACCAATGATATAGATACGTGTAGACCAGTATAATATAAAGTCTGGAAGATGAATTACCCTTTTGAGGCAGCCGCAGAAGAATCAGCAGAACGTTTGGTTCCACTTTCTCTGGTGAGAGAAGAAGACGAGGAAGCCAAAGATGAAGAAGAAGACCGAACCTTTGAGTGATTCCGACGACTGTTCAGACCAATGCTAAGACCCAGAGCTAGGTCGAGCTCTGTCCCTGTCATGGGCTCGTCGGGGCAAGACGAATCCTCCGACGACAGAGCAGCGTTCTCTTCTTCTTCTTCTTCAGCTGGTGATACTCTGATCATAACCGACCCACTTGAAGAACAAACATCTCGCAAACCATTCATTATCCCAAATCAATCAACAGAAAAACAAAGAAGGAAGAGGAAAACCCTCGAGAAAGAGATATTCAAATTCAAATCACCTATCAAGTATGTAAAAACTATAAACCAAACGAACAAAAAGGTTTCAACTTTAAGATTCCTCTAGAATTCTGAAACTTTAAGAAACAGAGAGTTTACGCAAAACAGATATCCGAGAACTGAAAAATTGGGAACTAAACCACGTTTATTTAGCTTCTATCTCATGAAGAAAAATCCGAGAGCGACTTGGATTCACGGATCAAAAAGAAAAGAAACGATCTTTTCTCAGAGAGAGAGAGAAAGAATAAACAAGGAAAAAGCGGAAACGGTACACGGATGTGTGGGTTTGGTGGGGTTTGTTCGTCTAAATAAGTTATCACTGTCTTAATTAATCCAATTTTAAATTTACAAAACGGGACCCACCTGTATACTCTTCCAACGACACTCTTAAGTCTAAACGTTAATCCTACGCTAATCGTAATTAAAAGCCTTGCGTAACTAATGCTTTGCGTAAATTAAGCTTCTTCTTTTGTCCTCTCTTCAATCAAAACCTTCCATTTTTCAGTTACTGTTTACATTACAGTTTAGCATCATCTCAGCAGTTTCACCATCTTTCATCCCCGTACCAGTTGTTCTTCTCCTTAGGTCCCGTCGGACCTTCTTCGCCGGATAGTTCCACCGGAAGTTTCCTCAACACATTGGCAACCGTCCTCGGAAACCGATTCGCCAACTTCTCTATCTCCTCCCTCGTATCGTACACAATCTTTGGTCCCCACTCTCTCATATACTGCAGCCACGGCGGTTTTGTCACCACCACACCGTCTCCGCCGTCGAGATACTCCGCCGCAATGATCTCGTACCGTGTGCTAGAATCAACCAAGAGATCGCTACTCGCAGTGTCGTTCCTTATCCCAACCCCAAGCATTGTGGATCCTTGTAAGTAAACGCCTGCTTTAGGAAAGCTCGCGTGACCATGTTTTGACGAGTAAACGACGGCTTTGTTGCTACCGGTAACGAACTCAAGATCGTAAGCTTCGATCCACTCGCCGCCACTGTGCTGAGAGAAGTAGATTGAGTAGAGTTCGCCGGAGAAATTGCTGATTCTGAGAGTGAAATGTTCCCAATCGCAGACGTGTTGTCCGATACTGGTCAATGAGACATCGAAGAGTCCTAGTTTTAAGGTAGCTGGTCCGTTGAAAGGACAGAAGATCCAGAAGACAAGATCAGTGAACGTTCCTCCAAGAGCAGGCTTGATGTGAACGTAAAGTTTCGAGCTTTCCATGTTTCCTCGCTTGACGATATCTCTTTGTTGTTCATCACAAGGCAGATCGATCCAGTATTGCTTGTCGTTGCTTCCTCCTTGAGGCAAGTTAGAGCCATTTTCATCGATAAGTTCGCAAATCGGATTGCTCTGTTTGCAGAGGACTGCACCGTTCTTGAAGAACCACGAAACAGAAGATGGTAAGTAGAATTCACCAGGGTGGAAGATTAGTGTAGGACCGTAGTGTTGAATCAAAGCTCGAATCTGATCAACATTTGGCATTGCCTGTAAACCCGTATCTAGATTTTTCAGACAAGCGATACTGAGATCTTCTCTAGCTACAAGGCGAGTTCTGCAGAAGAAAGTACCTGCAGAGACACCTTTGCCCCACATTCCGCGGTCTGAAGGCCGAGTTCTCCATATAAACAAAGGAACACGTAAAGATTCTGAGACAGCTGTGACAATGACTTTGTGGGTTTCACATCTTTCAGTAAGATCAGCTCTTACGCATCTGACTTCATTCAACTCGGGTTTCGCGGAACTCTTTGTAACAAAGAAACCCATTGATCTATAACCTTCAGGAGGCTGCGGCAACCAGAAGTAACCGCGTTCGCTTGTATTGCGTTCTTCTTCTTCTGCTGCTGATGAATCATTCGAGCTCCAGACTGGTGTAAAATCAACAGGTTCCACTAGCGCAGCCTTTTTTCCCTGTTCTACCGAGTCTACTAAGTCTCTTGCCGCAAGAACATAACCTCTCAAGGGATGAGAATCAGACTGGCAGTAGTGACCTAAGCAATGGAAATCTTTAGGCAACAATCCCTTTGGTTTGTAGAACGAAATGCACTTGTTCTTGTTCTCTGCGGATCTGTATCGCCATATGAGTTCAAAATCCGTGATCTTGGTGACTTGTAATCTGCCGAGATTGATTGTTCCGGAGCCAAAGCCTTGACCTGATGATCAGTTCCAAAGGATAAAGAAACAAAATCTGATAAATTGTTTTTAAAAACGCAACCTTTCACCTGTATTAGTGGATACCGAATTGGATTCCATGGAATATAACATGTTTCAAGAACTTGAGAGCTAATATATACAGGTTTCAAGAACTTGAGAGCTATTATTTAGAGATCTGATAATAAAAAGCCAGTCGAATTTCAGGAAACATGGGTAAGATGGAGAATCAGCGACTATCTTCGCTGAGGAAACGTAAAGTTGGAAACTTGATATTTGAAATCGCTAACAAGAGGGGAGTGGGGAATTTAAAATCATTGGAATCTGAGTTACCTGGAGGCCATTGGGGGATAGGAGACGGAAGAGAGAAGGTTTCAGGGTCCTTTAATGGCGGAAAATCTCTATCATTGTTCCACTGGAGACATTTGTAACCTAACATTCCTCTCTCTCCCTCTCTGATCTCGAGAAATCCTAATGAGGGAGATTAAAAAATGTCAGCCTTTTGAAAAAACAAAAGAAAAGTTTCCTTTAATTGGAGAAAATTGATTAAAAATGGTCATGTTGTATCTCTCTGTACAGACTTCTTGGGGAAGACGTTATCGCCTTTGTTTTGAAGAAATGATGCCAAATGAATATTAAGACGAATAACTCAATAATCACACACAAAATATGTGTAGCTTTTAATAAAGGCGATCAATCGGTTTTTTCGTTACCAATAAAGGATATGTAAAAATTTACGCGGAATTTTTTTGTTTACTTGGTTATTTTTGAGATAAACAGGTTTGTTTTGCAGCAGTTTCCCATCAATTTGTAAACCATTTCCAGTTTCGACTTTCTTCAAAAAAAAATTTCCTGTGAAATAAACTGCCATCATTTAAACCGAACTAACCGGCTCATCGATTCGAACTTCTCTGGTTACAATCTGTCTCTTAACCAGCGAAAATCCAAGAACCTTTTACGAATCAAACAACTGAAAAGTAAATCTAATGTCACTGATCAAGAACGGAGACATTTAAATATTCAGACACTAACTTGGGTAGCTAAAGAGGAAATTGTTACATAAATCCCATAACAAAAAACAGACTAACAACACCAACAGGCTCAGTAGTAAGTGTTGTAGTAAGCTTGAGGAGCAGCAGCCGCAGCAGCAGCGGGCTGCTGGACCGGCGCAGCTACTGGTGCTGCAGAGGCAACAGGAGGTGCGTAACCCTGTGCTGGGTATGCCTGAAATGTTTTCACAAACAATTGATTCCATCAGTAACTCGTGGCTAGTCTGGGCCTTCTAAACACTTATTAAGAACATAGGTCACCTGAGAAGGATATGCGCCATACGCAGCGGCTTGTGGCACGGGTGTTGGTGCTGGTGGAGCAGTATAACTGGCGGGATAGCCACCATATGCACCATAAGCAGCCTAAAACGTTTAAATGGAAAATATTATAAGAGAAAAAACATATAAACGATGAAGTAATGATTTGGTTTATATTTTTTTATTACCTGCTGGCCATAGGCAGGGTTCCATTGTTGTGGTTGTGCAGGAGCAGCCTGTGCTTGTGGCCAAGTCTGAGGCTGTCCAGCGTAGCCACCAGACCATTGAGTCTGTGCAGACACTGGCTGAGCAGGAGGAGTGCCATTGTAACTTTTCGCCATTTTCGCCCTATCTGAAGAGAGAAAGTCATCTGCGCTACGCTTTCTCAGCTCTGACGTACTCCGGCGAAAGAGTTTAGCGTGTTGATCTTCTGCTTTTTTAATGGACTTAACATCTCCAAAAATGCCCAAGAACTGCACGGACATTCACACATTTGGTATTAAACCCAATATCATAGACACTTAGAAGAAGCCTTAAGAAGAAAAAATTGGTCTCTTCTGTTCCTGTTACCTCTATATAAATTAACGATAGCTCTTCTCTCTCAGTGGAACTTGCAATGTTCTGGGTATCTGCATTTGGCTTTATAACTTTTTCAATAAAAGGCTCAAGGTAATCAATCTGTCTTGGTGCTGGCAGAGAACTCTCAAAATGAAGCAGTGTTTCCAGGAGAGGCTTTGACGGTTGCACGTGGTCAAGCGCTTCGACTACGATCTTCCTAGCTTTCTCAGCGTCCTCTGAAACCTGAAAGTATTATTGAAAAAAGTAAGAGGCCAAACATAGAACTGGGTTTAATAAAGTTTCAATTAGTAGACTACGTGATAGACATACCAAATATGTAAATCTTGAATACTGAGCATACAGCAGGGGCAGTATTGTGGAGTTTTCTTTCCCCTTTTCAACAGAAATTACTTGCTCATATAAAGAAAAAGCATCATCCAGATTTCCCTACAAATAGGATTAGGCAAATACAAATAAGATTAGACAAAGAGTAAAGGAAATGCACAGTGGTGATAGTCTATACTATCTTTAATCACTAAAACTTACTTGTCGCTGTTCCATGTTGGCATGTTTAATTACTGCTTCAACAAGTCCAGGAGAAATTTCAGAGTGCACTAATTGGAATGCAGCTCTAGCACCAGCTATATCCCCACTCTGCTCTTTCAATCGAGCAGCAAAAAGGTGTATTTCAGGTTGTCTCTGTCAGATAAAAGAAGGCGAATAAATAACCAAGAAAGCCAAAGCAGAATATTAAGTTATTATACAAAGCCAGTCGTAAGTAATGCGATAAAACTACCCAAAAAAGCTGGTGAAACACATTTCATACCTTGACAAACACTTGAGTTGCTCGAGCAAGGGCGTTGTCTGCAAGGTCCATACTTCCACTTGCTTCCATGCTTAATACATATCGAATCCAGTATTCAGGGTAATTTGCGCACGCAACTAGACATCTTTCATACAGCTTGACCACCTATTGGAAATGAAACGATTGTAAAACATCTAAAATGATCACTAGGGATAAAAATAAATATATGTAAACATAGAAACCACAAAGCTGAAATCCACAAGATATACTCTACAAGTCGAACAGAGGGGCCCTCACATACGGAGGGCCCTCCTTGCCTGACAGACAGATTGTTAGGAAGACACCTGCATTAATAACACTGGTACTTTAACAACAAGGATAACTCATGTACCTAAAATATCCATTGACAAACTGAGAATGTGAAGTACTTAGCCTTAAGTTACCAAATCTGAGGGTCATGCTTTGGTCTCAGCTATTTCCCATTAAAATGTTGCTTGATCCAATGGAAACCCAATAAAGCATATGATGCACCAGATACTACTTAACTGTAGGTCAATAATATTGCAGAGGTACGACTTAATCTACAAAACACATGTATCTTCACATATAAGAGAGTTAAGCACCCTAGTACCTTATTGAAGTCTCCATCCTTCTCTATGAAATCCAGGTAGTAATGCCAATTCTCTAGCTCTGAAACATTGAGAGGCCGCACATGGAAATAGGGCCTTCTTATAGCCATTTCAAAACCAATAATTTTCGATTCAAACTCTTTGGCTTTTATATACATGGCTTCTCTGACGCCAATGTATTTCTTCAACTCCTCCGGATCAGCTGAACCAGCAGTTTCCAATTTAGGAGATGGTTCGGTGGAACCATCAGCTAGAGATTTTCCTTCATCTGCCTTTCCATCGGAATCAGACGATGCACTTTTAGAAGCATCACTAGCAGCTGCAACTGCCGCCGATTCCTCGGCAGTCCTTAGTTCCGAAAGAGGCCGTGTTTCAGCTAGTTCCTTAAAGCTGTAGCAAGAATAACACTTATCAACAACAGAAAAAATGCCAGAAGGTAACATGCACATCAGAAAGACAATAAAACTTCTGAGCAGAACCTAAGAACCATGGCTAGTACTAAATCATCAGGAAAGGACAAGGAGGTCGGGAGTAAAAGCAGATGGATTATAAAAATAAGATTTGGCACTGTAATTCAGTTTATCAAACGTATGACCACATCTCATTTGTCAGATGGCTTAATACGATTAAGCGCTATATCAACATAGTGTATCAATAATGTATTTTCGACATAAAAATTGCAATACACAGGAATTGACCCTATCCAATTAAGCGCGGAGGAAAATGATTAAGGAAGTCACTTAAATTACCTGCCGAAGTATCTATCAAGATTTTGGATAGGATTCTCTAATATTCTGGTGTAAATCATGGCGAGTCGGCTCCAGTCCTGCTGCATGTACTCATACTCTATGTATTTGTCCCACAATGGAGAGGACAGAAAATCAGTTCCAACGTAAACCAAAGCTCGTTCAAAAAGCCTGCAGTAGCATAAGAGTAAAAAGAATGTCATATGTGCTGAAAGACACAGACACGTCCAATCAATATAGACACACAACTTCTATGGAGAAAAAAGGATTCACTCTTTGAATGCAGGACACTGCCAAACACTGCATTTACCTTCCTAGTAAAAGCATACCATGGCCAAAATCGAGCAGTCAGAGGCTACCTAAGCCCAAAACTGGTTGACATCTTCCAAGCAGGATTTTGCATATGGATGCACTTCGAGGGGAGGGTGGCAATTAAACAAGGTATATTTTTACTTCAAAAGTTTCAAACCATAGAGTATAGAGCACCACAAAATGGAGCAGTTTCAGATAAAGATATCAGATAGCTATGAAGGAAGGCCCAAAAGCTAGTGAATGCATTAAACAAAAGAGGTATTTCTAAATTAATTCCATCAGATCTTTCCGCCACAAATGAGAGAACTTGCTGTAGCAATCTAAGAAAAGGGTTAGATGGTAAAAATCATTTTTTTCTAGGTAATTGAAAAATCAACCAGGCTGTTAATACACATACAGATAGAAAAATAAGTACTCGTTACCTTCTGATCGTCTCTGGATCTCCATATGTATTGATGGCAAAAGCGCAATAATGCAACCAGATGTCCACTGAATATGTCACAGCCTGCACTGCTCTTTCATAAACCTCCACGACTTTGTCCATTGCCCCCACACGAGCCTCATGATCCGCGTACTTTTTCCAGTAGCCATAACACAAAGGAAATTCAGCTAGGAAAGCATCATAAACCTTCCGGATTTTTGCTATATTTTCCTGTAATTAGGGCAGCAAGGAAAACATTACCAATCTTGATCAAAAGAATAAAGATGGAAGCGACTAATGGCTGTAAACAGAATACCCTTTCGTCAGTTATAAGATTCAAACAACGTATAAGCTACGGAACGTGATCCAGATAACAAGCAATAAAAGCCACCACATAAAAATTTCATAGGTCAAAGCTGAGAACAAGTAAATTCATTATGAAAACTCACACATACCTGAGATATCCTCTCTGTCTCTTCAATCAGGGCAGTCCAAGCATTGAACTCTGAAGAATTAGCCCTTACAATATTCCAAAGGCGCTCCTCTTCCGGTGAAAGAGTAGAGACTGTAGCAACAGAGAAGGGATAAAGAAAGAATTATATCATCGAAGTTAACATCAGGTTCTAGTCACAATCCAAAATTTGTTTCAATTCGTAATGAACTAATGTGCCCGTACACAGGATTGAAAAGAAGGTGAAGAAAATTACCAGGATTGTCTCCATGCTCCGCTGTTACAGCCACGTTATCGGCTGCGTTTCCATTCTCGACTGGCGCACTTGAACCGCCTTCAGGGGCAGTCCCATTGACCAAAGAAGCATGATCGACCGACTGAGATGAATCAACATTCGGTGGATGGCTCTGGTTTTCTTGCCCAGTCGATTCCACGGTAGCAGCAGAGGCATTATAATCTCCATATGGAGCAGAGGTATAGCCCTCGGCAACCATGGCCTCACTGTCTCCCATAACTTTCTTGAAGAGACTTCTAAACCCAAACTGCACAAAAAAAAACAACAACATTTGCATGAAGAATGGAATCAGCGGAAAAGCATATAGAACTGGCATTTCATTCGTAGATGTATATCATTAAGATTAGCATATAAGAGGCATACAAACCGAAACCACACAGATAGACAAAAAGCCGTTCAGCTCGAAGAACGGTAAGTTTAAAGGCAAACAAAAAAAAAAAAACTCAGTATATCTTCCTAGGGATCTCAATTTGGAAAGATGGATACGAAATTTTCCTAACAGGACAAAGCAAAACCTAATCAGAATCCAAGTAAAATCATAAACCCAATACATATGAGTTAGTAGAAGGAAAAAAAACCCTAGTTGTATTCCCAATTCGTAGCATACAAGGGGAAGGATTAAGGATAAGAACCTCGTAAACTGAAGAGGAAGCTGGCTTCACTTCCAGAAGTAATTGGAATCCTCAGTAAATGGTCGGAGCTCTGATTTTGGGTTTGTTTCGTTTACAGGAAGAAAAAGAAGAAGAGGGTTATAGGTTTAGAGACGACGACAGAACCAGAAGGGTGTTGTGTTTGGTCGGTGCACAGTCAAGATTGGGTGAAATTAAATCTGGACCGTCAAGAGACATATATGAATGGGCCTTGAAACTTAAATTAATGGGCCCATTAAACCGAGAAAAGAAAACCCTTTGATTAATCGAGTAAAACCCTTGTCTCGTCGTGCGTGCTCCGGAAAGTTGGATCGATCAATCGAGTAAAACCTGTTGCTACCTTCGCGACTCTAGGGCTAGGGTTTGTTGAATTCACGTCTTGTTCGCGACTGGAGAAGTTAATTCATTGGAGGTAAGCTAGTTAGTTTCCATGATTTAACTTTCAAATTTTGAGGAAGAAGAGTGACACCAATTGGCTTAAAAAGGATTATTAACTTGAGACCAAGTTTTTTCTAGGTTTTTTCGGTTCTTGTTATTTAAGGTAAGAAGATGGTGTTTGATGATCTGCGAGAGCAGATAAACCACGCAATGCAGCGGATGCGCAAAGCCACTGTCTTAGATGAGATCACTCTGAAGATT
>OVBI01000019.1:211577-272302 GCA_900406495.1 Sisymbrium altissimum | reverse complement strand
ATTTGAATATCCTGAAATATTATTTTATACACTTGACTGTAACAAGAATAGTGACCCACAACTTTGAATGGCTACGTAACCATAATCTTCGTGATATCCGCGGTGCTCATGCAAGCCAGAGCAACAACCACCCTGTCGCCATCTTCAGCCATGTGATAAACAAAATTCATAACTGTATCTGCGGTGGACAAAAACTGTTTCAATATGATAGAGAGGAGGATATATGCGTCTGGCTTTGATCTCACCTATCTCTGTTTCTGTCTTTTGCCTAATCCCTATGATGGATGTGATTTATAAAAGATAATGCAGAGGAATTTCTCTTCTTATATAATGATGATAAGTCTTCCTAGGTGGGTTTAGATATTAAATTAAACTAGTTGCTACAAGATAGTGGCCAGTGTAAGGTAGTCTGAGCCAGCCAATGTTGCAATATTGACCAGCAAAAAAGGTCAGAAGTCAAACAGAAAACCCATTTCCATGCACGAAACGTGGTTTTGTTTAAACAGAAGATACATGATCAACAAGTATTTTATGTTTGAACTTTGGACTTTCGAACGTAAAAGAACAAAAGCGGACGAAGAAAAGAAGATTGAACCTTGCCACCTTAGAATGTAGAAAAAAGCTCAACTTCTTTCAAGTGTAAGAACCCAATGCTTCATAAGTCCATTTAGTTTTTTTTTTGTCTGAAAGAACATCTGAAATCTATTGCTTTGCCCAAGCCCATAACTACTTTTTCTATCAATAAGATTTGTTTTTTCATTGAGAAAAAGAAGAAAAAGACAACGACTATAAAAAAATTTCAAAATAAGACTAGTCTAGAAAAATATCGAATATATAAAAATAATTTTTTTTTTCTCATAACAAAATAAAAAGACCACACAAAAGAACTGTTGAAATTTTGTTTAGAAATTTTGTTTGCTTTCAAAAATTCAAAGTTTAATACTTGATAATCTTGTGGCCTAAAGAGGCCCAGATAAAACCAAACAGCTTTTTACACAAGGATCCATAATAATTTGAGCCAGCCAGTCCTCTCTATCACTCTCTCGTTTATTTAAATTTAAAGATTAAATAAAAGCAATATAATTTGATAATCAAATCTATGAAGGCATGGGTGAAATCTCAATTAGATGATGAAAATACGGTGGGAAGATTATATTATTGGTTAAAAAAAAAACAGAGAGAGAAAAATAGAGAGAGATATTGAAGAAAAAGATGAAGTTGGTGATGAGGTGTTAAAGAACCAAACAAAGAAATGAGAGGCCTCAAATTTACTTAGCCTCAAAACACTCTTAAGGAGGAATAGAGAGAAGAGCTCGCGCACCTTATCCTATCCTCTCTTTCTCTCTCTAAATCTTTCTCTCTATCTCTTTTTTTCTCAAATCACTATTTGACCCCTCTCGTCTCTTGTTTCCTTTTACTACCCTCCTCATTGTCACCACCACCACAAAGTCTTTTTATAAACAAACACACCCACCTTCTCTTTGCTCTCTTCTTCTATCTTCTTGTTTCTTTTCCTCACCCTTCATCTCTACTTAAGTCAAGTACACACTTCCTCTAGAAAAGTACATGTAATTCAATACAGAGCTTAACTTGAGTTTGTCTGGATCAAATTCAGTCCGGGTTTTGAAACCGCAGTTTATAAGTTTTATATCCATTGGTAATGGCTCCTAAAGCCGGGAAAACAAAGCCACACAAGAGTAAAGGAGAGAAGAAGAAGAAGGAAGAGAAAGGTGTTCTCATTATGTTCCATATTTCATTTTGGTTCCTCCACGCAGAACGACAAATTCAATTTTTGCTTTCTTAGCTCTTTTTTTATTTCTTCGACAAAATAATTAAAAAAAAAATTGTGTGGTTGTGCAGTTTTGCCCACTGTCATCGAGATAAGTGTTGAAACACCAGACGAATCGCAAGTGACTCTCAAGGTTTGAGCTTACACTAACATTTGATTGAAGAATATATAATAAATTGTATATTTTTAAAAAGTCCCAATGAATACAATTCTCTCAAGTTGATGTCATTGTGAAGGGAATCTCTACGGACAGAATCTTAGATGTGAGGAAGCTCTTGGCGGTCCATGTTCAGACATGCCACTTCACGAACTTCTCTCTCTCTCACCAGGTTTCGTCTTCATGCATATGATTTTGTCACAGCATTATCGATGATGATTTTGTTAATGAGCGAGCGTTGCATATCTTTTCGCCTCAAATAATTTTGATTAAAAAAAACAAATGATTACATTTTTACCACATTTGCTAATGGGCCCAGTAAGGTGTTGCGTAGGCCCAAACATTGACGTTTATAGCTAGCTCTATTTCTGACATTTGCCGCCTAAAAAAAGAGAAAGCTTTTGTTTTTCTGCTGCAGGTGCGTGGCACTAGACTCAAGGATTCCGTTGACATCGCATCGCTCAAGCCTTGCCACCTCACCATCGTCGAAGGTAGCTTTCCTGATCTAACGGCCCACATTTCTCCAATTATATCAACTTGCCGTAGAGTTAGCCACAGGAGATTAGCACACTACCTTCTTTTGTTTTTTGAAATCGCAGAGGACTATACGGAGGAGCAAGCCACCGCGCACATTCGACGGCTCCTCGACATCGTCGCTTGCACCACCGCCTTCGGTTCGTCGAAACCGCCGGCGCCTCGTACGTCTCCCAAGGAATCTGGACACAAGGAGTCAGGTTTGAACGAGGGAGATTCTCAGGCGGAAAAGGATGGCGGCGATACAGGTTCCGGTCTCAGCCCTAAGCCTAAGGAATCAGAGAAGAAACTCGTCGTCTGTGAGGCTTCTCAGGCGGCGGAAGGTGGAGATAAGGGTGACATCAACATGTGCCCACCCACTCGTCTCGGGCAGTTTTACGAATTTTTCTCCTTCTCCCATCTGACTCCTCCCATCCAATGTGAGTTTCCTTTCGCACTAATTAGTCAACTTCTGAGGTTGTTCTCTCTTACTAATTCCCATTCCTTAATGATTTCAGATATCAGAAGGTCTGTTCGTCCATCTATTGAAGATAAAGGATTAGATGATCTATTCCAAATCGATGTAGGGACTCTTGTATAACTGTTATACTTATGCTTTTTTGAGAGAAGTTTCGAGTTGGAGTTAAGACATTTTCGATGCACCATTGTTTATCAAATGCAGATTAAGGTTTCGAGTGGGAAGCCGATCACGGTTGTTGCTTCAAGAACGGGTTTTTTCCCAGCTGGGAAACAGCAACTTCTGTGTCATTCTTTGGTTGAGCTGCTGCAACAGATAAGCCGCCCATTTGATGCGGTGAGTTTGGTGGTAAAAGTTTCAACCTTTTCTTTTTCTGTTCTGCCTTCTGATCGTTGGTGTTATTGTGAATTGTGGCTGCAGGCTTATGACGCTCTCATGAAAGCTTTCATTGAGCACAATAAAGTATGTAAAGCTACTTCCATTACGTTATATCGTTTCCCGGGTAGCTAAATTTGATTAGGAGGTTTCAACATATAGTGATTGTTTATTCTTTTTCAGTTTGGCAACCTTCCTTATGGTTTCCGGGCAAATACTTGGGTCGTTCCTCCGGTTGTTGCAGATAGCCCTTCTACTTTCCCGTCACTTCCAGTGGAGGATGGGACATGGGGAGGAGATGGCGGTGGGGTTGGCCGGTCTGGTAAGTATGACCGAAGAAAGTGGGCCAAGGAGTTTGCGATTTTGGCTGCCATGCCTTGTAAAACATCTGAAGAGAGACAGGTTCGAGATAGGAAGGCCTTTCTACTCCACAGTCTATTCGTCGACGTTTCAGTTTTCAAAGCAGTGGAAATAATCAAGAATGTAGTGGAGAGTAATCAACGCTCATCGAAGGATCCTGCTGCGTTGGCTGTACATGAAGAAAGAGTAGGTGATTTGGTCATAAGGGTGGGTAGAGATGATCCTGATGCCAGTGCCAAACTTGACCGAAAGAGTGATGGGACTCGGGTTCTTGAGATCTCTCAGGAAGAGCTTGCTCAAAGGAATTTGCTTAAAGGGATCACTGCTGATGAGAGTGCGACGGTTCATGTAATTTTGCTATAACTTCGGCTAATTTCATTTTAGCTTACTCTTGCTGGATTTGTTACTGAGATTTACTTCAATCATATAGGATACGTCTACCTTGGGTGTGGTGGTTGTCAGACATTGTGGTTTCACAGCCATTGTAAAGGTTTCTGCTGAATTTAACTTGGATGGGGGCAGACTCCCACAGGATATAGACATTGAAGACCAATCAGAAGGAGGTGCAAATGCATTGAATGTAAATAGGTAAAATCTTTATGGGTTGCATATGCGTTAGTCTTACTGGTTACATCATCAGTCTTCCTTACAAGGTATTTAGCAAGTTTTTACTGAACATCCATTTCAGCTTGAGAACTCTATTGCACAAGTCGTCAACGCCTTCGAGCATAGCACAGAGATCACCAAATGCAGACTCAGAACAAATACGTGTGGCTAAGTCCCTTGTGAGGAAAGTATTTGAGGATAGTCTGCAGAAATTGGAGGCTGAACCCTCAAGAAATACCAAGCCTATTAGGTGGGAATTAGGAGCTTGTTGGGTGCAACATCTGCAAAATCAAGCTTCAAGTAAAAGTGAGTCTAAAAACACTGAAGATGCTAAGCCCGAACCACCTGTTAAGGGTCTTGGAAAGCAAGGTGCACTGCTAAAGGAGATAAAAAGGAAGATTGATGTGAAAGCTAACAAGACTGAACAGGGCAAGGATGCCCTTGCTAATACAACTGACAATGACAATAAATCAGAAACTGAGGATCAGAAGGAACTCGATAAACAAAATGAGGAAATGGAAAAGATGTGGAAAGAACTGGTGACAGAAGCTGCATATCAGCGTCTTAAAGAATCAGAAACTGGTTTTCATCTCAAGGTTTGTTTGTTTCCCCAACTGATAACATATAATATTCGAGGCTAGTAGTTAGCGATGACTTATACATCTCTGGTATCTACTTCACCTAGTTTGCTTTTATGAATCTTACCTTGAGTACTCTATCTCCATGAACCTGCCCTGCAGTCACCCAGCGAGCTGATTGAAATGGCCCGCAAATACTACACTGACACCGCTCTTCCGAAACTGGTCAGTTCCTTGGACTTTTAATTTTCCTCTTTAGTAATAATCCTCAGCTCCTCATAATTTTCGACTTGATACATTGCAGGTGGCAGACTTTGGATCTCTTGAACTCTCACCCGTCGATGGGAGAACTCTCACAGACTTTATGCACACCAGAGGCTTACAAATGCATTCCTTGGGGAGAGTGGTAACCATTTCATTTCATAATCTTTGGTATCTTCGCTTCAAACTGAACAACAAGTACATGCTTGTGTATAGATAAGAAAAGTGCCCCACTTCTTTTACGAATCGCTCTTTTCTTCTTTCGTCTTAGGTCGAGCTGGCTGAAAAGCTCCCGCACGTGCAATCTCTCTGTATTCATGAAATGATTGTTCGGGCATACAAGCATATACTGCAGGCTGTTGTAGCAGCTGTTGAAAACACTACTGATGTGGCCATCTCAATAGCATCATGCTTAAATGTCTTATTGGGAACACCGTCTGACACTGAGAGCGAATATAATGAAAAGATAAAGTGGACCTGGGTAGAAACGTTCATTTCCAAGAGGTTTGGGTGGGATTGGAAGCATGAAGGTTGCCAGGAATTGAGAAAATTTTCCATTCTTAGAGGACTGTCACACAAGGTTTGTGACTCAATCTGATTTTTCTTTCAATTGCAATCTGACGTTAGATTCTCATATGTTGCTTCACTCATCGGTTTAGGTTGGACTGGAGCTTGTTCCTAAAGACTATGAGATGGACACGTCATGTCCATTCAAGAAGTTGGATATCATCAGTATGGTTCCTGTATATAAGGTACCATCGTGTAACTATCATACTCCAGTATTAAGCCATGACAGAAAAATGAAATTCTAAAGTGACTAAAGAGCACTGCTTTTGTGTGCAGCACGTTGCATGCTCATCCGCTGATGGACGCACTTTGTTGGAATCATCTAAAACTTCCTTGGATAAAGGCAAACTAGAGGATGCTGTCAATTATGGTACCAAGGTATAACTTATCTCTTTCTCGTTCCACGTTTTATATACTGACCGTGTACTGAAGCTCTTGACTAGTCTGAATACACTTATCCCTTCTTTGCCTGCCTTCCCCCTGCCACCACGCATTATATAACCCTTTCTTCTGTGAACAAACTGAAAGCAATTGAATACAGTTTTTATTTTTTAAGTTTCCCTAACTTTTATCATTATCAACCAATTTTGTCTTTAGAAGTAGCATAGTCTGAATGAGTAGGCATTTTTAGCCCCATGTAAATATCGAATACACTTATCACTGAAAAAATTGACCCCTCAACTTGTATCTGCTTTTTTTTTTTCATTGAATGTATTTATTTTTGTTCGAACTGTTTAAGCGAGTTGATATTTGGGGATGACTCTATAGGCATTAGCGAAGCTTGTAGCAGTGTGCGGCCCATATCATAGAATGACCGCTGGAGCATATAGTCTACTTGCTGTTGTGCTGTACCATACTGGGGACTTTAACCAGGTATTCACTTTGAAAATCGAGAGTGTCTCCAAGGCATCGCCCAGTTCACCTAATTTTGCAGAAGAATGTCTCTGCTGCAACTAACCACCTTTGATTTTTCAGGCTACCATTTATCAGCAGAAAGCACTCGACATAAATGAAAGGGAACTTGGACTTGATCACCCAGACACAATGAAAAGCTACGGCGACCTGGCCGTCTTCTATTATCGTCTGCAGCACACAGAGTTAGCTCTAAAGTATGCTCTCTGCATTTCCCAAAGCCAAAACCTAAAAATAATTTGTTTCGATCTGCTAACATGTTATTCTTGTTGTAGGTATGTCAACCGTGCATTGTACCTTCTGCATCTAACATGTGGACCGTCACATCCAAATACTGCTGCCACTTATATTAATGTAGCAATGATGGAAGAAGGTTTGGGGAATGTCCATGTGGCTTTAAGATACCTTCATGAAGCTTTAAAATGTAACCAGAGACTACTTGGAGCTGATCATATCCAGGTTGGTTTTGCTAAGCATGATTGGTTGCAGTTTTTTTCCCTCTGTAATACCGACATCCATGAACTGAAATCTTCTGTGATATCCTAACCATGGGAAAAGGAAACTAAGTAAATAACTGGCTGAAAGTCAAACCGGATAAAGGTTAATAGATAAACCCATGGTCTGTCAATGCCTAAAGACAGCGAGTGAACTCCCATCCCATGAAGGGGCTTGAGCTTAATTAGTAAATTTTATCGTGGAAAGCTAAATGATGCGCTAAAACATGAATTTACTTCTGTTACGTTTTTTTTTCAGACTGCTGCAAGCTACCATGCCATTGCTATTGCTCTTTCTCTGATGGAAGCATACTCTTTGAGCGTCCAACATGAGCAGACCACTCTACAGATTCTACAAGCAAAACTAGGCCCTGAGGATCTTCGAACACAGGTGCTAAATTAGTTACGATTTACATGAAGTTTCAGTTTAAAAGTTTCTTACCCTCCAGAACTGTGTTAGGATGCGGCTGCGTGGCTTGAGTACTTTGAGTCTAAAGCTCTGGAACAGCAAGAAGCTGCACGAAATGGTACTCCCAAACCAGACGCCTCCATTTCCAGCAAAGGCCATCTCAGGTATTAAAACGTTGTCTTTTATATATTTTTAGCACTAGTGTACATGGGGGCCAAAAGATATAAATAGTACAAATTTATATCTTGGGTAAACACTTGTCCTGAGTATGTAACCCACGAGCTTTTTTCCCAATAACAGTGTATCAGACCTGCTGGATTATATAACCCCGGATACTGATCTTAAAGCAAGGGACGCCCAAAGGAAAGCTCGCCTGAAGGTCAAATTGCTTTCTGCTGACTTATTCCATGTTTTTATTGAACTGCTCTCATTAATTAAGTGTGACAGTATTTTGATCGTAATATTTATTCAGGTTAAGGGAAGACCAGGACAGAGTCCAGGACCTGTGTCAGAAGAAAATCAGAAAGATGATGAAATTCTGACTCCGACTCATACAACTGGGGAGAGTTCAAGTGACAAAGAGAACAAATCCGAAGCAAAACCTGAAGAAACAAAGGTGGATAAACGTGATTTGGAACCTCAAGATCAGCAGACACTGGTTAAGCTAGAGTCCACGGCCCAAGTGGATGATGACTCTGACGAAGGATGGCAAGAAGCTGTCCCGAAAAATCGCCATCCTTCTGGGCGTAGAACCCGTCCCAGCCTGGCAAAGCTAAACACAAACTTCATGAACGTGACCCAGCAGACATCAAAAAGCAGAGGAAAACCCACCAATTTCGCATCACCAAGGACTAATTCAAATGAGCTTTCAATTTCTGCTGCTGGTTCTACATCTCATCATGCGAAAAAGCTTTTGAAGAGCCCGAGTTCGAACAGAAAGCAAAACAGTTCCAACATAGTGGGAGAAAAGCCAGTCAACACTAAATCATCCCTGGCAATACCAGCTTCCACCGAACAGATCAACAAGCCAACTCCGATGGTGAGTCCTGTGACGGTCCAAGCTGGAAAACTGTTTTCCTATAAGGAGGTTGCACTGGCACCTCCTGGAACAATTGTCAAAATAGTTGCAGAGCAGTTATCAGAAGAAACGACTGCCACAGATGCGGCAAAAGTCGTAGTAGATGGTCCTGAAAAAGTTAAGGCTGAGGATGTTGAGAGTGAAAAGAAGCATGTGGCTACAGAGGAAGCGAAAAATGTTGATAGCGATGAACAAGGAGGGGTGGCTGTTAGTGGATCGGAGTTGATGAGTTCACCAGAGGAAAAGGCAGCAGAAGAAGGATCTCCAACAGTGACTGCTATTTCAGATGCAACTCAAGGAAAATCTGAAAGTGTACAAACGACTGAGGATTCAAATACGGGTGTCTTGAATAATTCACCAACAGCAAAAGATTCAAATGGAAGTGGACCAGCAATCGGAGTGAAGCATCAGAAGGATGTCTCTGGTGCTGAACTGAAAGCAGTAGATGGTGAAACGGAAGATCTACCCAATGGAGACTCAAGCCCAAAGTCATCAGTAGTTGCAGATAAAGAAAAGCAAGACGCATGCGAGGCACAGAAGGAGATGAGCAAGAAGCTCTCTGCTTCTGCACCGCCGTATACCCCGACGACCATTCCAATTTTTGGGTCGATTGCAGTTCCAGGATTCAAAGACCATGGGGGAATCCTTCCCTCCCCATTGAATATGCCACCAATGCTTCCTGTAAGCCATGTCCGCAGGTCAACTCCTCATCAATCTGTAACAGCTCGAGTTCCCTATGGGCCTAGGCTCTCAGGTGGTGGTTACAACCGATCTGGAAACAGGGTTCCTCGTAACAAACCAAGCTTCCCCAATAGCCCTGAGTCCAATGGCGAGGCTAATCAATTCATTGGCCCAAGAATAATGAATCCTCATGCGGCTGAGTTCATACCGAGTCAACCATGGGTTTCTAATGGTTATCCAGTGTCACCAAACGGATATTTGGCATCACCAAATGGGACGGAAATAACACAGAATGGATACCCGTTGTCGCCAGTAGCAGGTGCATATCCGTGTAACATACCTGCACAGCCTCAGAATGGACATATTGTACCTGCACCACTGGCGTTGGAGGAATCACCTGGTACTGAAAGCGCTGAGGAGAAGAGTGGAGGCGAAGAAGAGAGAAACAACGAGAAGAAAGCTGCAGATGATGAAGTCATTGCACAAGAAACTACAGAAACGCCTGAAAATGGACACTCGACAGTCGGTGAGGAGAAAACCGCAGCACAAGAGATATCTGACGAGAATAAGGGGAAAGGTCAAGGAGGCAAATGCTGGGGAGATTACAGCGACAACGAAGTTGAGCAAATTGAAGTCACAAATTGAAGAACCAATTTTCTGTCATTGAAGTATTAACATTGAGGCTAAAGGAATGGAGAGAAATTTGGCTCCATGAATGAGGTTGAGTTACAGTCATCATAGTTCGCAAGAAAGTCGAGGAAACCAGTTCTATGTTTGAATGTTTTGTGTTGCAGCGCACGACGAAGACTCGTCCCTCATGCTTTAACAACTTTACTCCTGCTTTCAGTTTTTGGTTTCCGTAGCTGAAAACTAAAAACTATTCACTTGAGGAGCCTCCGGAATAAACATTCGTCCTTCTGTTTTGTTATTTGTTTTGATTAACTAGGAATAGTGTTGTCGGGCCATGACTATTTTCTCTATCTACAGAGAGAGCACATCATGACCTAGAGATAGCTCATCCCAAAATGAGAACACCGTGAATATCTCTTGTATTTTGAGAGCTTGAGGATTCGAATTTGTTAAGACTTTTAAGAGAATTTGTCTTTCTCGGTTAATTGCACATTATCTCCTGTACTGAACAAAACATGACCAACTTCCCAAACAAAGATGGGTCTGTGCTTCAACACAGAATATATTATGAGATGATTAATGTCAAAAGATAAGTTGAGAGCCTAAGTTCGGTAAACAATAATACAACAGGTTCGTGATGGCATTTCCAATCACGCTATATAAGACTACAAAGAAGGCTGCTTCTCCTGCAACGTTGTCGAATGTTGTTCCAAGTATTCTTTGCTGTTCATCTCTGTTAATCTGTGGCAGGCATCAGAGACCATTAGTCAAGACTATAAAACAGCGTAAAGGCAACAGTTGCTAGATCGTACCTGCTAATGGTCCGGTCTTTAGCAAAACCAAGCTCGTTGTCCACGCATATGTCGAGATCATCACTCTTCCTTGATCTTGAAGAGGTTCTAGGTGCTATTTGCTGCGCATCAGAAATTGTTACTATTCTCTCCAGCAGTTCTAGAGGGCTACCCTCTGCTGTGCACAGGAGCCTGGCTTTGGTCTCATACATCACCTGTATGCAATTGAGGAAGCAAATTTGTCAAAACGAGATTTTTGGAAAGTCAATGTAGAAAAGAGAGGTGAAGCGAGATATACATCAACCAGCGTTACGAAACGGTAAGCTGCAGTCCTATTGTGGAGCCCGAACAAGGGTACACCTTCCAGAGCCAATGTATGAAATTTCTCTGCAGTGTAAGTTGCATCTCAAGACTAAGCAGCATGAAAGAGCTCTAGTGTAATGACAAAAGTATGATCTTTATGGTGTAGACTTACTGAATAATCCGAGATAATCGGCTGCGCCTAGGGGTCTATCACACAGCTCTTCAAAAAGAAAGTAGGCACACCCATTGGCAGCCAGTGGAACCTGGCATTCAGGGATATCAGATAAGCCATTTATTGGAATGGTATCTGGAGGCTTTCCGTCTAATCAATCAACATAATCCATGTAAAGCTCTAAACACAAAATGTCTGAACTGCAAGTTGATGAATCGGTGAAAGAGGAAACACAAAACCTGCAATTTCCTTCCCATTACTACTTCAACCACTTGCGGACCGGCCGGTTCATCGCCAACCAACTGTTGAAACTTCTGTTTAAGAAGGCCAGAAATATCTTGTCCAATGAAGTAGAATCCCTCTTCAGCCTGCACCAAAGAGTATATAGCTATAAGATTGTATTCACGTTTCAAGAAAAACTAGACTGAATTATTGAGGGAATTGATATCACGCACAGAGGTTAATTTCCGATAGTCCACCGATGAACCAATTTCACGAACAACACATCTTTCCTACAACAATTGTTTCTTAGTATCAGTCACACAACATAATGAATCCCAGGCAACGAGTTCAGGGGATTGATAGTAACAGGAATTTGCATACCTTTAATGCGGCGATAAACGGAAGGAATAGGTCCCTCTGTAAACCCCTTTCATAGAGATTATCTGGAGCACGGTTGGATGTGGCAACAAGAACCTACACTTGCCTCCAGTTACCGACATGGATAAAATTTTAAATATCTGTAGGTGTACGTCTCGTAGGTTAGAAGAGGTGAGAAAGACCAAGGTTGTAGAGATTACTTACAATGCCATTGTTAAACAAGTGTCCAAAGAGACGGTTAAGGATCAGAGCATCAGCTACATCATTGACCTTTTACAATAAATAGCGGAATAAAGAAAGGTGAGTTACACTAAACAATTTATTTCGACATTGAAGATGAGCGTCACATACCATGAACTCATCTAAGCAGAGTAATATAGCCTCGTCGGCTATTTCCAGGCCAACGACTTCAAGTGGATCTTCAAGACCCTTGTGCATCTGCAGAACGATACTCAAATGACAAAGAATTGAGTCCCAGAGGTTAAACTGCAAGCCCTAGCTTAAAAAAAAAAGCAAACTTGGAACTGGAATCTTACTTGGAGGCGGCTATGAACACTCAACATGAAATTGTGAAAGTGAATCCTTTGTGCTCTCCAACTAGCTGGCCTAATCCGGTTTAATCAAGGATCAGACGAGTCCACAAAAACCATGTAGAAAAGTACAAGAATTGTGATCTCCTACTTACAATTGATGAAAAAACAAGTCCATGAGCATTGTCTTTCCAGTTCCAACTCCTCCATAAAGGTATAAGCCTTTGACGGGAGAGACAGAAGAGTGAGACACAAACTTGTTCCAGAACCAATTACCCCTGAGATATATATAACAAATGAAATCCCATCAACATCTCAACGCAACTAATTCAATACAAAATGAATGAAATTCATGAAACCTATTGAGTTTAGCAGATGCAGAATAACGATCTAATCGACAAGCATCAGCGGATTGAACAAGCTCGTCGTAGAGTCTCTGAAGTTCTCTTAAAGTACCAAGCTTCAACACCAAAAACAAAGAAACAAGCTTCAGCATTGATTTCACTAGAGAATGAATAAAAAAGCAGATGAGAGGAATATTACCTGACATAAATCTCCATCCAAAAGCTCTCCAGCTACGATTCTGCGTTGATACTCCACTAGAGGCCCTGCAAGCTTCACATCTCCATTGGGCTGTGAAGAAGAAGAGAAGGAAGAAGCCGAGAAATGGGAATGATGGAGAAGGGAAGCAATGGATGAAGAAGGCGAGGTGGGATTGATCGGGATCAAAGCATTATGAATAGGAGCGAAAGCGTATCGTCGATGCCTCGAGAGCAGAGTTACGCAGCGGAGGGAGAGACGAAACGAGCGCATGGTGGTGTGTGATGGTTAGGGAGCATGAGAATAAGAGAATGGTAATCGGGAAATCGGAAGATGGCTGATTCAACGAAGAAGCAGAGTCGGAGACTCGCACCTCACTCAGTACGACTCACTGTGCTCAAACTCTCTCCGGAGAGATCCAACAAACACAAAATGAAATCGGTTAAATTAAACCGGATCATATCGTTATTTAACTAAACCGACCTTAACCCATCGAATCGATTAAAAACTTGAACCAACAAAAATAACTGAAGCCTATAGTCTTTAGGCCCATATAGTAATTGTATGGGCCCAACAGTGAAATCGGCCTCGTTGGCTTTTTCTCCTAGTCGTCACCGGAGAGAATTGTTGGCGATCTGCAAACTTCATTTTCAATCGACCGCGTCTCCTCTTTCTCCTCAACCAAACCTTTTCATCGTTCGTCTTCGGATCAGCCATGGAGGATGAGGTAATCGTTCATGTTTTCTTTTTTCTTTAACATAAGTAAAATATTGGCTCTGTTTTCCGCCGGAGATTTTTAATAAGGAGTCGGAGAAAAAAAATCGGAATTTTGGTTATGAAAATTCGACCTGGATTCAAGATCTGATTGATCACCACGTATGCTTTACGTTAACTTCGATACCATTTAGATTCTTCGTATGTGATTCGATTTGATGAAAGTTAGCTACTTTGTTATCTGGCCTTTTCACTCATCCTCTCTCGTTTCTTCTTGTATCGATGAACTGGTACACAACACCTGAGAATATTATTGTTTTTTCCCCTTTTTGATGAGAAAATTCTTTAGTTAGAGAAGAGATACATCTGATTGCACTGGAATTGTATAATAGGGCTGATGATTCTCTGTCAGATCATTTTCTGAAACACGTGTTTTTGCTGCCTGTGTGGTGTGTTCAATATGGTAGAGCTAGATTAGGATCCGAATGGCAAAGGAAGATGAAGCTTTGAAATTTAGAAAGAAGAAAATTTTCTGATTTCATTGGAACTGTATAATGGGGATGAGTATCTCCTGTCGAATCATTTTGTCAATACGCATTGGTTTTGTTGTTTCAGTATGGTAGATTAGATTGTGAATTGAAAGGGAATAAAAGATGAAGCCTTTGAACTCGAATGGACATTGTTGTTATAGTTGGTTTCATCTTTGTTTGCGTGTTTCTGTTGAATCAGATTGAACTGAAAACTGCTCCTGCTGATTTCCGGTTCCCTACAACAAACCAAACAAGGCACTGCTTCACCCGCTACATTGAGTTCCACAGGTACATTGAGGTTACTCTTTCTTGTTTAATTGAGCTGGTGACTCTTCAATTTATTCTAACTTCAAACAACAAAACCATCTCTTTAGGTGCACAACTGCAAAGGGTGAGGACTCCAATGAATGCGAGAGGTTCGCCAAGTACTACCGCGCTCTCTGCCCTGGAGAATGGGTTTGTTTACTTCTATGTTTTGCTCTGCTACTTGATTATCATCTTTCATCTTTCTCTACGCACGTTCTTGACTATGCACTAATCTTTCCGCAGGTTGACAAGTGGAATGAGCAGAGGGAGACCGGAACTTTCCCTGGTCCTCTCTGATTCGAGCAAGAAGCACTCTTTATCATTTTATGTTTGAGGCCACAAAGGTCGTGTGGATTGATCATTGATATCTAACTCTTATCTTTCGTTTTAAGCGTTTTCTTTGGATGATCAAGATAAATAAGTTGGATAAGACATTCTTTTGGGTTAATAATGATGTTTGAGTTTTCAGGATACGACAATTTCAATTCTCAAGGCAAATTTGTCACTCCCAACAATTTGAGGGTGTAATTTGCAAATTCAGTTCAGACAAAAAGCTTTTTAATTAACTGACCAGAGTAATTACTAAATTAACTTACTTTAAAAATGTCTAGCTGTCGTTGACTGGTACAACTCCATGAAAATCAATTTGAACCGTCTATAAATCCCCAACAGATTTCGTAACGGACAAAACTCCCATTTGCGTAAAGATCTGAATTCGGCAAGAGCTTTCTCAGTTTCTGCCTGACCAAACTTTCCTCCGCCGTAAAGACGAAAACAACAAAAATATGGTGCAGTGTAGCAACAACCTTCTGGGAATCCTAAACTTCTTCACATTCCTCCTCTCAATCCCAATTCTCTCCGCCGGGATCTGGCTCGGCAAAAATGCAGCCACCGAGTGCGAGCGTTTCCTCGACAAACCAATCGTCGTCCTCGGAGTCTTCCTCATGTTCGTCTCCATCGCCGGTCTCGTCGGCGCTTGCTGCCGTGTCTCTTGCCTCCTGTGGCTCTACCTCTTCGCCATGTTCCTCCTCATACTCCTCGGATTCTGCTTCACAATCTTCGCCTTCGCCGTCACCAACCGCGGCGCCGGCGAGGTTTTGTCGGACAGAGGGTATAAGGAGTACCGCGTCGGGGATTACTCCAATTGGCTGCAGAAAAGAGTCAGCAATGCTAAGAATTGGGATCGGATCAAAAGTTGCTTGATTTACTCCAACGTGTGCTCCACTTTCAACAGTCGTTACGCCACCGTCACCGTTAACGAATTCTACAAGACTAATCTCAATGCCCTTCAGGTGACATTTGGATTTCCATCCGACTCGACTTATGTTTATCTGCAATTTGAGAATTCTGCTGATTTACTCTTTTTTTCAATTAGAGATCGGAGTTTCAAAAAGTGAATCTAGCTTTTTTTTTTTCTTCCTAAAAGCACTTTTGCTTTAAGAACAAAAAGCTTAAATTTTTTGCCCATTGATACAAACAGGGAATGCCTTTTTCAACTAGATTTAGTCTTTAGAAAAGCCTTTTGATCAATTCCCTTTTCACAGCTTCTAGATAAATTTTGAAAAGCTGCTTTTAGATTCGAACCAATTTGAATATATGCTAGCATTTGGCTGCATCTTGTTATGTAACATGAAAGTACGAAACCAAGTTCTTGTGTTGGTATTAGTACATTCCACTATTCAAGTATTTAAATTTCACAAACTCCCCTTTTTTTGTCTCGCTTGTGTAGTCTGGTTGCTGTAAGCCGTCGAATGACTGTAACTTCACCTACGTGGGCCCGACTAACTGGATCAAGACCACTGGCCCTTACACAAACGAGGACTGTAACGTCTGGGACAACAAGCCGGGAACTTTATGCTACAACTGCCAAGCTTGTAAGGCCGGTCTGCTCGATAACCTCAAGAACTCGTGGAAAAAAGTGGCTCAGGTGAACATTGTCTTCCTCATAGTCCTCATCATCGTCTACTCCGTTGGTTGTTGCGCCTTCAGGAACAACAGGAAACGCAGCTGGTATTAGATCCTTATGTTCGTTGAGACAGCAGAGATGCCCTCCGATAGCAAAGAAGATATCTGAAGTGTCATCATCTTGCTCTTGAGTAGGTATAAATGCAGCCTTAGGCAACTCGTTTGATCGCTTGTCTTGTGTGTGTGTGTGAGGTTGCATTTCAAATGTATTTTTTCTCTCTCTTAAATATGCAGTATAATGACTAAATGAGTTACACAGCACTTGATTTGTGCTTCTATTTCGAGTCTTTTGTGTGTGTAGTAGCTGCTGAATCTCTTGGGACGAGTATGATTTGTAAAAAAGGTTCAATTTAATTTTGCGGTTTTGCTTTGTCAAAAATTTATCATTACACCATCTAGAATCGACTTTTAATAGAATTTACATGAGAGGTTCCAAGAGCTCCGAACTACGAAAAGCTTTGTCACCAATCAAAACAGGAACAAAGTCAGATTGGGAGAGATTGGTGTGTTCGTTTAGCAATTTCAGGTCTGTTGCTTCTTCTTGATAGTCTTCGGATTTGCCCCAGAGAACAATGTAGAGACCAAGAATGACAGTCAAAGCACCCAGCAAGCTGGAAAAACGATAAAATCAGATAAACTTGTGAAACTGGGCTAGAGAAGGAAGAGGAGACAGTAAGAAAAGAGATTAACAAGGCGTACCTCCCAAGGTAAGTCTGCTCTTTTAGATACAGAGCGCCGAAGAAAGTGACGATGACCGTAGAAAGAGGGTTGAAGAGTGCAGAGAAAAGAGGTCCTTTCCGCGACACGCACCAAGCTTGTAGAAAGAAAGACACAGCTAACTGGAGTCCAGAGTATATGCAGCAGAAGAGCTTCAATGAGGAATCAAGCTTCCAAGAGGGTAAGTCAGTGTTGCCTAAGGCGAGAGCCATGAGGAAAGAGGCTATGGTAGCCATGAAACAAATCCAGGAGGAAGTGTACAAGTGATCATGACAATGAGCGGCAATGGGAACCTGAAGGATCAACCAGGAGGACCAAGCGAATGTGCTAATGAGAAGAAAGAAACAGCCGAGTAACCAATTGCTGTGGTCTTGGTTCAGCATAGCGTTGAGCAATTTTGGTCCTCTGAGAAAAGTCATTGCCATGGCTCCTCCAACACACACACCTGTTCCTATTACCTTTGCAACACTTTTCAAACTTCTCCTCTTTATCCTCTCGTATCTGAAACAAACATCCAATATCAAAACCATATAACCATCATTGTAGTCAATCCATTAATTAATATACATACATATTGATATAACAAGTTATAAATACGCACCCAACAATGATGGAGATGATGAAGGTGACGGCAGGAATAAGATTGGTCATGGCACAAGCCATGGATGAAGAAGACAAGTCGATCCCTGCAAAATAAGCGTTCTGATTCACACTCACACCAATTACAGCGGTGAAAGCTACCCACCAAAAGCCTCTTACTCCAAGAGAAGGTTTGTTTGCTTTCCTCCTATTTTACCATTCACAATCACATGGATAAGTTTTCATCAGGTCTTGATGACATGTAAATTGATACACATTAAGTCTTGCTTATATTATATGTTGACAAGAGTTAATCTATTTGCAAACCGGGAATAGGTACACGGATGTTCATTTCAACTACTGACCGATCATTGATGCAATTAATATGTTACATATCGTTATAAACTTACCAAGCGGAGAAGAAAGAGATGGGACAGATGAAGATAGTAGCGATGGCTTGACGGTAAACGACGAAGACGGTGGGACTGAGTCCTTCCATGAAAGCAGCTTTCGTGAAGAGTGCAACTCCTGCCGATGTAAACTGTAGCAGCACTAACGCCATCACCGGCTTGTATTTCTCCATCTCTATCTCCTGGAGCTCTTTCTCTCTCTCTTCTTTTTATTTTAAGATCTAATATATCACTACAAATTAATCTCTCATTATACGTCTCGGCTGTATATATATCAAATATCAAATACAAATGAATCCACCACATGTGTCGAGCGTGTGTGTGTGAATGATGTGATAGGAAGTATTAACAAACCTGGCCGCCGCGTAATGAGGTAATAATCAATTATATCGTATATTAAATATCTAGAATACGTAAGCTTCTATTGGTGAGAAATCTCAAGAAAAAAAAAAAAAAAACTAGAAGAAACAAAAGTATAGGCTGAAAATGAAAAATTCAATAACGTATCACTTAGCTAAAAAAATTGCTGTCATTTATATTGCCAAATGGATCTCAGGAAATCGAATATTTTGATCCATATATTTAAATCCAAAAAAAGAAAAGAAGATATAGATCGAGTCTACGGTTTCGAAGTTCCGCATCACAAAGTATGCAAGAAGTACTAGTTATACATTTCCTCTAGCAAAGAAGCCTATTATTCTGATTTCGTAACCTACGTATTGACAAATAGCTTCCTGATTATAAAAGAATATTGTCAATCATAAACTTAGGCGGGATCACGATTTATGTGATAATAATACATTCCACGATTTTGCAAACTATGCAAAACAAAACAAAAAGTTGGCCATCAGTTAAGACGCCCATGTGATGATGTGATACGTCTCATTTAGAATATTATCACGTGTATTTGTATAATACAGGTGTATTATAGGGCACACAGTCACACAGACCAGAACTGTATTATAGGGCACACAGACCAGAATTATGGAAATAGATAAGAGATCATATGCGTGAACCTGTTGTCATAGTTAATTAGTCTATTTGTTTTCTTATGTGTATCCACCGATACGTATAGTAGGTTTTCTTTCTATTATTGACAAAATGATGTCTATATTTTCCCATTGGTATCTGGTGGACCAATAAGAATTGGATGCATGAGAAGAGATACAATCATAGGATAATGACAAAGACTTCTGAGTCATGATACACATCATCTTTGCACCCTCATTCTAATCCTTCCATACTCTCTAACAATTACTTTATTTAGAACAATATATATCTTCAAGTAACACATCATCATGCATGAATTAGCTCTACTTGCCCCTCTTAGCTAGGTGTACAATATTACAACTTGATTCCACATTTTTTATTTGATTGTATCCAAACTACTAAGTTATTTTCCATATATATCAACGAAGAACTCATATATATAGTTAACTATATATTCAATTGATTAGGTAGTGTACATTGAAATAAAGAAAATTAAACGTGCAATAATAAGATGACACATGTAGCTTTTTCTCTTAAAACAAAGAAAAAAATGATTTACGGCATTTTTTGTTTGCTTGTTTAATGACATTGATTTGGGAATTGTGTGGATGTTCTTTCTTTCGGATTAAGTCCATGGATAAAAAAAAAATGTAAACAAAAAGAAAACTATGGGCCTCGTATTGGGCCCAAACATTGAAGCTTCAAGCTTAGCAAGAAGCTGAGGACGTGGTTAGTCCGCGAAAAAACTGAAAATGGCGTTTCTGTGTTGGTCATCGTCTCTTCCAAGTTCATGCTCTATCGCCATTTTCAGCGAGTCAAACACACGTGGATTCCGGTCTTCTCCGTCGATTCATTCCTGTAGGTTCCGGTTACGTCCGATATCTGCTTCACACATTTGTGCTCCAGCGATCGACAGGTCGACAATCGTCATATCCGAAACGGTGTCGGAGGATGAGCTCTGGGCTGCAGCTTGCCTCCGCGTGCGGACTTTCAACGAATTTAATCCTTCTTCTTACAATATCCAAGTCAGTTCTTCTCTCTGTTATGTTTTAATTTGACTAGTCTAAAACGATGAGTTAGAACAAAGTTGGAGAATTTTTCTTGTGGAAGTCAAAAAGTTGTTGTTGGAGCTGTGGTTATAGTATAAATATCTATTAGGTATCATTGATAATGTGATAGTGTACAGAGTCAAGAAGGTCTCTTATGCAATAGGAATCAATCATTGTTATTGTGTGATTGCTTTGGAGTGTTTATTTGGTTTGGTTTGAAATGTTTTCTCTTTGAGAGGGTATTCTCGTTATGAAGATTTGGCTTTATGTTTATGTTCTTATGCTGATGTTACATTTTTCTGTTCAAGTTTCATTAGGATCACAGAAAATACTTGGCAGAGCGTGAGTTCGAGGCGCTAAAGGAGAGAATTTCAGGAAAGAGAGAAGGGTTTACGAGGGTCTCCTGCGTAAATGCTACCCTTCCATTTTCGCAACTATCAGCCTCTTCTGAGGAATTATGCGCTGCATGTAAGGTCTGTCTACTCAATTGGTCATCTTTTATTACCTGTCTGCATCTCGCTTAGACTTTTCATGGGGATTTTAAGAGGTTTCTTGCATAAACGCTATCGTGCTCGACATGTCGAATTATCATTTCTGTGTTACTCACTGTGCGAGGGCCGTGAGGCACTCTCCCAAAAAAGTTTGTTGCTTTGGGTTCTTATATGGATTTGCTCTATGCTTGGTATGTTTTCCAGTTCTCTGATGGCATAGAAGATAGAGTTGTGGTGGGGAGCCTTGATCTTAACCAATGCCGTTGGCTTCCTGACGAAATCGCTGGAACAAAACCAGAGGTATTTCTATGTTGCCAACAATGCTAAACTTTCTATCTAACAAAAGCAAAAAACTGAAATCTGATAGTGGACCAGATTAAGAAGCTTATATAGTTCTTTATGTTATATAGGGGTTTAGTGTAGATTTTACGAGAGCATACTTGAGCAACGTCTGTGTTGCGAAAGAGCTGCATCGTAATGGAGTTGGTTACAAACTCATTGACAAGTCTAAAGGAGTTGCTAAAGAATGGGGTAAGAACTTTCGATCAAACTCATCATGCTCTATTCCTAAGTTGGACTTAAAAGAAAGAGTTGTGATATGGTTCAGGGATAACGGACATGTACGTTCATGTGACGGTGGATAATGAAGCAGCGAAGAGGCTATACATTAAAAGCGGGTTCGAGCAAGAGAGCGCTGAGCCAGCGTGGCAAGCTCGATACCTCAACAGGCCACAACGGCTCTTACTCTGGCTCTCTCTCCCGACCTCCTGAACCATGTCCAAATGTAAATCTTTTCATTTATCCCAATTTGTATACATATATTCTCTTGGCAATCAATAAAAAGCTTTATAACTCGCAAATAGAATCCCTTTTATTTTAAGGTTGTAAATTCTTTTCTTCTCGTCTTAAAATCAACTCTTTGCACAATGTGTCAAGTGATGTCTACAAATCTATAGTTGTTAACCAACATGTGATCTCATTAATTTGCATAGACAAGAAGTGTTTTGGTGTTAGTCTATAACTTCAAATAATCAAATCAACCATTACTGGAACTTGATAATGGATAAGAATTTAAGATATTTTATAGTACTATTATTTCTCTTGTTGGTGGTGAGAAACGACGGCGTTTTGAAGTGGCCTTTGGTTGGTGTTTCATTTTGGGAAGGAATATAAAAACAGAGGAAAAGCGCTTCGAAAATATGAAAGGCTTAGAAATGGTGGTGACGTCTTTCTCTTCAACGCCGCCTATCTTCTTCTCCCTTGGAGCTGATCCTCACATTTCCTCTTCCAATCTCCATGGACGCTTTACGATTCCTTCCACTACCTCCTCCTCTTCTCTCCTGTAAGTTTCTCTCTGAATTCTCTCCTCTGTCCCTCTCGAATTACATTTCTCCGCTGTCATATTTTGGCGGAAGTTTTGAATTTTCGGCATGAACATCGTATGTAGTATTCCGCCTCGTGATTTCATAAATTCGTATTCTGGGTTGTGATTTTCTGCTGCTACGCGCCATAAAGTCTCTGTCTTTCCTTTGAATTTATAAAACTAGAATCTAACTGGGGTAGGTTTCTCGTCGTCACCACTCGCCAGTGAAATTTCTCCAACCGTGACTTTGCATTCATCGCTGTAATTGAATGTTGAATCCCTGGTTAGTTAATATGCCTCATAGTGTCTAGGATGCAAATATAACCAGTGAACAGTTTATTTTCTGGAAAGCGGTTTTGATGTCAAATTGATCTGTTTCACTTGACATACCATACTTGTGGTGTGAATGTTTTTGCTCTTGCGTTTGGGATAAGTTTACGTATTGGTAACCATCACTTCGCACTCTTGGTGTGTTGTTTAATTTAAAGCGTCGTATACCGAACTGGTCGTTATTTTGTTCATGAGTTAGGCATTCCTCTTATTTGGCGTCTTGCGTTTCTTTCTTTGCTTTTCTTCCCTTACTTACCATGTCCTTCTATTCCATTTCCAGCTTTATTTCTACTCTTTTGTTGCCTCGTCTCTTGAATTCTTTTATGACATTTGTCTATCTAAGATGGTGATAAAAAAGTATCCAGGCTTAGTTTATTATGAATTATTTTGATTCTTTTCTCGTGTGAAATACTTCAAGGTTTAATCCAATTCAGAAGTCATTGATCAAATGTTATCATTATTTCTGAGAATTCGATACTTTCGACTATATTTTTGGCCTCCATTAAGCGTATATATATGTATGGTTTAGCAGAAAGGGACTAAGAAGACACCAAGATGCAAAGTTGGTGGGAAACAGAGCCAGAGGTGGAGCTGTTCGTGTTCTGGCAAATCCAAATGTATAACACTAACCCCCTTTTCATAGTGATGGATTAGCTTTTGTTTACGCAAAATAAAAGTTTTAGCCATCTCATCCTCTTAGGTTGGTCAAACCTGAGAAAATTGTTCATCGTTTCTGAGTACTCAATAGTGTTTTCGTGCTGGACAACAAGTCATAATCATGGAAACTTTCTATCTTCTACGTGGCTGATTAGACCATTGGCTTAACGTTCTTCCATGCCGACTCTTCTTGTAGGCATCATCTCCTCCTCCAGGAAAAGCGAAAGCAAAAAAAGTAGTAATCATGGTAGACCCTCTTGAGGCCAAGCGATTAGCTGCGAAGCAAATGGAAGAGATTAAAGGCAGAGAGAGGCAACAGAGAAGGCGTGAAATAGAGGCTATAAACGGAGCCTGGGCAATCATAGGACTCATGATAGGACTTGTCATCGAAGCCCAAACGGGCAAGGGTATTGTGGCTCAGGTATGTTAATGCTTTACTAACCTCAGTGTTGTTGAGAACGAGAAAGGCTTTTACTAAGACTCTGGGTTGCTTAATTGCAGTTGGCTGGTTATTATTCTGCGGTTCTGCATCTATTCATTCCATCGACATAAGAGTCTCCCTACAGTAAATATCCTGACCATTTGCTTTACTGCTCTAGTTTCTACTGTGAGGAAATGTTGTTCTTGTAAGTTGTTAACATTTTCTCCTCCTTGAATACGTGATCCTATGAAAGAGTACACGAATTATATACGTTGCGGTTCAAATATGAAATCTTGTTTATTTTATATTTATATCAAATAGCAAATTTGATTCAATTAAAAGAAGTGGAAATCTCTCTGTTTATTACATTTTTTTCTTATCATCTTCTTTCATTACTTTGAAACATAGTTTACAAATACATCATATAAATCCATCTAAATAAACTCTCAATAATAATAATCTATTTGCTAAAACGTAGTTACACATTCCGGATTATACTTTGTAATTTTCCTTTGTTTAAAGGTAGTGAAATATAGAGAAATTTACACACAAACCTTTCAATCAAAAGCAAAATCAACAAAATCAGTAGGCTTTTGAATGTGGGCCGTATAAAGCCCAACCATTCGGGTGGCCTAATAAGCATTAAGTAATTAGCTGGGCCTTATAGTGAAGAACACAGTCTCTTCCTCAACTAAAAGTAAAACCAAGACTTGACTCGACCGTCAAAATTCCCGCCGCCGTCGAACGCTCCCACTTGCCGGCGCAGTATTCATGGCTACTATAGCAGGACACTCCAACGGCTATACCTCGGCGGCTTTAGCCTTTACACTTGCCGTAGTATCTGTATCCGCCGCCGTCTCGCGTAATCACTTTCTCTACCTCTCTATTACTCTTTGCCCATAGCTTTTCCTCAGGTACTAGTTCTTGTTATTGAGCTGGTTCTTGCGAAGTGTATAGATGGAGGAGACGAGGAGAAGATTTGGAGTGTAGGATTAAGGAACTTGAGAAGTCTTTGGGATCAGCCAGTGAGAAAAGTGCTTCAGAGAGAAGAGGTCGAGTTAAAGCTCAACAGGTCTTCTTCTATCACTTCCATTACTCATTGAAATATATGAACTTAGATTTTTAAATCAGATGAAAAGAAAATCAGTACATCGAATTGCTTTGTGTCCTTATGCACGTTCATTTATGTATTCTTGTTACAATCTGTCTGTATTGTTTAGGCGTTACGGGAGGCGTTATCACAATCTGAGTCGAGTGATTTACACGACACTATATACCCGATGCGACCAATTGGCACTATACAGTCTTGCTTCTCTACAAGGTATATTAATGATCCTATATTGCTTGCTAATGTCAAGGGAGCACAATGCTGTTCCAAAATGTTGGCTTTTTTTTAAGTGTTGCTTCTTGTTATTTTCTTCTTCAGGAACGGGACACCTAGGCAGCCGTTGCTGGTTTCTCTTGCGAGAGCTTGTTTGAACTTTAACCCGGCTTTGGTTCCTCCTGCTTCTCTTGAGGGCCTTGGAGAGTATTCTCACTGCTGGATACTTTACGTTTTTCATCTCAACACTGATATTGAGAAGCTTTGGAGAAAGCCATCTCAGTCTAAGCTCAAGGCAAAGGTACATTTTTTCTTTTTTTTTTTGCTTCTGTGTTACGATGTTCTCAGTCTGAAGAAGGTGTTTGGGGTGTTGTCAATTGCAGGTGAGAGTGCCAAGGCTAAATGGGGAACGAAAGGGAGTCTTTGCTACTCGGTCCCCTCATCGACCTTGTCCCATTGGGCTCACCGTTGCTAAGGTTTTCTGAACGTAACCCAATTCTCTTGCACTTCAGAAAAAATTGTATATAATATACATCAAAAGTACGTAATGGTAACTTGTCCATTTAGGTGGAGGAAATCCAAAAGGACAAGGTTCTGCTCTCTGGTGTCGATCTGGTGGATGGGACTGTAATTCTCCTTCCCCTTTACATGCTAGATTATTTTTCGCTTATCAAATGCTTGTAGTTCATTGATTTATTTAACGTTTTTGGACAGCCGGTGCTTGACATCAAGCCTTATTTACCATACTCGGACAGCATTCAAGGAGCCTCAGTGCCTAACTGGGTACAGGTATGAACGTTATGGTGTATTGACTTCTCTATGTTTCTTTTTTTCATTTAAGTAACGTAACACTGGTGAGACTTTAAGATCCTTGTAAGTACTTTATCTGAGTAGGTAGAGGCAGAGATTTAAGTTAAACGAAAATGAATTTCAGGAGGACTGCTCATTGGCTGTGGCTTCTGTGAGTTTTTCAGACGCCTTCTCTTCCTCCATCACCAGCTGCTGGAAACTGATTGTGAGTGACCTTTTAAATGCTTTTGCGTTTGCAGATGCCTTCTCTTCCTCCATCTCTTCTTCATTTTCCATTTTGACAAGACAAATGCTTTTGCGTGTGCAGGAAAAGAAGTCTCTGTATGGTTCAGCAGATGAGTTAAAGAGCTTGATTACGCAGGTCCTGTCATGGGACATACGATCAATGTCGCAACGGAACAAGCCACAGGACACATCAGATGCAGACATCATCGTTTATCACTTGGTTCTGGAGGGACTAGACGTGTCTTACATTATAGATAATGAAAGCAACATTCTCGTCCAAGATATTTCTCTTCCCAATAACCTGGAAGATGTTGCAGAAACCTGATCTTTGTAAAAGCCTTATTGGATCTTCGAGACATGAAATGATGGTTCCATGTATTCGCTGTTAGATTATTGGATTCCTCAATTTGAGGTTAGTTTTAGTGGGAAAAGAATTACAAAAAAAACCTTTCAGTTGAGAGTGCGCAATTTAATTCATGTCACAAACTCTCAAAAAATTACCGTACCTAACTAAAATATGGGCCCATAGACTGAAAGAGATTAAACTAATTTAATGCTTTGATCTGAAAGGCAGAAACTGATTTCAATTTTGCTGGAAAGAGAGAAGCGATCGGGCGGCTGAGATGTTCCTGCGCGTGATCGGGCGGCCATTATTGGCCAAGGTGAAGCATACGACGGGGATCGTTGGGCTAGACGTGGTCCCGAATGCGAGGACGGTACTAATCGATCTCTATAGCAAAACGCTAAAGGAGATACAGGTGGTTTCGGAGGATGAAGGCTACAGGAAGGCAGTAGAGAGCTTCACACGCCACCGTCTCAAGGTGTGCCAAGAAGAAGAAGACTGGGAAGCGATTGAGAAGCGGCTTGGTTGTGGTCAGGTCGAGGAACTCATCGAGGAGGCTCGTGATGAGCTCACTCTCGTTGGCAAAATGATCGGTTCGTTACGTTACACACACTCTTCCTCGTTTCTTTGCATTTTTCCACTTTGCAATTGAAAGACTCCACTTTTATGATGTACATTCTCCACAAGTATAGATTTTTATTAGTCATGGCTAACTTAGGCATATGTAGGTTGTGTAGTTACAATGCCATATATTGCAAATTTCTTTGATTAGCTTGTCTTTTAGCTATTACTCCAACAAAGTTCCATCTTTATGTTGTAATGCTACTACAAACTCTGTTTGCATATGCAGAATGGGACCCTTGGGGTGTTCCAGATGACTACGAGTGCGAAGTCATTGAGAACGACGCACCGATACCTAAACATGTTCCGCAGCACCGTCCTGGGCCTCTTCCTGAAGAGTTCTACAAGACCCTCCAAACTATAAACTCAGAATCCATAACAGAGATTCCAGCTGCTAACCCGAGCGAGCCACAGTTGAAGGAGTAGCTTTTTTGTTCAAGTGTTGCATTGTATGTGCGGGTCAAGTCTCAGCCTTTATCTCTGTTACTTTGCTGTTTGTCTGTGTTCTTTATTTGATTGCTATTAATGTTGCCAGACATGTTTGGTCAATCTAATCTTAACAATCTATGAAATATAAAACCGATGCTTCCCCGTGTCAAGAGTATTCAGCAAGACATAAACAGTTAAAGTTTATATTAATAAGATACAAGAGATAAATTAACTGTACATGTTTTATTTACAAAATCTCCGGAATTAATGTTTAAGATGATAATACTAAAAATGAAATATTAGACTCATAAAGATGAAAACATTGTAGAAGATGTAAATAGGAGTAGATTGGGGTTACTAAAGGAAGTAAGAGAGCTGTTCCTTCTTCCTGGAGCCTCCTTCTCCATACAAATCGTTCCACTGCTTCAGTTCGTTCATCCCTGCTCCTTCTGCTGCAAAACTAGCAGCAACCTGCACATGCAAATCAATTAGCTTTTTGTGCACGAGATCATCAAACACGACTCAGTGCATTAATTTACCTGGCTTTTAGCTACTCTCATGTCTTCCATGCTTAAAGCTCTCAGCGTTATGACTCTCTCCTCAGATACTTCTTCTTTTGCTTCAGAGCCCTCTTCACTACTCTTCTCTGTTTCCTCTTTCTTCTTCCTCTCCTGAGTTTTATGAGAAACCACGATTGAAATATTCATTCAACCGATAGAGAGTGAAAGAGAGTGGAGACAAAAGGAAAAGTTCTCACCTGGTCTTTCAAGCACTCTTGCTTTATTAGCTCCCTCACGGGCCGATATGCAGCTGTTGTGCAAAAGTTCTGTTTGTATAACATTCACAATGCTCAGTCACAAATAGAAGATTCGTGTGTGGTTAAAGTGAGATGAGAATTGTGTCAAACCTTAAGATCACTTCCACTATAGCCATCTGTCATCTGCGCAAGCTCATGGAAATCGAGATTCTCTGTTTTCTCTTTTGACAATAAGGTTCTCAAGATCTTCTCCCTGCTCTCGACCGATGGAAGACCCACCATGATCCTGTCTCCCAACAAAACAAAAGCAGAAGCTGGAGTTAGTACAACTCAAGTTCAGGGTTTCAAATGAAAGGATACTAGGTCGGCTTACCTTCGCTCAAACCTCCTAATGATGGCTTCATCTAGATCAAATGGCCTGTTTGTTGCTGCAAGAACGAGAATCCGATCACCTGAATTCGACATAAGCCCATCCCAATGTGTCATGAACTCATTTTTAATCTTCCTCATAGCTTCATGCTCTCCAACTCTTGTCCTCTGCCCCAGCATGCTATCCACTTCATCCACAAATATAATAGTTGGAGACACTTTGGCTGCGAGAGTGAACAAAGCTCTCACATTCTTCTCATCTTCTCCAAACCATTTTGAAGTGATTGTGGACATTGACACATTTATGAAACTAGCTCCAGCTTCATTCGCAATGGCTTTTGCCATCATAGTTTTCCCGGTACCAGGTGGTCCAAAGAGGAGGATTCCTCTGCAGGGCTTGAGAAGGCCACCTTTGAACAGGTCAGGCCTACGAAGAGGAAGCATCACAAGCTCTTGAAGTGATTCTTTAGTTTCATCCAGTGAACCTATATCAGCAAACGTCACACCAATCTCATTTGCTGGGATAACCTCTGGTCTTATGCGCTTCTCAAATTCATTATCAGGAGGCACCTCCTACATTAATGGGATAAAAGAAAAAAAAAAACAAACGTTAAGGTAAGGCAAACACATTGACAAATGAATGTTGAATACTATGTTTTAGTTTACATTTACAGGTGCTTTTGGAGGCAGGGGACATTCATTCTTTGCTGAAGGAATCGATCTATCCAAATCATTTTTGTTATCTGGAACCGTCTCAGATTTTGACTCACTCTTTATTATCCCTTCACCTTCTTCTCCCTGCACCAGAGCCACTCACATTTCAGTCACTTTATGAATTCAAAAGCACATGCTCAGAAGACTCAGAACTGTGAATACCTTGGAGTCAGTGTTTCTGTCCAGCTTCAAGGAGCCCTCAGGGCATCTGTTACCTTCCTGGAATATACTCAGACCATGGGATAAGCTGTTGCAGAAGAATTTAATCAGTTAAGCTTAGACAAGGTGAAAAATTGTTGTGTTGAAGATATAATTGTTCTTCTTAGTACCTGTTGGAAGATATTACAAGCCTCCCGTTTTTGTATTCAGGTTCTTTGTTGTTCATCAGATGGTAGGAGATTGCAGAAACCACAATTTCCTCAATGTGACTGCTTAGGAACATCGTATCCGCATGGCATATGGAACCTAAGTCATCACATTCTAGATCATTAGCCGCAAGAACTTCAGCTATGTGGTTCTTGTTGTCCTGAAACTGTATCAGTTTCATGTCGTCTTCAAATCTTGTTTTCCAGCTCATGAGTTGAGATTCATCCTCTGGCGGTCTGATCTCGATGTTGTAAGGAAACAAAGTAGAAATGCCTTCTCCTACTTCTTGGCAGTCATCTTCGGGTTCTAATAGTCTTGAGCCGAGAAGTAAAACAGGGCCAGAAAGCTTAGTCAAGAGCCTTTGGAACAACTTGTAGAACCTTTCTGACTGAAGAAGCTTCTCAACGTCCCTCAGGTATACTATTATAGGACTGGCTTCCGAAACCGAAACCAAGACCTGTAAAGATAACAGTCCTTCAGTTTATGAATTTTACGCGAATCGTGCCCTGCTGATCTCGTAATAGAGGTGTTACCTTGTAAAGTGACTGAAGGAAAATTTTCTCATCAAAGCACAAGTTTGTACTGCGTTTGCTTGAAGCTAGAAAGGTATAAACAGCCACAAATGAATAAGAGGTCTAAATACATACTCTGATGACTTAAGAGGATGTATGCCTAGTTAAACGTAAGAATGGAAAGAAGACGACGGTTCCACACCTGAAACAGAAGTTGCAGAACGGGAAGATATGCTACTGATATCAGAAGCAGCAGAAGCATTTCTCTTAAGTCTCGGAGGATGACTTGAACCGTCAAAGCCCCTGGTACTTCAAAGGAACTAGTGAGCTTGCATAAAACTTATAAAGCTATATCTTCCAGCATGATTCAAACCCCGTCAAGAGAGATTCAAACTACCCCAAGAAAAGAAAAAACAACCACGTATGACAAGCACAATATACCTTGAGGTAAGATCGTTGCCACTAGTGAGCCTACGCAAGGTCCCTACAATTTACAAGAACGCTTACGCTTGAGGATTTTTAGGAAAAAATATTTTTTAAGGCCAAGGATTTTGGAATGTATGTACCTCTTGTTTCTTCCCTTTGGGTGAGCATAGAGAAAGATCCCACCAAATTCGACATTTTGTCCAATGTCAACTCAGAAATAGACCTCTTGTGAGTCTAGCAAACAATAGATATGAAAGAAAACACAATTATGGTCAGTACAAAACAAAAAATTAAGCTACACAAAATCATTTCACAAAGTAACGTACAGGTTCCTTCCTGATGCATCCGTATTTGCTCTGTATCTGTATCAACGAGTAAGAAAGATAAAAGCTTACAAGCTACTCTTTTCATGGCAAATACTAAAACTACATGCAGCAATTATCACCTTAATAGAAAAGTCGGTTACATCTAGTAGCAATAGTTTCGATTCAAAATAATGAGCCAATGCTTTTGCAAGCATTTGCTGATAAAATTCTGCAAAGAAAAAGGAGGTTACACAAAGCTTGGGAATGATCAAGGATATAGAGGTTTAAACACAAAGAAGATGAGATTTTTTTACCCGCGGGTCCAGACAGTAGGATAGCCTTACTCGCAGGTGCAAGATTACGTGTGTGCTTGGAGATATCGAACTGCTTAAGGTGAACATAAGCTGCACTTGTCAATAAAAGCCGAGTTTTCTCGCTGCAACATCAAATAGAAAACATCATGAGTAGTCCCAACATTTTCAAATCAATGCCTCTTTCTTGACACAAGATCAAGAAAATGGCTTTTGTCCTTGTTTACCTTAGGAAATAAGGAAACTCGTCGAAAGTGACGCTACTCTCTCTTCCATCAACAATCTGCCTCACCAACTCTTGCTCAATCTTTTCTCCGGTAAGCCCATCTTCTGCAGAAACCGAACCGTTTGCCCATTTACCCAAACCTTGACCAGACGCTAGCCCGATTCCTAACCCAACACCAACGCCTAACGCTGAAAACAACACGCTCTTCTGCTCCATTTCTGCCAGACAAATCCTCGGTTCAAACCCAAAAGCATTCCCTTACGAAAATGTGGTCTTTGTGTTTTGTTCTTCTCAAATAACCAAGTTTGTTTCGCTCTCAAGTTTTTTTGTAGTGGAGGATTTTATTTTTTGGGTAAATAAGAATTTGATGGACGATGGAGAATACAAATAGGTTTGATGTGTGTGTGATGATCGTCTGCTATCTATAGAAATGTTTGCATTAACTCTTATGGTCGTTAACCCTTTTGCCGGGAAAAATCAACCATTTGGAAAGTCTCTAATAAAAATCGGGAAATTTAAAAACAATTAATTACCCTCAAGGCTTAAAATTTGAATGGTGATCCATTTTTAGTTTGATAAAAAGAGAAAAGGACGAGGATTTTGATTTAAAAAATAATAATAATAATGAATGACCAAACCTAGTTTTATAGAAGAATACAGTTACTGTATATAAGTTTATTACTTCATTCGTTAGAAAACAAATATAGTTATTTCAAGCTTCTTTCCCTCGTATATATTTTCCTTTACTTTTTTAATGTGATGGGATATATACAGATTACACATTCTTAGAGACAAATAAGAAAGAGGAGGTGATGAGTGAATAAACCATGCAGACCAAAAGCATTCTCTTTCATTGTTAACAAAAGAAGTTGATTCAGTTCAACAGATAGACTGCACGTTCAAAGACAAAAAAAAAGAACCAAAAGATTATAGTTTCCCTACTTCCTGCAACATCAAAAGCCATCACCAATGGCACTTTACATGCATATATATACCAGACTTAATTGAGTCCCTCAATCTAGTATAATGGGATGATCTTTTGTAGACCCATCTTGATTTGCAGCCGTTGGAGCTTTGCCACAATCTTTACTTTGTATGCTCGTTTTCACCACATCACAGCCCGGTGTAGCAGCAGGGTCTAGCTTGAACGAACCAGCTGGGACTTCCTCTTTCGCTTCTCCGCGCAATTTAACCGTTGCAACTTTGTGAGAAAACCTCTGCATTTCCCCCGGAAAGATGATCTTGACGAGTCCAGACTGCTCAGCGAGGCTAAAAACCGATGCAAATCCTTCAACTCTCCCCACATATGCCACCAAAATGCCTAGATGATCGTCAAACTCGGAGTTGACTTCCACAAGGTCGTACCTATAAGGAGGCTCGTGGAGATCCGAGTGATTGTTCCAACTGGTATCCCAATCTCTGAAAAGAGCCCATGTTTCACCCTTTCTCGGATTCACTATGACATTCTCGTGACATTTGATGTGGTGCATCTCATGAGCAAACATCAAGTGGCTTTTGATCTCTGTATCTCCATATTTAAATCTCCCACAAGCACTGGAACGAATAGTTTGCTCGTCTTCTGTCGTTTTCACATGTTCAAGTATTGTCACCTGCAGACTCAACTGGGAGCTAAAGATTTTCCTGATCTGAGCATAGATCCTCGGCATATCATCTCTAGGGTCATACAAAGCCCATACTTGATCTACAGCAAAAGAGCTCATTGACTTGCCCAAATCATTAAACTTTGTATCAAGACAAGTTAATGGTTTAGGATCCTCGTCACTTTTATCTTTGCAGACAATTCCTTCAGTGTCTCCATCTTCTGCTTCACTTATGAGTTGAGAAGCAGGATCTGTGTTTCCAATTAATGGCGCACAAGCCAAATCTGCTTCCTGAGATTTATGTTTTTTGGCTAGAGGAGTAAGAGAAACAGCATCACTATCATTCTCTACCAGCAGTGGAACAAGAGGCTCAAGTTCAAGGTTGGTTCTCTTTCGAGTCTCTGCATGTACAAGTCCTTGCTTTGATCTTTCTTCTAACTCCATCTGCTTCAGCTTAAGCCCTTTCATCATTTCTTCCAGTGTCTTCTCCTTAAGCTCAAGATCTTTGATCGCCAATTCAATCTCCTCTCTCAATTTATCAGCTTCTTCTTTTTGTTTCAGCTCAAAAGTCTCCTCCTTTCTCTTCAGCTCAACAGACTTCTCGTTGATATATTCCTCAAGTAAAGTGAGCTCATTCTTCCTTGCATCAAGATGCTTCCTTTCAGCGTCCCTTCTCTCAGTCTCCACTCTTTGTTTCAGATCAAAATCATTCTCTGCCTTCTCCAACTCACACAACTTCTCACTGATCGACTCAAAGATCAGCTTAGCCTCCTCTTTCTTCCCTTCAAACTCACTCGTTACATCTTCAAGTTTCTCTGTCATCGAATGGTAAAGCAAACCAAGCTTATTCTCCTGTGTCTCGAGTTGGGTCACTACTTCTTCAGTCTGCTTCTCAATCACCAATCTCATGAGGGATGCTGCAGCGACCTGAATCAAATCAAAGTCCATCTCTTTCTCCTCTAAGACTCTTACTTTCCCAGCAACAGACTCCTCAAGCAAACTAATTTCCTTCTCTCTCACTTCAACCACTCTCAGCCGTTCTTCCTTCTTCTCCACTGAGTCTACCATATAATCAAACTGAAGCGAGAAATCAAGAATCGATGAAGCCTTTTCCTCAATCTGGTCTAGGACTTTGAAAATCCCCTCCTTGTTTTGGACAGTAATGTCTGAATCCCCTTCCATCACCGTAGTTTCTGAGCCGTAAACCCTTCTTCTGTTTTTAGTTATCAAACAAGGACCGGTCATCAAAGAAGGAACTTTTCATGGATTAATGTACAGAACGAAACATAAGGATAATGAAAGCAACAAAAAAAAACGTCTTTAGAGATTGACCTTCAGATAAACGCCGGTGACGGTTTCTGCTCCGGCGTATCTCTCTCCACCGAAAAGCAGGAGGTATTCCGGTTACTTCCTCACTTTTTCCGCTGACAAATCTCCCCTTTGAGCTTATGGAAGAGGATAGAGAAGATTCAGGCAAACGAAAAGACAAACCTTTTTTTGTGTAGACTCAGAAGGATGCTCCTTAATTTGGTCTTACCTGAAAATGGAGGGAGAGAGAAACTTCTGTTGCATTCTCTTTCATACTCAAAATGTGCATGTACGCAACTTTTTTTCCTGTTCGTTAGATGGGATTATTTTTAGCCGTCCGATTATCTTACGTCACACGACAGATTTTTTTGGACCCGCAGACTGATGGATATGAAGCCCATCAGTATCCAATGACATTTTTAAAAGGATCAGATAATGGGCTTCATAAGATGGTTTCAGCCCATTGGTGTTCTATGGAAATTATTATTTGAAGGCCCAATATCATGATACGTAACCATTCTAGATATTTTTAGGTTCTAGTACAAAACTACAAATACACAGGACTGCAAATAGAGTTACTATAAAAGTTATAGAAAAATATGTGGCGAAGAAACATAGTAATTATGCATTGATAAGTAATTTATAATGGAAAAGCAAACCAAGCTTCTTCTCCTCTTACAGTTTATGACTAAAAATAGAATATTTTATGATTAAAAATAGAATATTCGACTTCATTTTCAAATGTACGGATAATAAAGGAAAGCACAAACGTGGCTCGAGACAAGACGTCAAAGCAGCTTCTTTTTTTGACTATTCGACTATTGTAGTCCAAAAAACATTCTAAGGAAGATTCATCGCTGAATTTCTTAACCTAATTTTTTCATTGTTCATATATTTTCCGCGAAGGTTTTCGTATGATCCATTTTTTGTTTTTTAATTCATGATATTAACTTTTTACCATTGTTATATTTTTGCACTAGTAGGTTCTTTTAGCAATAGCGTGTGACAAATTTGAGACTATAAACCACCGCTTGATGAGATCATTTTAGCTGTACAGAACAAATAGGACAATTAAAAGGTGAATGTAGACAACGCACTACCGGTCCAAACACAACTGCTTGAATAAAACAAAAAGTGCAAAGACATAAAACTTTATCTTTCTTAAGACAGCTCTAAACCATTAACTGGAGAGCAGTTTACCAAACTAACCCTTTCAACCTCAGATATGCAACAGTATATTATGGTCTTTCGGTGGACTTATTTGACTTCACATGTATATATGGCAGCCACTGCACTCTGGCCACACCAAATTACTTCTCTGCTTTCTTTACAGTGATCAGATCTACATCTTCTGTTTCCATCACCTTCTCTTCATTTTCTGTAAGTATACGTGGTTTAAATGTTAAATACAGTTAACCCAAGTAGATAGTATTCTGCATCTTTAAATGTGACGTTTTTGATTTGGCTTTTACATGTGTTTGGATCTTTATGAGTGCAGCTCCAATTTATGTACTAAATCAGAGAAACGATATGAATAATCCGAGATCGGCTAGTCCTTCAGTTACTCCGGCAAACCCAGATCTATTAGACAATCATCGTCAATCAAGTTCTGGAGAATTCTCACGATTAGAGAAACGAATCGGTCCGAGGAAGGTGACGTTACACTCCAAGTCTATGCCCCGAGGTTCCATGTTTCTTGACCGAGAAGCTTTTAGAAACACCCACGACAAGAGGTATGACCTATTCAGGACCATGTCAGGGAAGCTCGAACGTCAGATATCGAATTTACGCGGAAAACCTATTGACAGTTCGTTACAGGAGGATAAAGAGATCACTGAATCTCTGACAGCTGATAGATTCTTCGACGCTCTTCAAGGCCCTGAACTTGAAACGCTCAAGGTATTATAATTTTGGTTTTTGTGCTTATTCTTGAGTTTTCGTTACTTCTATTTATGGTGTGTTTATTGGCGGAAGAACAGGAGAAAGAGAAGATAGTTTTGCCTGAGGACAAAACGTGGCCGTTTCTTCTTCGGTTTCCAATCACATCGTACGGGATGTGTCTTGGAGTAAGCAGTCAAGCCATCATGTGGAAGACCTTAGCAACCACAAACGCCGAGAAGTTTTTGCACTTGACGCAAGTGGTCAACCACGTGCTTTGGTGGATTTCTCTCGTCCTCCTCCTCGCCGTATCCATTACTTACCTCTTCAAAACCATCTTCTTCTTCGAGGCGGTCCGTCGTGAGTTCAAGCATCCGATCCGAGTCAACTTCTTCTTCGCTCCTCTCATATCAGTCCTCTTCATGGCACTTGGAATCCCACATTCCATTACCTCGAATCTTCCCTCTATACTTTGGTACTTCTTTATGGCTCCGGTCTTGGTTCTTGAAATGAAGATTTACGGACAGTGGATGTCTGGTGGACAAAGACGCCTCTCCAAAGTCGCTAACCCTACAAACCACCTTTCCATCGTTGGTAACTTCGCCGGAGCACTTCTTGGAGCATCAATGGGGTTGAAAGAAGGACCGATGTTCTTCTTTGCCGTAGGATTGGCTTATTATATGGTTTTATTTGTAACTCTCTATCAGAGACTTCCCACAAACGAAACCTTACCTAAAGAGCTCCACCCTGTTTTCTTCCTCTTTGTGGCTGCACCGGCTGTTGCTTCCATGGCTTGGACCAAGATCTCTGCCTCTTTCGATCTTGGTTCGCGCCTCGCTTACTTCATCTCCTTGTTCTTGTACTTCTCCCTGGTAATTTGTTTGTTTTCTTCAATAACATAGTTGCAGTGAAAACAGAGCAAAGTAGCTTGCTACACAAGAAATGTTAATTTCTTTACTTGTTATTCTTGTTTCAGGTTGTTCGGATCAACTTTTTCCGTGGATTCAGGTAAACTATTTCTTTAACTGATTAAGAGAGTCTATAGGCTAAATAAATTAGATGTTGTCTGATATATTTACTGTTAAATGTCAGATTCTCGCTAGCTTGGTGGGCTTACACCTTTCCTATGACAGCGGTGGCGACCGCGACGATCAAATACTCAGGCGAAGTCACCGGAGTAGCATCTCAGGTCTTGGCAGTTGTGATGTCTGGTGCAGCAACTCTGACGGTGATAGGTGTCCTGGTATTGACGATGGTGCACGCTTTTGTGCAACGTGATCTCTTCCCCAACGACGTTGCCATTGCCATAAGTGCAGAGCAACCGAAGCAGAAGAAATGGTTCAAACAGCTCAAAAATGGAAGTTTGGGAAATAGTATGAGATGTCTCAAGGTTTTGGACCAGGAAGATAATCAAATAGATTTAGAAGCCCCTCCTTTAGTAAATGCCGAGTGTCACACGGTTTAGAGGTCTGAAACATAGTAAAAGCAACTAATAATAAAACAGAAGACAAAAAGAAAGGATACTCTTGCGATGATACTGGTTGTAGCTTCGTCAGATAGCTTGGGAGTTTCACTCGCACGATTACTATCTTTCTCGTGTCTTCGACTAGAGTATAAGAAGACATAATATTTAACAAACCGCTAAGTCTACTTTCTCAGACAGCCAGACTCAGTCCCGTGCTTGATTCTACTAGATAGCCATGCGAAGAAACTCTGATGCTTGCCAAAACCTCTCTGGCTCGAATCGGTTCGGGTCCCACTCCCACAGATTCGGGTCTCGTCCTATACTCCTATGGCCCACACGTTCGCGAAAGACAACTTTCACACAGAGCCATCAGAGGAAGACGAATCCATGTTCTTCTTCTTCTCCTCATTTGTCTTTTTCTTTTTTTTTTGTATCTTTATTTACATATCCACATTTGTATCTTTGTAACTAGTAGAGAAATTCAAGTTGCGTAGATGTGACAAGTAAGCATCTTCAAACTCTCTTGATCGGAGCATCATTTTTTAGTATTGTTTTCTTGCTCAATTTTTGATTCATCTTAGTATCACTATCGGAGATAGAAAACACATACAACTACAAAGTCTATAAGTATAATTGAATCATGATGTATTGTTTAGAATATTATTTGTAGACTGGTAAACGGGTTACTGTTTCTTGTTGAATATATGCAATTTTCGGGCCTGATTGGGCTTGACTAACCCGATTAACATGTGTGTATGACATAGGTCATAATCTAATTCTATCCAAAAAAAACTCAAATATTTGTTAATTGAAATCTACTTAGCAAGCTTATTATTCCTTCCAACCTTGAGTTTCTTTCAAACTAAATTTCCTTAAACTAATGAAAGCAAGGAGAAAGGAAACCAACTTTGTCAGGAAAAATGAGAAGAACTCAAACAAGTCTCTGTGAGTGACTAGAGTCACTTGAAAGTTGAAACAAAGCGGATAGTCACATCAACCATTGACCTTCACAATTTCAGTTTCAACAAAAAAAAAAGTAGATCGATCATGCTATTTTATTCCAACGGGGAATCTTGAAAGCAAGGAAATCGACCCAAATGGCGTCAGATGATTCGTCCGACAAAGTTCATTACACCTTTCAGCCGTCCGATCATACGACTTATTGAGTTTTTGACTAGCACACTTAAAAACGACGTCGCATCGATGTGAATGGAACAATCGGCGCCACATGATATGAATAGAACCAACCGCGTTTTTTTTTGTTGGGTCTTACTTTTATGCCGTAAGTAGAACGCTAAGTTAGGCCCACCCAAAAAAGGTTAATAATATTTAAATTTAAATTCTATCCCTAAGAATAAAGCAGACTCCCCACTAAAAATCAACGAAGCAGAATATTTTGCTCTACACTATTTATTGTGGTCGCGTCCATACAACATTATACCTTCTTTCTCTTCCGTTTCACCACCCTTTCTTCCTTCCTTTCTTCTTCTCCTATATTTCGAAGAACCACCTTAAGCTACAGCCCAACAACCAAAAAAAACCGGAGGTATAATAAATTTACAAAATCTTGACGTGTTGTTAATGAAATTCTGGGTTTTTAGCATCTCTGACCCTGTTTTGTGATTGTAGGTTTTGGAAATGGCATCGAAACGGATTCTGAAGGAATTGAAGGATCTGCAGAAGGATCCTCCTACTTCATGTAGCGCAGGTTCATATCTTTTTTGAATTTGTTTTGATGTTTGATGGATCGGAACCCCATTTAAAATCTATAATTATCGGTTTTGTTCCTGCTCTTGCTCTGTTTTTGTTTGTTGGCGACGGTTTTTGGTATTGATCTCTCCTTAGCTTAGATCTAATCATCTGTTCTTTGTACTTTGACACGGCTCTCGCTTGTTGTTGTACAACCTGATTTTGAATAATTCAGCTGCAAATGACAGAGGTTACTTATGATAACCCTTAGTGTTTGATGCTGATCATAACGGCCAAGTTTCATACTTTTTGATTCGTTACTCTTTAGATCTGGTCTCAATTGTGATTTTCTGGGATGAGAGATCTTATCATCAGAACTTTCATGTTCTTTTTTCTTACCTGCTTTTGTTGCTCTCTCCATGGTTTGATATGCTTAACTTTTGGTTGCAAATTTTGACAGGACCCGTCGCTGAAGACATGTTCCATTGGCAAGCCACGATAATGGGTCCAACGGACAGCCCTTACTCTGGAGGAGTTTTTCTTGTAACCATTCATTTCCCTCCAGATTATCCTTTTAAACCTCCTAAGGTAATTCAAACTCTCTGAACCTGCTTCTTGTTTGGAACACAAAAGTTTTGGACTTTTATTGCAGACATTCATTTTTCTGTTGCTGTTATCTCCTAGCTCTAGCTCTAGCTCAAATCTTCTCTACGGGTGCATTGCATGTTGTTTCTCTGTGATTGCTTTTATTTAATTGCTCTTATGTATGGTGTGACCAAAATGTAGGTGGCTTTTAGGACTAAGGTGTTCCATCCAAACATTAACAGCAATGGTAGCATCTGCCTCGACATCTTGAAGGAGCAGTGGAGTCCTGCCCTCACAATTTCCAAGGTTTTCTTTTCTTCTTCCTCGTTTTTCTGATACATATGAGAACCATAGAACAGCAGTAATAAATAGTCCGCTACAAATGAAAACAAACTTGCTTTTGCATCAAGTAGAATCAGTGTTAGTTATTCGTATGAGTGTGTTTTATTTAATATGTGGTGATGCAACAGGTGCTGCTATCCATCTGTTCCTTGTTGACGGATCCAAACCCGGATGATCCTTTGGTTCCGGAGATAGCTCACATGTACAAGACAGACAAGAACAAGTACGAGTCCACTGCTCGTACCTGGACTCAAAAGTACGCAATGGGCTGACACTCTGTTACTGTCCGCAAGGACCAACCCTTAATAACTTGAACTCTTCTTATTTCCATGTAATGATATTTATAGACTTGTCTGTCTTATGAAAAATTTGTGAAGACAGGATCAGTAAGAAATCACATGATCTCCATTTTCATTTCAACCCCATGGAACTTATAAACTTAAATCATCCCGTTCCCATTTGCTGTTTGTAATTGTGTGATGCGTCTCTGTGTTCTTCTACTAAAAATTTGGGCTTTTTCCAGTGGGCTGAAATACATGACGATATATCTTCGGGAATACCTATATTTATTTTCCCTCAATTTACCTCTCCACCATTTCATATGCAAAGTTGTCCAACTATTTGAAATTTTACATAGCTATGTACATTATTTCCTTTGCTTTTTTCTATTTAGAAAACACTCACATATCCGTTAGATTTTTTAGTTTCCTTTGCAATTTCTTTCTTAATTTTTATCTCTGAAGCTACATTAATAGTTCTCTTTTTTTGTCATCTGAAATTTATATATTTAACAACAAGAAAGGATACAAAGCTTGATATGAGTACGAAAAATAAGCGTACACATGAACTCAAATGAGGAAGCGAAAACCTAAACGAGATAAGCTAAATTCCATGAAAAAGAAAGAAGCTAAAAAAATACACAAGAGTTATAATCCAACAAGAAAGAAAACTGCATGATTAAGGTAAAGATGCAAAGCACTACAACCTTACGACCGAAACGAAGCACTCCCACGGCCGTCCCAAAAAATGGGAAAATGCCAAAGCCAAACCAAAGAACATGAACTCGGAAAAGAACCAAAAACTACTACACCTCTATAATACCAAAAAGCTCGAAAAAGGAACTAACTCGAACACAGCCAGCCACAGTAACAATTGCTCTACTAAGATAGAGGTCGGCTTGCTTCATTAGCAAGTTGAGGTGGTACATAATTTCTTATAAATTTCAAATCCTGAGATCTAACTCTACGAGCGAGAAACTAGTTTCAAAATTTTGCAGTTCCGATGAAGGAACATATAGCTATCTTGATCAAATCTAAACCGTGATAAGGCATATAATCTTCACGTTTCGTGTTTGTAAAAACAATGCATCGCCCAAAGTAGTGCTGCAGCTTGTGGCTGAAGAACTTTGTTGATTCCGAAATTTCTAAGCTTTTACGTAATCATAACAGATTATATATAAAAACAAACCCACAAATATTATAAGAATGATATTTAAAATATTTATTCATATCTAAATCCACTTTGCCTTATCAAATTATATCAGCCTACTAACCGCAATGCTTCATGTACCAAAAACATGAAAAATATTAATTATAAGAATCAAAATATCAGTTTTCAAGAATAACGGCAGACTAATAACTCCCGATGCAACACAAATAGCCATTACACGATCACTTCGAGCATGGACCATTTTATAAAGAATATAGTATTTTCTAAGAATCACCATAACCTTTTTTCAAATCTAGCTAACGACCGAAGGCCTTAATTATTGTTAACTATCAGAACATGCAAAAGCCTGAGAACTTATATAAAGTAGTATTTAACAATTCCTACTACACGTGTCAGTGATTCGATTGACTATAAATCTATGTTCGAAGTCTCCATAACTTAGCAAAAGAATGATTTTAATTTCGGGAGGGAGAGGTCGTGCCCAAGAGAGCATGGTGAACACCAGGTTCTTTATTAAATTAGATTAATAAAAAAATTGAGACTGAAGAAGGACCTTAATTACAGCTTGAGTTTGGAGACAGTCTCCGATCACCAATCTCCCGTTTTGTCTTTAATGAATCAGAGAATCGTAACCTTGGTGGCCTCCACTCAATAATGGCATTAATTACGATTCATTAATATTGAACATTAGTACTAAATTTCTTTCAATGAAAAAAAACGGTTTTCTTTTTCTTCTTTCAGTTGGCTCCATTTGACAGCTCGGTATAGCTAATAGTAATATGTTTCAATTTCATTTATTGCTGAAAGTTGAAACCGTAGAAAGTAAAGGCGTTCCGGTTGAAATATAGCAATAAATACGACTTACTTTTCAAGTATGTACACTGTAAAGTCTGTAATCAACGTGTATTGTGATCACTATGTATACTGTCCACAGCAAAATAGGAAAAACTATAACGCTTAATTTATTGTCAGTACGCACTTTCTAAACTAAGCAGTGCTTAAATAGGATTATTATCTAAACATGGTGGTAATAGTTGTAAACATCAAAATAATTTGAATGATTTGTTTTATTATTGGCTTTGCTGCATGTTCCATGGCAAACAAAAGAAGGTGACTCTCCATTGATTATCCCAATTTTTATGGGTTTTCCAGCATAAAGCCATAAACAAATACAGATTAGCGTTACTATATTTTCTTTTTGTAAATAGATGATTTCTCTATTTGTTTCTGTAATAAAATTTGTTTTGGTTATCATTTATACATAATACAATCACTATAAAATATATTTAAAAGTTTGACTATCAAATTCGTCAGAATGCACTTGTCAAAACAAATATCCACTAAAAAAAACTGGCGAAAATAATTTTAACGGATTCATCTGTTCTAATAATTTTACCATCCAAAATTTGGTTGAACAGTTTTGAGAAATTTCCGATGACTAGTTATGGAAAAATATTTAAACTATATAGTATATATAAAATCTTTTACACATAAGACCAACATTTCTTGCTTGTAAACTAAGACTGTCAACGAGAATGACTTGAGTAGTACTCACGAGTCGCGACCATGTAGCTTCTGCTTCAAGACATACATTAACTTGGGAAAACTCGAAACTCACACGTTATGGTATTTTTTATGTTATCGTAAACTTGTTTATGAGAAATAATTACTCAAGCGGTGACCTTCTCTAGTCTTTATTTGTCCATCAAATTTCGAGCTCATAAACTCTTAGTTTAAAGCTATGCACCAAGACCAACGTACATCAAATATATATAACTAATGGTGATAAAGCTTTCAACGTTTTGCCATCTTGGAGGAAGGCCCTTCTTTTTAGAATGGATCTTTGTCCTAAATTGTATTTCAATTTTCAACCAAGTCTCTTTCATTTCTATTTGGATTCTTCGTTCATAACCGTAGTTGGACACGTCCATATGCACATATTTTTATTAGCTCTGAAACGTATATCGTGATCTTTTTACTAACTATTACGTGTCATTGATTAATGACGAACAGCATGTTTTTATTCTTAATTAAGTAGCAAAAATCTATAATTAATTAATGGGTTGCATCTATATTGTCATTAGTTATCGCTCATCGGTCATCGCCTTATGCTACAAATTTACGAGTTACGACCGCGATACTCTATTGTGGTTAGCGATAAATTTTGAGATCAAAACGTTGTTGCAAATATTTTTCTTTACAAAAAAATCCATTATTCTATATTTTTGCTCGTTAATCAGAAATTTTCGTATTTTGACACGTATCTTTGTAGACTTAAAAACAGCCTTTGAAATTGCCTCTTGGCATATATCCTCCCACCTAAACAGTTCGAACTAGTGGATAAAGACACCATAGTTCAAAAAATTTATGACAAAATTACGACAAAACTTTCGTCTTGAAAATGACATGTATAGGTAAACATATGAAAGGTATTAGCAAACAGCGACAATAGGCAGTGATGTTTTGTCACAATTTGCAACAGACCGTATATCTGTGTGGTAACATAGACGTTGTTTTGTAATTGATTCAAAATGACGAAAAAACGTGATCAATCCGAGGCAAAAGTATCACTTAATTTAAATTTCAATTGCTTACCAAAAAAAATCAATTACTTACCAAAAAAATCAATTACTTACTTATCCTATTGAAATTAATAATAAATACACACATAAGTATTACGTGCAACCAGTTATTTTATACAAATCATATGGTTTATGGTAGATATGTATCTAAATAGGGGGATATAATATAAAGATAATATATAGGTAGATTGGTCAGTACTTGGCTCAATGGAGGACAGTGGCCAAGAACACTGCACTAAACCTCGGGGTTTGTCTTTGTCAATCCAAAGGATTCTCCATGTCTCTCTTCCCACTTTGGATCTTTCGGAATCGAATCGTTCCCTGCTTCTCACACGCGTTCACACGCGCCCTTTTTAGGATGCTCTACCAAACTAATGCCAAATTACAAGGACCATAGTAACATGTGGAAAACTGCCTACACTCACGTTTATTAATCCGTGGACTATATACTTGCGTTTAGCTGTTGTACAAACAATCAACGATTGAAGAAGACTACAACTATGTAGAGTCTCCAATGAGTTATTATCGGTCTAAAAAAGCGGGGAATGACAAACACAAATACGAAGATTAGTTTATTGGCGGGAGCAAATGTAACGAAATAATTAGTAAAACTAATTTTAAAAAGGAGAAAAAGCCTTGAAAGGAAATTATAAATGGCGCCAAGTCCTAGGTTGCCCGCCACGTTACTCTCAGTCTTCAGTGTAAATGACAAGATTTTAGTAAATAATCTGTAACTGTTTTTCTTAAAATACATTGACAGGAGAGGAAGCAAAATCGTATATGAACAGAAAGAAATATATTTCTACCCAGGAAAGAAGATTGATTTCCTTTTTGCCGTAGACGTAATATACATATATGCCACGACTCACTTGGAAAAAAGAAAGAAAAATAGCATTTACTCAAATAGTATTTTTACTGTTGAATAAGCACTTTAGGAAAACACATCACGTGACAGGTTGTTCATAAGAAATGAATGCATGGACGAAACAGCTAAAGGAAGTCGCTGCAAATGTCGGTCAAAGGGGCTAGTGTAGTCATGATAATTAAAAAGTATTTTTTTTTATCACAGTAACATACACACTATTATTATTTCAATTAGACTTGTATAATTTAAACATTTTCTACACAAATTTTTGAAAAACACTTAAATATATTATTACATCTTTACAAAGCACATGCCATTTAATATATTTTGAATGATATTAAACTACATCTTTGTGACAAAAGAAATACATTAAAATTTCAAAATTTCAAACGGTACTAATGTGAAACAGAAAAATTCTCTTATAACTAGGAATGTTATAGTTATTTTAGAAAAAAAATATTTATATGGAGATATTTGTTTTTTTTAAAAGAAAAAAGACACTAAAGTAGGAAAAAAAAAAAACCGGGTCCGGGTATCTTGGGGTCACGTGATATGCATCGCGGAGTTTTAGACTGGAAGCCACGCGCTGACTCAGCACAACAAAGGTTGAGTCATTTGTAGTAGTAGAAACATATCTCAACTATACACGTGTCGTAATACTATTTGCTAATATGAATGCGGCGTCCCGAATGCTAATATCACAGGAAAGAGACGAAAATGAAAATGTAAAAAAAAAAAAGAAATAAGTAAGTAAAAGCTAATAATTTTTGAAATATTGTATTTCTATTTTTTACTTATTATGGCTAAATCCCGAAAGATCCTATAAAACAGGTGAAGAAAGAGTGAATTCTGAATCTTCTTTCACTTTAAACTTACTGACTTTTCTTTTTTTCTCTGCATTCTCTCTCCAACCCTCTCTCTCATTTCACTGAAATTCTTCAAACTTTTCACAATCAATCCCAGAATCTCTGTTCCTTTTCCTCCTCCAAACAGAATCTTTATAAGCCAGAAAGAATTAATTAGGTGAGAGTGAGGATGATGGATGATGAATATATGGATTTAAGACCAGTCAAGTACACGGAACACAAGAAAGTGATCAAGAAGTACACTAAGAAGTTGCCAGTGGAGAACAAGAAGAAGATCAGTACTGGTCGTGACTCGCCTAGGTTGGTTCGGGTGTGCGTGATGGATCGTGACGCCACTGACTCATCAAGCGACGAGGAGGAGTTTTTGTTCCCAAGAAGACGTGTCAAGAGGTTGATCAACGAGATCATAGTCGAACCGAGCTCCTCCGACGAAGTCTCGCCTGCTCCGATAAAGACCGGAAAATGTCTCGCCGTTGATTCTTCGCTTCAAAAAGACTCTGCCTCCGGCGCCGACCAAAACCAGAGGAAGTTCCGTGGCGTGAGACGGCGACCGTGGGGGAAATACGCTGCGGAGATTCGTGATCCCGAGCAACGCCGGAGGATTTGGCTCGGTACTTTCTCAACGGCGGAGGAAGCTGCAGTCGTCTACGACAACGCAGCAATCAGGCTACGTGGCCCTGATGCTCTCACCAACTTCACCGTACCACCAGAACCGAAACCGGTACCAGAACCGGAGAGCAACATATCGGTTTCTTCGACATCAGAATCAATGGACGACTCTCATCATCATCTATCATCTCCAACATCGGTTCTCAACTACCAAGTCTCCGAACGAAGCGATGAACCGGTCAAACCGGTTAAACAAGAGTTTCTTGAACCGGAGCCAATAAGCTGGCACCTAGGAGAAGGTACCGATGATTCATTTCCGTTGGACATTCCATTTCTCGACAACTATTTCAATGAATCATTGCCAGACATCTCCATCTTTGATCAATCCATGTCTCCTATTCAATCATGCCAGAATGATTTCTTCGATGATCTTATGTTATTCGATCACAACAACAACATAGGAGGAGAAAACTACTCTTCCGATATCAAAGAGATTGGTTTGATGTTCAACGACTTTGATGATTCTTTGATATCTGATCTTTTAGCTGTTTGATATTTTTATCAACAAAGAAAAAAGAAAAAACAAACATTGGTTGGTTGCAAATACAATAGCCGGTGTGAGTTAAATTTTGTCTGGAAATTTTGAGTTTGGTTAAGTGTTTTTTCTGCTAGTGTTTAATGATTTTGTTGAGAAGTAATTTAATGTTGTGTCGTCGGTTTGTACAACAGTTTTGGGAGAAATATTGGGAATGAATAGCTAATTATTTAATTAGTTTTCTTGTTTTTCTTGTCAATTTCTTTGAGTTGCACGAACGTGTTTAATTTTGTTATTTGTTTTCAATGTATGAAATGAGTTCATAAAATAAAAACCAAACTAAAATTCTCTTTGGCGATGGATGCCAACATGAGGAGGCGCAAATCACGGTCATGACCGGTGGAGCAAGTGGCTTTTGGGTCAGGTTTCAGTCTCAGTCGGCGCTCTTTTTGCCTTTTCTATATTAAAGTGTTTTTTGTGTTCTGACATTGGCCGTAATGGAAACAAATCAATATGAAGAATTTATTGGAAACTATCCTTTTCAAATATGAAATTTTTAGTAATAAAACTTTGACTAAAAATATTTGTTTACTAAATATGATCTTTTAACAATATAATCGTTGACTGATTCAATTAACTGGATTGAATAAAAATCCAATCACTTTCTGGTTTCTTATATATATTTTTAAAATTTTTTTGTTGGTGAAAGTGGAATGATGTTCACTTGTTATGAACCCAACTTCCAATATAAACACCAAATATTTATCCCAATCTAATAAATATTATATGGTTCCTTTAAATAATTGAGATTTTAAAAAAAACTTTTGAAAACTTTAATCTTTTAGATCTATTTTGAATTTATATACTTTTTGTATTTCGAAAATTTTATCACTAATTGATATTTTATTGGTGTGTACAAGATCATGGTATAACTTTTTTTATTATAAATTATACAATATTTTTCTAATAAATTTAATTATTAACTGATTTTTTTTTTGTTGGATGCTAACTGATCATATTATTTTCCATCTTCTTAAAAACTACCTCTCATCAAGTTTGTATTCCTAAGCAGTCATATTATGTTTACATAATCATTATTTATGCAAAGTTCAATTGTTTTAGAAAGATTTACAATTTAAAATTTAAAAATATACAAATGATTCATGTCCTTTGGATATTAAATTCAATTTCCAAATTTTCACCTACATTTCTAACTAAAATCATAACAATGCCAATCGAACTTAAGATAAAATGGGAGAAAAAAAAGGGACAAATAATTATGTCCCAACCTATGTAATATAATTATATGTACAAGGTAAGGATATGATGAGTATGAAACGTTCCACTGGTCTAAGAAATAATATCAGCGCCCAACCACATGTTGATTTACAGATTTACATACCATTATCATTATTATGTTTGAACTCATGCTATACCTATACATTGTAAATTTCATCATATGATGAGTGCAAATCATAATATACAATCAAAATGCAAAAAAATCTAAAAGCTTTGAAAACATCTTTTTACTAAGGGAACCTGATTATATAGTTTTCTTTAGAATATATTACAAAGATTAATTTCCAAAAAGGAGGATGTGTTTCAAAATAGGAAACATAATTTTAGCTATGTTGGGTATGGAGGAGCCTTCTGGGCCGAGACTGTGATTGAAATAAGCATTTTATAGTGTGCTTTAATCATACTAGGTTAGAGGAGAGTCCATTCAAAGCCTGATCTCAGTGATGCAACCCTATCGCAAACCGCTGGAGCTGGAGAAATCTCCAGATAGTGTTAGGAGATTACAGTTGCTATCACTTGACCCGTAAACTTAAACCCATACATAAATATTCGAGCTTGAACAACCACACATGAAAATTCGCAAACGTGCAGGTTGGCTAAGCGTTTTTTTGGTTTCCTCTGCTTAATTAAGTTAATTAGATCAAAACTTTTAAAAGGAGACAACATACGTGAAGAGGTATTTAGAGAGAGGTTGAAGTAACAAAGACTTAGTTGAGGAGTTGCAAGAGTTGACTAGGTGTTCGATCTTCTTCTATTAAACAAATTTAATCTTCATTTATTAGAGGCCACATAAAAAGGTTCGATATTCTAAAGCTTAGTTTTATTTAATTAACATATTTTACATACAAACTCTACACATTTTTTTTCTCTTTTCTTATTCAACACAATGACTGTCGTAAATCTAAATAAAATCAAATTCGGAAACGTGTTCACTATGGTAATGTGTATTAAATGGTTGCAAATCTATATAGTACCCTCAGTGGTTTGCAGCATTTTTATGTAGCTACACAAAGTTTAAATTCAGAACATCATGATTAATCACCTTTAAGATGTTACTGATTGAAATATGTTACTATTGTTTTTCCTACCTTGTGTCTCAAATATCTTCCAACTCTCGGAATCTTAAACATTGAGTTACGTTCTAATATGCATATATCAGAGAAGGTAGTGGAAGGCGCATATTTTCTTTCTTAATGTTTGCCGGTTGGTAATTGATATAAAATCTACAAAGCACGAATAAAAGAAAAGTAGAAGAAAACCTATTAGAAAATACAAAATAGGTCAATATCGGAGAAAAGTCTATGACATGACATCGTCAAAGAATAATCACGTGGACAAAACACAGACTTTATTTTTCGACAAATGAAGACTTTTAATTCATCAACAAATCTGGACACAACTTGAATGTCGTTTTAACACGTCGTTGCGTTACAATGAGGAAATCAGAATGCCACTTTGTTAATATTCATATTTGAGATCGTAAGACCTAACTAGAAGATATAGGCAATATTTTCATAATTAATTTTGGTATAGGATTTCATCGATCCAGTCCTTTGTTTTTTCTCATGTTTCCTTTCTCCGATCGACTTTACATGATTACATCTTTACAATGTTGATGAAATTTTATAAACTTTTTGGATCTCTAACAATGTGTAATTTAAAATCCAAAATTCACATCCAAATTGATTTATGTGTGTTTTTTATATTTTAGGTTGTGGACCCAGACATGTATGTCCTCTCAGACCGTGAATCAGAATATGGTCTAATGGTAAAAATCTTGAACTCTCTACCTCTAGATGTAAATATTTTTTTGGTCAACTAAGTCTACTGTTGATGTTCGGTAAAAGTTTCGTGGTTTTTAACCTCATATACCGAAAGTTTGATTAGGTAGAGCCGTGGCGGTTCTTTCTTCATTTTGTCCCAAAATGCCAAAATGAAGTAAGACCATTATCCCTAATTATATCAACAATTTATTTATTTTTATATTGAACATAAGGACAATTCTAATTTTTTACACTGAAACAGTTCGTATGTACAGAAAAGCTGTAAGATATATAAACCAATATCAAACAATTCACACGTAGAGAGATCACATCAATGTACCACACCATAAATGCATGAGTCCTGTCTCCATCTCCTCTCGCTCTCCCTCTCTCTCTTGTGGCAGATGTTGGCGGAACCAAATAGAGTATCTTTATTGATTTACCGCAAGTAGTTTTATTTTTAGCCGCAATACATTCTATTTTGGTAGTCTTGTGACTCCTGTCTTCTCAAGCTACTCTCTTCTGTCTCTCTATTCTCTTTCTCTTTTTTTCACACTGCTTTACTTTCCGTTGATACGCTTGGAGACTAATTAAACTCTTTTTTTTTAAAACATAGTTCAAGTCTCGTGGCACAAAGACTCCCCACGAGCGTTCACAAAATAGAAGAGCCAACTTAATTGTGTATGGTTTGTTTATTTCCGCCGTATTTTCAAGATTTCTGCTGCATTATTTGGTCACATTAAATTGAACACACTCTCAAGTCTCAATCTATAACATCGATCGTATACCAACCATGAACCATAACGCCATAATATATAACCTTAACAACTACTCAAATAGTAGAAGTAGCTTTTATTTTCAGAAAGTTTCACGAGACATACAAGCACAATTTAATATCCTGGGATTTGAGGTCCCCGAGATTATTCTGACTATTTAAGACAAAAGCAAATTGGACCTCACACATAACCAACAGCAAATAAATTCGAGAAACATCATGGTTTAATAAAAATGATTCCCATTTTAAAAGCCAGCGAATTACCTTTCTNTTTTTTTTTTTTTTTTTTTGCGTGTTGCTAACATTAAATGGTATTTCGTCTTAGTATTATTCAGTGAAAACGAATTGACTCCGACGATAAAAAAAACCTACGAAGCCCACTCTCTCGTTCTCTCTGGACAGAAAATATAAATAAAAGAGAAATATTTTTCAATACTATCTCTCTTTCTCTTCTCCCTGTCTCTGCTCTCTCTCTTATAAAATTGTCTCTACATCTTTTTTTGTTCTTAAAGAAATTTCACTACACTCATTACTTTTGTTTCTCATATTTTCCTCTTCCACCTCCATTGATGGATTCAACTTATCGACGTCAGCGCCACAACTCTGAAGGTCCATCTTTTACGAATCGCAATTATCTCCTTTGATTAGCTTAAATATGTTTTGCTTCGTACCCATTATTTTTTATCTCCTTTCAATATATTAATCGTGTTTAGTTGAAGTTCATATTATCATGTATTATATATAGCCCTAATTGTATTTGTCTCTCCATAAACCAGATTTATTCGTAGCCTTAATTATTCACATATATGTATTTACGACCAGAGAAGACAAGTCAGTCCAAATCCAAGTAGATGCATGGGATTAATTGTTACATTTACGTAGTGAATAATTAGTAAATGAGATTTAAATATTAGAAAAAATAAAAAGTAATGTGCTCTGATAAATGTAGAAGTGTGTAGCGTGGAGTGGGATTTCATCAAAATGAGCCAGCAAGAGGAAGATCTGATCTTAAGAATGTACAGACTCGTAGGCGATAGGTATTATCCTCTATCTAGCTTCTTTTCTTTCCCTTTCCAAATTAGATGTATACATGTGACATACGATCTTTCCTACGCTTAACTAATTCACTGTCATGTCGATAATACATACTATAAGTCAGTTTCCCTCGAATGGCAAAATTTGTTATCGGAAATAACCGGCTAGACTCCTTATCATTCCAAATTATCCTTAAGTTAGATATATAAAAAATGCATGAACAGTATATCCGTATATAGTTGATAAAATGAGGTTCTAGTAAATTTGTATTAATCGATGATAAATTAAAGTTTATAAGTTTATAAATTCTAAATGTAAATATAATTAACTCTTACACTATTATAAATCGATGATGAATAAAATTATTTCTAAAAATATAACAGGTGGGAAATAATAGCAGGAAGAGTACCGGGAAGAGAGGCTGAGGAGATAGAGAGATATTGGATCATGAGAAACAACGCACATTTCTTACCTTCATCTTCCAAATCTTAAACGTTTTTATTGTGCCTCACGGGTTTATTTTTAAGTGTTATATATTTATTTTTCAAAACTAAAACTAGGTGAGGAAATAATGTAAGAGTCGATGCTTGCTGGTGGCTCTGGCGTTTAGTTAATCTCATCAAACCGAGAAAACCGGATTAAACAGCCGGTATTTAATAACAGAACAAAATTCTGGCTCAATTACACCGAGTAAACAAGGGTCTGTGGAGGATTAGTATGTACTATGTAGTAGTGTCCCATCCTCTTTTTTCACAGACCTCCATTACATCTGAACACTTTATTAACTATATACACTCATAATCAGAACACAAGGGTCTTCTAGTGTCGGTTATTAACTTTAACAGTTTTATATATTGGATGAAATAAAATTATCAGAAACAGATACTATATAATGAATAAATATATTTATTGAATCTAAAAATCCTAAACTATAGTTTGGGGAATAATAATGTGACCATAGCAATGTTGGATCATTGTCCTTGTTTGCAGTCTATTTAACTAGAGTGTCAAAATTCAATATCACTAAGTTCGTCTATCTGCCGCTTACACTCTTTGCTAATGAAAATTATCATATTTTGGACCAGTAGTTTGGCATGTAACCACAAAATAACTGCTTTTAGTATTCATACTATTGCTGTAGAAGCTTTCTGACTTTATCTAATTCATACTATTGTAGTAGAAGCTCTTGTTGACATAGCTTTCTTCGACTTACCCTTTATAGTGGTATTTTATCATGACAAGTAGCCTTGGCTAACACTGATATCTGATTCCAAAATTAAAAAATTATAAAAGTCTCACTAATCATCTTGCAATTTATTGTTGTGCAAGTTTTTTTTGTCTTAGGTCAACGGATTAGTTTGATTGTTGTGCAACGTTTACTAATTTTTTTTTTGTCAAAAACTAAAACCAGATGAGGAAATATAGCTAATGCTGGCACGAGTGGTGGCTTTCTTTCATTTATCTCATTCTCATCAATTAAACATTTAAGACAAGATCAAACCAAGGAAACCGGTTTAAACCGCCGGGTAATTTAATACCTAAACAAAATTCCGACTCAAAAACGTTGGTGGAAAATTGAGCCAGTTTATATTATTATTTTATTACAAAATTACTATAACTAATACATGTGTAAATTAGGGGTTGTGTTGGGTCATGAAGAAGGATATTGGCGATGCAGCATATACTTGACCACTTCGTAGAAGGAGACCACTATTCCTACTGATGGTCCTGCACGAGCCACCCTTGGACCCATTCCCGTGAACAGTCCTCGCATCCCTCCATCCCTGTGAGTAGTATGTATTGTTATGTTTTGTTTCGATGCACACAGAGTTATTAACAAAATAAAAATGGAATCTTCCAAAATACACATGCATACCTCCAAACCTCTATGAGCGTCTGTCGCGTCGTCATTCTCATTGCCCTACCAGGGTCCTTCTGAATTTATGAAAAATGGCGAGAGATAAGAATGGTGTTTATAAAGCAAATAGATAAGTTTTCTGGAGGAAGACGTTGCAAATCAAAACACACCTCGATCTGTCTTCTTGTTTTTGCAACGTCAAAAGGACAAGTAGTGGCAGCAGCTATACTTCCAGCTACAAAACCAGCGGAAAAGTTTGCACCGAGAACACCAAGAGCGTTTGTATCATTGCCCACAATTCCAAGAAGTCTCCTTCTCATCTACAACAAAGGAGTAGGTCAAACCAATTCAGTTCCTTGCTTTATGCATTTTACAATTGCCTTACAAACATCTCTCTGCATTGTAAAATGTTCAAAACATGTCAAAGAGCTTACTGGCTCGAGAGTCGCCCAGCAGATTGCTGAGAATGGAACATCACGGGCAAGCTGTGCACCCAAGCCTCTCCAGAGAACACGATAATTGTGCACTGTCACAGGGAACACGTATAACAAAGGCTCAATAACAAAATACTAATGGGCTTTTGGTCTCAATCTCCACATGCATGCATCTCAGTGTTGTGATTTAGTGAAGAGATATGCTTAAGAGAGGGCAAACTTGATTATTATATAATGAGTTGAAAATTGGAAAACATGAGTTCAGAATGTCAATTTCTATAACTTGAGAAGAAGAAAGAAGCAAGTTGAAAATTGGAAAACATGAGTTCAGAATGTCAATTTCTATAACTTGAGAAGAAGAAAGAAGCAAGTTGAAAATTGGAAAACATGAGTTCAGAATGTCAATTTCTATAACTTGAGAAGAAGAAAGAAGCAAGTTGAAAATTGGAAAACATGAGTTCAGAATGTCAATTTCTATAACTTGAGAAGAAGAAAGAAGCAAGTTGAAAATTGGAAAACATGAGTTCAGAATGTCAATTTCTATAACTTGAGAAGAAGAAAGAAGCAACTTACAACTACTTTCAAGGTTATTTACTGTCCTGACTTCAGAGACTACACCAACCAGTGTTTTAAGAACTCCCGGGGGCTTCATACCGGCCTTTGCTTCTTTAAAAGCCTAGTTAGAAAACAAAGTAAAAAGAAAGTTAATTAGCAAGTCACAAAAAGGTATTTCGGAAAGCAAAAAGATCCTACTGAAAACTACAGGACACATCCAGAGTTTACAGAAACATATGCAGACAAAACATACCTGCATACGTGTTCTTGCAAGTTCAATTGGATAGCACGCTGTACAAGCTAAGGACCGCGCCAATGCCCCTGCCACAAGAGGCACTAATATTGTTGTAGAAGGCGCATTCTCCCGAGATAATTCTTCCAACCGGTTGCGAAACATATCATAGAATGGGAGATAAATCCCAACCTGTGCAGAGACTTGATGAGTTCACTGGTCCATATGTCTATCCGAACAAACAAATGCCGCAAATGCTAATAAGAGAGCATACCATAGGCACAGCTAGGGCAAGACCAGCATTAGTCCCTCTCCACAGGCGTGCCATGCCCTCCTGTATCAGTTCTTGCATTAGTGACTAGAGACATAGGAATCATTCCAGCTAAAAAGCATTCCCACATACAAAAACACCCTCAAACAGCTAAACTATCATTTTCGTAACACTGCAAGGCAAACTCACCTGTCGTATGATCTTGGTGAAGACATCAAATGTTCCTTTGTACTGGAAACAATCCGGCGGGCAAATATTGACAGTACCATGAACACCAGCGCGTGAACATGAAGGAGAACATCTCAAGTCTGCAAACATCTGAACCCATAAAGAAACGATTACATGACTCAAACCATAATATTCGAAAGTATTCTCCTTTAAACTCCAAAAGAAAAAAAAGAAAAGAATTCAGACACATACCATGTTTGGTCCAAAGAATGCCATGCGGCCAATAGCGTAACTGAGTGGGTGAGAGTAAGAAGCTCCAGCGGCTTGAGCTTGCAATCGAGTCTGATAAACACATCACAACAGAAACATATAAGCCCCTTTACCGGTAAAAGCATAGAACTTTCCGGCGGTTTAGGAATTAACATGAAACAAAAGTTCCTACCTTGACAACGTCGAGAGGATTTAGAATAACGGCGGACAAAAACGCAGCTCCGGCGGCCGAGAAAACTCTCTCCGACAACCCTAGCTTTGCCTCCGTTGAACCCTTCTCCAACTGAGGCCGGGAAACTACTTGCAGTCCGATGCTTTCGAATCCTGTCACATCTCTTATTCCTGTAGTTGACTCTATGATCGAAAAATCACGCCTTTCAGTTTCCGTCGGAGACATTCCGGAAGCAATCCAGAGATTCTCCGGCCGCTCTGCCTCAACCATTTAGCTTCTTCTCAATCTACCGGGAAATTCCCGAAATTTCGGACAGGGATACGGTATCGATCAATCAAAGAGCTCGATCGAATTTCTGGTTTCGGAAAGAAAATTTATGATTTTTCAGAAAAATCAGCGAGAAAAAAGGTTTGATTTTTCCAGATTCCTTGGAGAAGAGGAAAAGAAAAAACAAGAGGAGGAGAGAGAGGAGAATAGGGCAAACCAAACTCACCACAAAGGAACACTGCAGACTTCAGTGGGTCGCCACACAGCCAACGAAACCCTAGAGGTTAACCCGGCGTTTTCGAAGGTTCTACAGATTACTAAACCGTTATTGAACCGAACAAACCGATTCCTCGACTTGTAATCCAATTGGTTAACCTATAAAGGACCGAATAAGCAACAATGTCAATCGAAACCGTATTTTTATGTGCTATGGGCAATAGTTTCTCATTCGATTGAAACTTGTGAGATTTATAATGTTGTGTGTTTTAGAGATGTAGCCAGTTTGAAATAAGGGTTTAGTAGAAGACAGGCAAAACGAGAGTTGGTCTTAGCTCTTACGATGCGTCTAACGAAGGTAGGCCGTTGAATTAGAGAATTTTCGATTTTGTAAGGGGGCTCCACAAACATATAACACCTTTGCAATGGATGGCTTTTACAAAACTTTTAAATATCTGGTGGTGAAGAGACCTAAAGAGTGGCAATCCACGTGTCGTAAAGTCCACCAAATACGCTCGTTACATCCTATGGTGTGCCGACTCAAACCATGTATATATCTCTTTTTCCTTTTTTTATTTATTTTAACTTGATTCCTATATTTATATATATATATATCTTATTTTATTTATTTATTTATTTATTTATATATTTACAAAAAATGTTTTCATAATTTCATGTATTTTAGTATATTTATATACTTCATGTCACTATATTCAAATATATATTTTGCTATTCTCGTGATGTATGAGAATGTGATACAATTTAAAGCTGTTTTGATTATTCTAAAATTATGTGTACTGTTTTGTGGTTTTATACTACTCCTCAAATCCCATTTCTCAGCCTAGGTCAGATTCTTGACTAATGACCACCTTTACTGCTGCTATAATCATCTGATGTCTCCACTCATCGCTTATCTCCAATCACATTTCGTAGTTTTTGTAAAAGAGGGCCATAGCTAGAAAAGTAACTTATCATTTGATGAGCATTGAGCAATGGTAAAATTGAACATATCAAGAAGAGCGAAAAAGGGTAAATAAGTACTTCTTTGAAATAGTGATGCACTGATGATATATATTTTTATTATTTTTATTTCATATTACCTAAATATAATCCGTAAGTAAGAACAAATTGGTCAGAAAATTGAATAATTTCCGCACTTTCTATCTAGAAAACAATGATATCATTCAATATTAAGAAAATATGTATAGAATATGTTTTAATTACCCTTTCCAACTATGTTTCTAGGAAAAAGAACGTGAAGACAGCAATAAAATGGGAAGAGAAAAAAAAACGCCAGAAATAAAAAGGAGAGGAGGGGGTGAAGGTTATACAATGGCTCTCGGCAGTCTTCAGCCAATCAGATATCTTACAAATATAAACCACAGAGATCCCTCCTAATCCTAGTCCCACAAAGCTCGTTTTACTATTTTTTTATATTTATAATAAAATGTCTATTGGCTTCCTTGTACAAATTACAAAAAGAGAAGAAGAGGGAAACGAAAACTTTGTAGGACCGACCTCTAGTAAAGACAAAGCCTCTTGTCAGTTGAGTTTTGGAGGAGCCATGAAAAGAGAGGGTCGTTTTCCATTGTTTTCGTACTGAAACATTTTTAGATTTTAATATGAGATCACACGATATTCACCATTGTTTCAAAATAGGTTATATACTTTTGGAGTTTGATATGGTCGACAAAACGATCTAAGTTGTAGATTTTATTTGTAATTATGTAAATCACAATTAAATTTGTAAGAAGACATTAAAAGACCAGAGAAAATGGAAATATCTTCATAATATATCTAGGGTTTTTTTTTTCTAATTACATTTTTCATGATACACTATTTATATACATTTTTATTTTGAAAAAGATGATCAACTGGCATTTTATAGAAACAATTACATACAAATTCCAGATCATATCTAGTCCAAATTATACAGAATTCACAAAAACAGAGAAAAGCATAGACTTAAAAATGACATCACTATATATAAAAAGAAGAATATAGTGATAAACAGCTTCTTAAAGATGAGGATGAAAATGTCTCATCCCCTTCCCATTTGGAAAGCTTCTCCATTCTATTTCCGGTTCGAAAAGTTTCTATTTAGTTCTTAGTTATCATCATTCCCTCTCCACCGTAGATTCTGCTCCTAGACGCTCAGAGACATCTGCTAAAGATTTGAGATTGCATTGAATCAGAGCCTCCACGAAGAAGCAAGTCTCCTCCTTTGTGTTACCTTCAGGCACGTCCACGACGAACGACTCGACGACCAATGTCCCTGTTCGGCCTTCTACGGTCTCCGGGTGTAACGAAATGACTGAGGAATAGTTCTGGTTTTGGCCACACAAAACAAAAGAAAAACAGATAAGGGTTTTATCAGAGAAAACCATCAATCATCTTTCCCTCTCAAAAGCAGCATATTTTCAAGAATTTAATTATACCTTGAGTCTATGATCGCCACCGACGATTCTGATGCAGAGGATATGTTGATTGTCATCAAGAAACTCTAATCTCTCTGTGCTTTTAGTAGCTGGTAGTCCAGATCTCACATCCACTTCTCTTACGGTACCAATCTCAAGCTTCTGCCCTTTTACGACACACCTACTGATAAAGGGCTTGTATTTTTGTGGTTGGTCGAATCTTCTTACAAGTGACCACACCTTTTTTACACAAAAAACAAACAGCCAACTCATTAACATCTCAAAAACCTGAAACTTCTGGATCTGATTCACAATTCGAGAGAGAGAGAAATAAGTCAGGAATATAACAAGCTTACGAGATGAAGAGGAGCTTTGATGTGCTTAACAAGCATCGAGCTACACTGGTTCTCCAAAAGCTCGTGCATGTGGTGCTTCTTGATGTACTCGCTCTCCACGTTCTTTGGCTCGTCAGCGTTCATCGTTTTCAAGAGTGCCGAAGAAGCACACACACACAGCTAGAGTGACAATCACGACAAAAAAGAAGAAGATAGATTGGATCCAATCTCTGGACAAATGATTTGTCTCCGTAGGTTCAAACTCGTGAGAGATCTGATAGAGAGATCATTATTTGCCGGCTAAGATTGGTCGGTGTCTTTTGGGAAGGAGTAGAAATGAACGCACCCAACCAACTATCACTTCTCTCAAAATATTCTTTTTTTTATTATAATGGTATAATGGTGTACTCAGCTCTCACAGATTCTTCTTATATAAAGGACGCATCTAAATGTAATCTGATTGGACAAAAATAATTTAAATAATTTGCTCCTATTAGATATTTACTCAGACAGCCAGTTTGGTCAGACAGTTTATTAACCCCCTGCAATTTAAAGGTAATCACGGTACTGCCACTACACATGTTGGCCTATGGGATGCTTTTTTATTGACACATATACCCTCAGTTTCTGTTTGTGAATATTACTTTCTAATCATTTGTAGTACTTTTTATTTGCTACTTCAGAGAATATTCAACGAATATGATTTTTGTCTTTTGAGTTTCTAAATGGATATAACAAATTTGAAGACGAAAAAGGCTTGGTGTTACAGAGGATGGTTTTGTCTTTCTTTTTTAAGTTTCCATTTTGGGTACGAAAATATACAAATTTGACATCTTCAAATAAATGACAAATAGACTAAATTAACAAATTTAAATTTACATAATAACTCAGCTAACCAATACTGTAAAACTAAGCCATATAACCAAATACCCAAATTAAATTATTAGATAAGATCAATCGAGATACGAAGTTTCCATTTACTTTTAAAAATCATCCTCAAGTTTTGACATGTCTTCATTGTAATCTTTTCTCAGTTAAAAACTTCTATATCAAATCTAAGTGTATCATAATAAATAGATAAGATTCGAAGTTACTAAAAATATAATTTCAGTCAGATAAAAAGCAATTGGTATAAAAACTATTTTAGTTTAACTTGTATATATTACTTATATATATGTTAATATGATAATTAGTTCTATTGCTAAGAATTTCAATCATAAGCAATAAATATAATTATGCATGGTTTCTTCGGAGATATGAGTAATGGTAATTTCAGGGATGAATCACGCATGCATGGGTGAGCTGAGTGGGACCATAACAGGCGGATGCAAGGCCACGGTAGGGATTCTAGTGCCGATGCAAGGAAAACACAATATGGCAATGTGAGCATGGATGTCTCATCAATGTATTAGACCATGTATAGGCCTCGGTTTGGTTCGTATATGATGTCGGTTTGTATAGCAAATTAGGGCACATACTTGTAACATGTATATAAGGCGCCCACTCATCTGTGGTCCAGTGGTAGAGGAAGGGAAGGGTGAAGGGTGCAACTCCCAGACCTGGGTTCGATTCTCCCTGGAAACAAAAATCACATTTGAGTGGGAAGTCTGTCAGTTGGGCCTTAGCCCAATTGGTTTATATGGTAGTCAGCAATGCAGGCGGCCTGCCTACCCCCTGGCATTAGTCAGAAGGCATTCCAAACTCGGGACAGGCGGTGTGGTGGCCCAAATTGGATCTCATGGATCTCATGGCCCGTTCGACCCGAGTCCGCTCGGAGCTCATGGTGTCCGTTGAACCGTTGAA
>OVBI01000019.1:45124-211547 GCA_900406495.1 Sisymbrium altissimum | reverse complement strand
AAAAAAAAAAAAAAAAAAAAAAAAAACATGTATATAAGGCATTGCTTGAGTATCGTTATCAATAAGAAACCTTTTACAACTGCTAGGGTTCTTGTCACAAGGCCTGTTAAAGATGAATTTAGCACAAGCGTTAGCGGGTAATACTCTTGCTGTCCAGACAAGTCACTGCGAAAAGAGGCAAAAAGCGTTGAAGCTGGATCAAATCTAACATTTCCAGCAAAAGTGTTGGGTGTGAGTTCTCCGAAAGTTCTGTTCAAGGAGGCATATGTGAATAATGTTGCCGAAACAGTGGACTCTGTTGACGATTCTGCAGGCACTCACTCTCTAAGTTTGATATATCAGTTAAACTTACTGACACTGAAGTAACTGAACTGCATATTCAATGCATGGGATAATTGGGATTAGTGAAGTGCGAAGAAGGTGGTCGGACAAGTGATGATGGAATTGCTGTGTTTATAAATCTTAAGGTTTTACTCTAGTGGCTCACCGTATGCGTTTTTACATCAACATCAGACCTTATATGTTTGTGTGTATAAATGCATGGTAATATTCAACCCTGTGATTCTTTCTCTCATATCTTATACTATTTTGATGGCAGGACGTTGGCAAAGCAGTGCCAAAAGCTCACAGTTCTTCTTTGACTTCACTGATTCCTACTGGAAACAATTCAGTGTTTCAGGTAAAGAACCGTTTAAGAACACATAATTATGCTATTAGTTTCTTTGGTATTTGGGGATATCTATAACACAACAAGGGCATGTTGAACGTGTAGATAGGTATGGAGCTGTACAAAGAGCAGAGATATGAAATGAAGGGTCTTCCGGATGTTCTCTTCGATTTCCCACCAAAAAAGAATAAATGAAATTGAATTCTTCCTGAAACGAACAATTTGTCTATACAGATGCAGAATACATAAAAAGTTGGATCACTTAGCTCTTTCTACTTATAACTCTATCGTTTCTGAAGCAATATATATATATATAAAAAAGAGAATATTGCTTGGCTTTTCTTCTTTTTCGTCTTCTTCGTGTTGTAGAGTGTGAAATAAACAAGCACCTACCATAAAGGGTTATCTACTATCTAATTCATGAATTTCCTGCAGTTGGGGGATTTACATAGGCATGGCACCTTGAATTCCTCTGGCTCGTCTGGATCAAATAAGTAATCATACCTGCCAAACAACACACATCATTTCTTAAACTATGTATGACATCATCAGCTTTAGATTGAAGAATACACTATATATAAATCTGTGCTGTACGTTAACTCCTCTCCCATAGCTACATTGGTCTTGGCGATGAGGACAATCCTGCTTTCCTCATCTCCTACGCTCATAATCCTTGCATAGCAATTTGGCGTACACTGCACCACGTATCTCGAGCTTTAGGGCTTCAGAGTCTAAATTTATTATAATACGTAAAAGAAACTCCATTCCAAGCTGCTTACCGAATGGTTGATCAGCCGAGCTATATTCCCTTTCTCTGTAGCATCAACCACTACTTCCTCACTGATCTTGAATAGCTGCAACAAATCTTCCCTTGGTTAAGAAAGAGATAGATAGAGAAGCACACTATTGCGGAGATAAATGGGAAATAGTCTCAACTCACATAGCAATCCTTCCCTTCTCTGCGATACCGTGCTTCTCTCAAGTCTGCAATGCTACCTCTCACCTGTTCCCCTCTGTATTCAAGAACCTAAAACAAAATAGCGTCTCTCATCATTCACTCTCATTCCAAATAGACTAAACCCACATCCATACATGGGTCTGCCTACGTACCATTTCTCCTTCTTGGATATTTCTTCTTGCGAAAAGACCCCATCCATGGATTCCAGATCTCCCAAATAAGACCCGATCCATTTCTGTCCTCTGTCGCATGAAACATAATAAAGATTTGATAATCATAATACCCAAAAAACAAAGAAAACCTGAACACTGCAATCTGTTTAAAACATCGCAAAGTACTTGCCTGCAAGTGGTGAAGTCGTTCCCGGAAAGATGAAAACGATTTAGGTTCTTTCGGCACATGCTACACGTGAATACAACCCAAAACTGTCAGATCCAGTCCATGTAATAGTTGGAAACGGAGTAGAAGCACTGCATGAAGAGATCTTACCCTGAATATGTTTAGAGTTTGGATTGCTGCTGATGGATGATGGTGTGGTCCCCTTGTGTGGTGAGGGATGGCTTCTTCCTCACTCCTCTACAAAACCAAGATCAGCCTAGTGAAAAAAGGGGATGAGGAATGGAACATGCAACGTTTTATTGGATAAGACCCAAGATAATACCTTCTTGCTATTGATATTTCTTCTGAATACTCGACAACGAGCAGAAGAAAACGGATCACATGTGATCGTATCCTCTGCGGGTGACTCTTTCTCGTCTCGTCTGATTGATGAAATAAGCCGGGAACCGCCTCTATTCTTGTTTTGGACAAGACTTTTTGCAGAGAATACCTCTGAAGAAGTTTGTATAATTAACACAGTATCTGGGTTTGGAGCCCTACACACCAACAACAGTAGTTAATTAACACAGCATTAGGTTTGGAGCCCTACACACCAAAAACAATAGTGAAAAACATAATTCATAACCACACATCGTAGTATCAGAGCTTCTTTAAGCAGAGTATTGATAAACTTTACCTGTGATAAGCACAGTAGGACACCATCTTTGTTATCTGCCGACCATTTTTCTCCAAGCAGTGCAACTGCATGCATAATGCATATAAATAATGTCTGCTTGAAAGACTATAAGTTGAAGAGGCAAAACACGTTGTGCATCGAAAACCAGTTCTACTACAAAACGACTACAGCAATTAATTTGGTTTCATATCTTTCAAATGCAGGGCAAGGTAAAAATCAATCCCGTCTGAGGAAATGAAGAAAGATCAGAAACACTAAGTTACCTCCATTCTATAACCAGCTCGGGAGGCACACATGGCGTGGTAATACGTAGAACACTTGCAACACTGAGTGCACGAGCCGTGTATTTGTTTGCATATCACACATATCTGAAATCCATCAAAACAAATATTTCTTGCATGAAAGTTAATTAGAAAAACCTTTAATTCGCGAAAGACAACGAAAGGAAGGTTTCTTGCATTGTGGCTCTCTGCTGATAGTGGAATCACTCTTGGGTGCCAACCAAAATGAACACAAAAGTTAACATTAAAATATACCTTCACAAAGTTACTTGATGGGATACTCAAAATCCCAACAGCTGGTTCCATTTTTTCATCACTTGCAAAACATACTTCAGGCTGAAACCAAGCACACGTCACATGAACCCACAAGGTTTCCACATCAGTTGGCTTCAATGCACCTCCTATCATCAGTCAAAACATTGTCGGGACCAGAATATAGTGGCACAGCGATGCCATATGTTGGATAAGACCGTGTCAAATATTAGGTTTAGAAGAAATATTTTAGCGCCACAAGTTGAAAAGGCGTACCTTTTACAGGGCAGAGGCAGCAATCCCGCTTAATGCCTGGTTTCTCGCATGCTTTACAGACCCATGAGGTAAAATCATGAACATGTCTAGCGCCATAGCATTCCTGATGCACTGCTATTTGGCATCTGACAAGAATAAAAAAAGAACAAGCATCTTAAACAATGACAGTGGATAATGCTTCACACGTCCCTGTTCAATATTCCACGGAAAACAACCATCTTCACATGAAAATTATATTGGCGAACTCATATATCTTATCCACATATACTGGTAAGAAAATCAGACCTTGCACAGGCCATATGAGCAAAATGTTGGACGCAAGGAAAGTCAAATCAGGCACTCACATGGCTTACTCAGGCAGATAATATGATGTCTTACAAAAATACTTGGAACAAAAAAGATTAATCACAGCACCTGTTGCAGATAATAATCTTGTTGTAGTCCCAATCTTCAACCCATCTGCAAACTGCACATCGTTCCGTTGTCCACTTAGCATTGACCGGTTCATACCTCTCTGCCAACAACCAAAAGAAAGAGACAACAAAAAGCATCACACACGGCACTTAAAGCTTTTCAACATGTAACAGGATTTCAATTCCTTTTGTACCTGACAGAAAAGCACGCAACTTCTGCTTTTTCTGCTTTATGGAAAGTCGTTTAGGAACTTTAGCTGCTGTAGCATTTGCATGTAACTCTCCTAATTTGATCATCTGCGGAGTAAGGGAATGGTCCGGTAGATAAGTATGTCAGTTTACTTTAAAGCAAGTCAGATAACTCAGAAGAAAGATGCCAATATCTCTGAACGAAAACAGAGGAGTAATTGTACAAACCCATTCTTCTAGTGGCAGCTTCGAGCTTTTTACTTTTACACTGGTCTTCCAATTTTTAGCTTTTGATCCGGTATGCCTTTCCCACTCACTCAGTGCTTGCCTTTGAGGTCCACAGGAGCCACACTTACATACGACCCTGAAAGTAAACAACTTGGTGTAAGAAGACTCTTGATAATTCAGCAAAGAAACCAGAAAATCTAGGGAAGGTAAATCTCCAAAAGTTCTTGCTTTGAATTAGTTTTATAAGTAAACCCAAGGCGAGAAGTTAGAGGAATGTAAGGAAAAGGTAAATGGTATCTGCTTACAAGTGGAGACTAGGGATATATATTCCTTCTACTCCAGAGCATACAACAATGACCTTATCAGGAAGAACCATCTGACCATCGCCTTTGCCAAGTCTGGACCATAAACCCCAAAATTTAATTTGGCAATGCAAAGGCAGTTGTTGTGAAGCCAACAATAAATTTAAAAGAAAAGAAGCTTACTTCGACTTTGAGTCTGGTTTTTCAGAATCTGATAGCTCAAAGTTAAATTTGGCTCTGCAAGTAGGACAGTAGTAATCTGTTTCCCCCAAACCCTTCAGATCATCAAATGAGCTTGATCTCAACACATGCGAGTAGATGAGAATAGGATATGAAGTCCAAACAAAAATACCTTCAATTGTTTATCTGATATTTGGTCACACTCTGCGTGTACCCAGACTTTACAACCATCACATTTCACCTAATTTACCACGCGGATATAAAAAAAATCATAACAGAAAACAACCAAATCCTAAGGCTATACTATAATTACCACTATAGATTGTAGAATAAAATTTTTTTAATCCGTACCCAGGTTTGACTGTCCAAATGATTCCTTATCATCCTCTTGCATATACCACAATTGTGTTTTGCTTTTGTCAACTGTAACAAAAACCAAAGTAGCCTTACTCGTATGCAACCATTTCTGCATCAACTAAAACGAAACTAAGCATAATCACAGAACAAGGGACCCTACATACCCTTGAACATGGTTTACACAACACTTGATCTCCAGGAATCAGAGCTTTCATTTTTTTTGCCATCTCAAAAGAAATGACTGTTTCACATCCTACACAGGCTAGTGGATCTCTGTATTTCTTTAACTTCTGCAGAGAATAAAATTAAACAAAAATTAACATGTTAAAAAAACTATGCTTGAAGAGGAACACCCTGCACAACGAACTCACATACAGAGAGACACTTGCCTGGCTAGGAGGGTTGTTTTTGAGATCCTGAATTGGGCCTGCGGTTTCTTGAATCCATCTGTAGAAAGAATCGTCAAAATTTGGGCTACCAGCAGCCATGTGAACGTCGTGCATCAGCTTCTCGGTGAATCCCTGATCTGCCAAAAATGCTTCCTCCAAAGCCATCTGAAAATTCCCAGGGTTGCATTTTTGCAGCTCTGACTGTTCCTGGAACCTGAATAAACTTATCTATTAAGCACTCCACATTTAATACTCAAACTTTTTATATATAATTCAAGAGACCCCCCACCTGGCGACATAATCCACAAAAGGGAAGATCTTCCCTCTCCTCACCCATGCATAATCCTGCTCACATTTATCAAAAAACACTCTTAGATAACTTAAATGAAAGGCCATATCTAAATTTGGAAAGCCATTTGTCTATTTATACCCTTTCGTTCTCGCTCCCAGAGTGACCAAAGAAGACAACGCAGGCTGCATCGGGTATACAAGAACGCAAAACGAGCTCTGGTGCTTGTGTCATTGGATCAATAACAATAGCCGGCCAGTACGGCTCGTTTCTCCCAGATTTAGCCCAAACCAAATCACCTGAATAGAAATTCTCTGGCCCATAAGAACCGTCTTTCATCGGAAGGTTCTCATCACCCCTCCTTCTCGCAGGAGCCTCACCTTGTAGCTCGTGAAAAGTTGCTTCTTTACACAATGCACTATACTTACGTTTCCTATCAAGTTGCTTGCTTTTCAAACTAACAGCTTTAGGACTAACTCTCTCACTCCTACATTCTGCCTCTTCCTCGTAATCACAATCACCCTCGCCGCTAGCTTTACCATCTTTCCTCCAATTATCGAGCACAGAATCATTGAACCGAGAAGGAAGCATCTGAATCCGCCCTCTGGAAGTCCGAACAATCGCTGGACGGGAGACTTCAGCCGGAGCATCCCTCGCAGTGGCGGAACCTGATCTTCTGTTGGAGACTGGCTCTACCTCAACAACAGGAGAACACGAAGCAGAGAATCCATCCCGAGCAGGGCCTGGAACAATCCCGGCGGCGAGTTCTCCGAGAAGGTTGAGAGGGAAGTAACCACCGGAGTTGGACTTTCTCTTCTTACTGGAGCCACCGGACTCACTGAGTTTGCAGCGTTTCAAACTCGGTATCTGGGTTTTAAGTTTCCGTTTGATAATCATCTTATCTCTCTCTGCAAATCCCCAGAAAGAATCAATCAGAGCATCATCATCACATCACATATAGATACTGTTCCAATCCAAATTCCCCAAAATCGGTATCGAACCCTAACCTATCTTCCAAATTCCGAAAATTTCTCGAATGTCAGAGAGCAAATCCTCCGTCTTTCTCTGACCCACGACTTCAAATCGTATCAAACAAGGAAAGACACAGACTTGCACATGTTTTTTTTGTTATTGGAAGAGAAGAGACGTTTGGCACAAATGAACAGAGAAAGAGAAAGTGAGAGAGAAAGAAAGAGAGAGAGATCTGTTCCTAACTTCTCTCGCTCTCTTAAAAAACCAGAAAACCCAAAGTTTTATAAAAAAGCGTCCTTTTTTTATTTTTCGTATGAAATTTGGATAACAAATTGCTGAAGAAATTTGTTTTTTTTTGACGGAGAAATTTTTAATTTTTATTTTTCTGGGTATTAGAGGGAGAAAGAAGCGTGACAGAGTTGAAGAGAGAGAAGACGCAGAAGAGCAGATAATTAGTGGGTCGTACGATCGGCGTCGTCACCTGCTGAATAGCGTGAAGGGGAGAGTGTACATTACTGTGGTTTAAGCTAACATGCGCCTTACGAAGAGGTTAATAAGCAAACCAGCGCTCACGCTTTTTCTTCTTCCTCTTCCTCCATTTTCTTCTCCGACCCCAATTCAAAGATCGTGTCTCTTCTCTTGTCGTTGTTCTCTTAGTTTCATATACAATTCAAAATGCTTATAAGATTATTAGTTTAATGAGTTTCCCTTGCAACATCCTTTTGTAGCTGGAATTGGACTTCTTACATAGTCACGGCTGCGACAATGTACCTCTCTTTTGTTTATTTTTCTTTCGTATGTGTAAGGTTACAACAACTAGCTAATATCATTATTCTCTGCGCAATCCATGAAACTCTCCTTTCTCAATTTCTTATACAGAAGTGATGTTCGTTTCTTCTTTATAAATTTAAAATTTTAAAATATGTCGTCCGTTCTGCTTAGTTTTTATGCATCGGTGAGGCTTATGGAAGAAGCAGCTACAAAATGGGGACAAAAAATTTATATATAAAAAAAAAATTGAAAAGTTTCCCACCATTTTTTTCAGAGCTTATAAGGGTGTTTAAGTAATTACACTCTCTGGGATATTCCGGTTTAGAACTAACCGAGAAGCTCTGTACGTGTCGTGTTCTTCTCTCTCTCTAATTTTAGCAAGGAGAAGCAGATCAATCATGTTGAGTTGATTTGCTAAGCAGCGATCTTTCGCGTCACCCTTGAGTTCCGTTGAAACCAATCAGTCATTCATGACTAAATGATCTGTGCCGTTTCATAACGCTATAATGGTTTCTGCCAAAAACTCTTTTTTTTCTTTCTCAGCGTTCGTAATATTGTACATAGAATATAATAAAGTCAAATTCGTTCTAAGGAAGAGTATTATGTTAATAATTGACGACTTTATAATTTTTGTTATTTTTGTAGTGATGACCTGGTCAAATAGGTTTTACGTAACATTGACAATTACACACAATTGAGAAAAGTAAATTCTAATACTTTCCTATATCGGGTTTAAGTGGTCGATAGAAAAACGAACGAATGGTTACGAGTCTAGAGATGTCAATGTTTGGCTGGAATCTCAGTTTTTCGTGTTCTTAAAATATTCTTATTCCTTTCAGTTTGTCCTTTTTAGTTTGTACATCCACAATCATTCATCAAATGTCAAAATCAACCTTTTTTTGTTGGTAAACTGTCAAAATCTATTTACGTCAACTGTTAATATATAAGGTTAAGCTACAGAAAGAAACATCAAACTGCTTGTATATTTAGATTTTTAGAGACACCCTTCACAAGATTTAACATATATACACAGAGGCGGTGGGATATCCTTTGTGTATCAACGAGCGAATTGTTACACATTTATGTTGCGCCAATCTGATGTACCGTCTTCTGAAATTTATGATGTATCTTTTAGCAACAACTATTGGTCTTTGCGCCATGCTTCGGTTCTTGGCCCAAATGGTTCCTTTCGGGCCAAGCTAACACTCCAGAGAAACAGATACATGAGACATTTAGGAAGCGTAGATTGTAATGAAAGTTCTTCAAGACAATTGAAAGGATATGATCATATATTCATATGCAGGGAGCTTGAAGCCTGCTTCTGCTAGCCAGTCTCTCCTAAACCGGGTTTGAGGGGTTGACAGAAAAACGAACCAATGATTATAAAGTCTAGAGATGTCAATGTTATACCTAGAATCTCATTTTTCATATTTTCATCAAGTGTTCCCATTTGTAGTTTGTACATTCACAATCATTCATCAAAAGTCAAAAGCTACTTACGTCAACTGTTAATATATATGGTCAAAGTATGGAAATGAACATCAAACCCCTTATATGTATTTAGATTTTTAGAGACAGCTTCACAAGATCTAACATATATAATCAGCATGTCACTTGAATAACTGCTACAACTTGTTCTTCTTTCTAATCCTTACTCTCCTTAGGCTTATTCAGACGAACCCTTATATACAAAAGAACCGATAGGTGGGTGGGATTATATTTTTGAACACACTGCATTATCAAACTATTCTTCTTGCTCATCTTCAGGACCTAACTAATAATCCTCATTTCTGCATCTCCTCTGTTTTTGCAAACCTTCCTCGGATTCTCGGTTGACTATCTGCAAGAGCCTTCCTGCAAGCATACTGCAACCATACAACAAACCAACCAAGAACTCAGTTTCCAACAAAACGATACATTGAGATACATATAGAACCCCTTAACCATCTTTCAGATCTTTACCTTGATTTTACGCCCGAAATTCCGCCTGCTCTTCTTGTTCCTGTATCGGGAAAGCTTCTCACGGCGGTCCTCGGAGGTGCAAGTTACGATTATTCGGTCCAGTTGAGACGGAACAAGACCCGCGTTTCCAGTCCCCAATGTCTGTCATAAAGCAAAAGATGCACAAGTGAATGAACTATACAGACATCTTATCATTTGGGTCAGTGAAAGGTCAAAACTTCCTCTCGGATACCGGTGATTCGCCAAGAGAAAGCACAGCCCCAAAATCTTGCTAACACTTTGAGTTCACTGTTCAAAAGAGAATTAATAATAATTTCAGTTCGAACCTGTATATCGCTTTCGCTAAAGGCTCTTCTCATTCCATAATCTATTGGAGGGAACTCGGAGAAGCTCTGGATCACCGCATCCTCGTGCTGTGCCATATCTATTGAGCTTAGGTTCCCCAAGCTCACGCTCTTCGGAACTGGGACATCAGAGACCACAACACTACTACCCTTCGAAACATTGTCCATTTCTGACACTAAAGTGACGTTCTTAATATCTAGCACCTCGGAGAGCGGAGACTCCATAGCTGATTTGACCAGGAAGTCCTGCTCACAATCGTAGAAAGCCTTGTCTATAAGCTGTTGGTCACTCTGCAACGAACCGAGATCGCTGAGTTCAACAATCTCTTGAGAAAGGGGATCAACAGCTAGCATTGGTTCTTCAATGATAGGCTCAGGGGCTTTGAATAGGTCACACTCTTCTCCAAAATCATACTCACATGTCTCAACAAGATTGATCTGCTTCAGAATCATAAGAAAGAAGATCAACACAACATGAGGAAAACAGAACAAGAGAGAACCAAGATCACAACTCAAAACTTGTTTCCTTCAAAAGTTTATCACAAGAAACCCTTTGGATTTATGCACAAACACTCACAGATCTCTTTGGCAGTGGACTAGTTCAAACAGGGTAAAAGGAAAGCAAAGTTTACTTCTTTGTTACAGTCTTAGTGGAGAATGATTGTTAAAAAAAGGAAAAAAAAACAGAATTCTACAAGAAGACGTAATCTGAGGGTCGAAAACAAACAAAAGTTCGTTGTCAATCGTGTAAGATATGCTCAAACAGTTCTAAACTCCAGCTTGTGTAAAGAGAAAAGGGTCATGTCAATTATCACAAACCCCATGGAAAAAGGGAAGAATAAAGTTGGAGTCTTTTTCTTTTTCTAACAAGCATCAGTTAGAAGCAGACCCCGTCTTTTCATCTGCCCATAAAGACCCAATTTTTAGAAGCCAAAAACAAATAATCATATGAACGCAGCAAAACGATCGCATCAAGTTTCTCAGAGAATCACTTAAAGCACAAAACTTTTCCCTTAGTATACACTAAATTTCCTGACTTTCCTTTCACACTCCAACAAAGAAGAAGAATAAACTAAATCGAATAGAAAGAGAAACCGTTTCATCTGAGAGCTTGTAGGATTTGAAGAGGTCTTCGAATTGCTGAATTTCTGGAGAAAAATCCTGTAAGAATCGGAACTCTAGCCCAGTTTCTGCATACATTTCTTCTTCTTCTTCTCCTGTTGCTCTTACTCAACAACTTTTTTTCCCTGGAAGTGGAAATGGGAATTGAGCAGAAGAGAAGTGTATCCCCAAAAATGAGAAATAGAGAGACCAAGTGGGAATTTGGAGCATACCCTGAGCAAAAGTTCTGTACTTTGGCCCCCCTTTGCCTTTGCTGATGTAGAGAGGCTTTGTTGATACTAAATTTTTGTTTTATGTGTAAATTATTGAGCACTGTGGACACTAAAAAACCAATATACTATTATTCATTACTTAAATATTTTCCAGAAGAAAAAAAGGTATTAAAAATGTAATCTCGACGATGTTAGTATGTACAACATTTACAAGCAGTGAGTATTGGTAAATCAGTTTACAAGATTTCTTTCTCTTCTTTATAGAAAAAAATATGTTTAGATTAAGTAGACAATAATCAAGATGATTACTTTTGTAAAGTAAGCTTAACAAAATCAATCAAGTCGTAATTCTTTAGAGTAGTAGTAGCAGTGGGTGATTGTAGACCCTAGAGTAGACTGGCAGCACATGTTTAGTATGGGTCCCTCTTTGTTACTTCTCTATGTCTGATATTTTTCTTCACATTACGCGCGCTTAAGGCTCGTCAGCATAAGGCACAATTAAATTCGATTACGATGATATCTTTTCTGTTGCACCTAAAAAGTATAATATGTGTATGTATTATTTTTCTCTATCACGAAGACATGAATCCCATTTATATTGGAAACGATTAATTTCGTTCATAGAATTACAATCTGGTTGTACTTTGCAACCAAATTCATATAATCAATCAATTCTCTTTGATATGCTTTTTTTCTTTTGCCTTTATGTCGAGGAAGTGAGGTCCCGTGATGTCCAATTTCGCTTATACTTTTTATTTTATTTTAATATATTGGTATTGAGGAAATGACAAAAAGTGACATGTGAAAATTTCCATAATGATTTCCGTACGTTTAGTAAGTTTGACAATTTTTTTTTTTGTTAATGCTAACTCGGTTTCACAATCACACACAAAGATGGACTCTTATTTCTTTCTATTCGACTTGAATATTTTAGATATTTTTCTTACTCCATCGTCGATAACTTGAAGGAAGTCTTTGTATTGATGGGAAACCGAAACTATTCGTAAGAAGGGACAGCTTTGTTTTTGATTTCGGAATATAAAAGTTACAGTTTTTCTTCTTGGTCAGAGTTTGATGACTATTTGATTTTATCTATTTATTTTAGCGTCTAAATTATATTAAGTAAAATAACCAAAATTAACCACCAAAACACACACAGTAACAGAGTTTCATTTGATTAAGGTGTCGAATATTTCATCTTGGTTAATACTTTAGTTTCGAAGTTTGCACTTGGATGTTGGATCTATATTCCTTTTATATATGACTGTTTCGGTTACGGGAGTAGTGGGTTTTTTCTCCAACATTGTCACTACTTATTAAGTTGTCTATCTATGTATGGCATTTTTTTTTTGTTAACGACTTTATATATGTTTACATGTATCTAGTTAAATAAGATTTTTATTTTGTCTTTCTGTTCATATCAAAATTGTCGTTTGAAAATTGGAAAGTTTGGCTTTTGTGATACTTCCACTATGAGATGTATTATTGTTCATTGCCAATGCGCATGGCGGCGCCAATTAAGAAGGGCGCCCTACCGAATACACTCGCAGGAAACTAATTGGGTTGCTTCCAAGCTCGAGCAGTCTTATGGATGGACTCAATATAAGACTAATTTTTAGCATTTGGTAGAAGTTTTGTAATGAAGAAGATGGATATTCTATTTGTCTCTATCACAACTCGATCTACCATGTGATAAGATCGATGATGTAGAAATTAACTAATACATAAAGAAGAATCTTTAACAAAAAAATTCATAAAGAAGAAAATGTGTCCTGTACTGTTGTTGTCTCTTTTGAATCATTGAGAACTGTGAATTAAGGACCACAAGACCAGTTTTCATCAAATCTAAATTACACTAAAAACAACGTTAAGTCCTTCACAAGAATATTCCAACCACCAGCAAGATCTCACCGGAGATTCTACGTACCGTTAATTACACGTGAAAAGAATCTTTTGTCAAAGTACTTCATAATCGATGAGTTAAAATTCTTGGACCATTTGCTCTCTTTTTCACGTTTTCAAATCTCTTGTCTATTTTTCCTTAGACTGATATGAAACAATATGAAATACTTGTCTGAGTAGAGTAACATGTTCCTCTTTGCTGTCTACATGCATCGGTAGTTTTAAAATTTTTGGCTGGCAACACTTGTCACATGAACAATTTTCTTATACTTATTGTCATTGTCTACAACATCAATGATGAATGCAGTCTCCACTCTCCATGCAAGTTACATCGTTTGAGTATTAATTATTTTCTATTTTAGAGGCATTCACAACTGATCATGGTAAATATAGAAATAGAACCACTAATATGCGAGCGTTAAAGCTTTCTTGTCTCAATACTTGTCGCATTCTAGGGTTACAGCGAGCGTTAAGCTTTCTTGTCTCAATACTTGTCGCATTCTAGGAGAACAGTCAGATTCTTAGTTCACTTAGAAAAATTGGTAAGCAAACCAGTTTTGAACACATAATTTCTAAGAATGGTTTATTAGCCGAATCACAACTGTCTTGAACAAAACCAAAAGGCTAGATTTCATCTTAAAGCCATAACAAGATGAATACATTGGCTTATAAGAGAAGAAGACATGTTGATATCATTAAGAGAAGAGTAGAGAGAACAAGAAGGATCACATAAACTTTGCATTAGAGAAGTTCATCTCCGGATGCTGAGACATAAACTTCTTCATCATATCTTGCTTCTCCATCTCATCACTCGTTGGGAGTCCCATCTGCTTCTGCCTTTGATCAAACATCATCTTCTCAACGGTGCTGCGAGTCTCTGGGTCGAGATCACCTAACTTGCTGGTCTCTGGTTCAACTTTCTGAGTGTCAATTTCAGGTTCTCCTTTGACACAGTATTTCCACCACTCCATCTGGTCTTGCTTTGTCAAGAAAACCGATATGACCTTTTGATCCTCGATGTTCCAGAAGCAGTCGTCAGGCTTGACAGCATTGAAGAATTCTCCATCGATGATTAGATCTTGCCCTTTGAAGCCAACTTTCAGACGGTTCTTCTTGATTACACAGGTAACAGAGCGTGATTTAGTGCCGCTAGGCACTGGAATGTTAATGGTCACCTCCTGGAGATTCTGTGTCCATGAGTACTTCTCAAAATCAAGCCCATTGCCTTTGTTAGGAACTGCACCAAAAGGGACATGGAGTTAGTTCGCAATAAGAGAAAATAAACTCAAGAATTGGTCTTGTGATATAATGATATTGACTCTTAATGGCTTAAAGATCTAAACTTTCTCCAATATCCTAGATTCCTAGTCCATATAAGAGCAGAGAATCACAATTTTTCATCAAGTTAATGTAAAGTCAATTCCAATATCCTAATGCATCATAGCCAATAGAAGCAAACAAAAGCCAAGATCGTATATCATCAATCAACATCCAATACACCCTAAACCAAAAGGTTCACCATTAGTGACATGCCAATTTCCAATATCAAAACCGGGAAAAGAAGGACTTACCGACGGGACCGGTTTTCTTTTCCTCTTCCTCCTCCTTAGGCTTCTCCACCTCAACGGGCTCCGTTGGCTTCAAGATTTCCTTTTTCGGCTTCTCCACCTCCATGGGCTGCATCGGAGGCACACTCTCCTTCTTCGGCTTCTTCTCAATGGGCATCACGGTCTCCTTCTCCGCCTTCTTCTGCTCGGCTTCCCTCAATCTCTCCTTCGCGGCCTTAACTGCAGTGGCGATCTCCTTCTCCGCCGTGTCTTTCAACAGAAAGTCGCTCTCTTTCCCGATAAAGTCAAGGACTTTCTCCAAAAACCCTTGGGGGTTTGAAGGATCAAGACTTGCCTTGAACGGCAACGAGGGTCTCTCCTCCTCCATCTCAGAGATGATCGCCATTGGTGTTCGTTTAGCTCTTAGGGTTTTTTCGCTGATGTAGTCAGGGGATTGTGTAAGTCAGAATGAAATTTTATTGAGGTGAATGAAGCAAAGATTGGGTATTTATAGGGGAAGTGATAGAGGCAAAAAGGAAGGTTCGAGAAGAAGCAGAGAGCCTAAAATCCTTCAAAATTTGTAATGGCTCTTTTCCTTTTATTCCCAAATTTTATCTAACTTTTCCAAATTTCATTGACTTTCCTTAATTCTACTTTTTCAAAAAAAAATTTCTGTCAAAGCAAAGTTTTTTTTTTTCTATTTATCATTCAGTTTATTATATGGAAATTTGAATTCCCTCAAATTAGATTATACAATTTACGATGTTTTTAATTGATTTTAAGAGCTTAAGATTTGTTTGCAGAAAAAGATTTTTTATATTTTTTTTTTCTATTTTTATTTAGAATGGCATTTCTTGAAATCCTGTTGACACTTGTCAGAGAAATAACCTAGATTTGTTGCAATCTGTTGACAGAAAAACAAGATTTATTGACATCTTAAGTGGTAACAAATTTTATAAAATTTATATGAATTGGATAATATCATATTTGATCATTTTTAAATTCGGTAGCATGTGATTTCAATTTAGTTACGTGTAAAAGAATTCTTAAACATGTTTCAACTTCGAAAACATTCACCATCAGTTACAAAAAAAGAAAAGAAATTTCATAATTCCCATGGTTTGTCAAACAGGGGGTGTAGCTCATATGGTAGAGCGCTCGCTTCGCATGCGAGAGGCACGGGGTTCGATTCCCCGCACCTCCATTTTGTTTTTTAAAACTCACTTTATACTTGCCTTTTAACATTCGAAAGGTCAGAATTGGAAGGTCAATTTGATAATAATATGCAATCGCAAATTATAACCCAAGTTAATCATTCCTCATCCTGCTAATCACATTTACTTTTTGCCACTTTGATCATATCTACAATCTTTCATGTATGTAATGAATGTTCAAGATTTGAGCCTCTGACCTCCGACCCAAGTTCCAACAAACGAGACTAAAACTTGTGATAAGATCAAACACATTCATTTAAGAAATGTTTTAGATACAGACAAAGAAGAGTGCAAACGAAACCATCATACAACTTTCCTTCTCAAAGGGAGAGAAAAAAGGAGAAAGAATGGAATGATTAGGAAGACAGGTTTGGTATGCAAAGCCCAGAATCAGGATTGTGTTGCTCTTTCCAGATTTTACCGGTGACTCTAAGTTTAAGCTCTTTCCTGTCGCCTCCGGAGAAGAAGAGAGCCATGTTTCTTTGGATGATGAGACCGTCGTTGCTGTCTCTTACTTTCCTGTGGCTATCTCTGATGCTTCTTGGGGTTCCTTCCCATGTCAGTTTCCTCCCACTGCCTCCGACTTCTAAACTGTAGCTGTAGCTCCGCGCTTCTTCCTCGTCCCCCATGAATCTCAGGAATGCCATGTATACCGGACCCATCCCAAGCTGGAACGCCTCAAAATGGAGGCAGAAGTATTGGCCAAAGCAATGAAACACCTAAAAACCATAGAAGAAAGAATGTCAATTCTGATATCCCATACATCGAAGAGAAATCATGAGACGAGATATATATGCTCACGGTTAGCATCCAAGTGGCGTTCTCTACTTCACGCGGATTAGATTTGACGTAGCGGTGGTTAAAGGTGGAACCAGCGTGCATGTCAACTTTGTGATCATCCCTAAGATGGGCTACAAGGAAAGGGATGTCCCCCACGACTCCACATTCCGAGCCAGCATAAGGACAACTGTAAGGTCTAAAGTTACAGAGAGACTCGTGCTTGAGTTTGCTGTAATAAGGGAAAATCTCAGGGCATCCGAGGTTGTAATACTTGCAAGGCAGCTCAAGCGACTCGGCAACTTTCTCAAGAGCTAAACATCTTATATCTCCAAGCTCTTGTCTACACGTGGGACACCGGTTATGCACTCTCACTTTACAGGTCGAGCATAACGTGTGTCCATTATGACACTGCAACAACAACAACAACAAAAAAGAGAGAGACTTTTCAGATGAACACAAACAGACTCAATTGTAGGATACAAGCAACATCGAAACCAACAAACAACCACATTATATCATATAATCACCTAGCCTAATAAATGCTCTGGACAACAAGCCTATGAGAACCCAAACATCATGAATCAAAGAGTATTCACCTGATGGATAGGAGGATACATAGAATAGGTACAGACAGGGCATTCCAGAAGCTCATAGACGCTAGTGGCGGGAGCGGTTGCAGTCGGGCCGACGATATTGGTAACGACGGCGGCAGCAGCGGCTCCTCCGCCGTGACTTTTTGTAGAAGAGAAGTGGTAAGTTCCGTTATGATGGATCTCATCGTTCTGAATGCTTCTCGCCGACGATTCGCACTCCATAGTATCCTTGTCCATTACCACAATCAAACTTCCACAAAATTGGAAAAACAAAAAAAAAATCCCCTAAATTTTAAAAAAAACAATTAGGTCAAAAAAATATCTCTCTTTTTCTTCGTTTTCTTTCTCGAAAAAGAAAATTCCTTTCTTTCAAACCCGATTAACAGGGAGGAAAAAAAAAGAAAAGCGACACAGTACTTTGCTTCTTCAGCACTTTTGGGAATCTTTGAGAATGGATTCGGTTAGACAAATCTGGAAACACAAGAAAAAAAAAACAAGAGAAAGAGAGAGAAAAGGGAAAGAAAATTGAGAGACAAAAACTGTTTTTTTTTTTTGTTTTTCAGGGAAACCAAATCGGCCCCTGACTCTGACTCTGACTCTCCCCTTCCCTCTCTCTCTCTCTCTCTTTCGTCACCGTTTCTGGGGAAAGCGGGGTGCTTTTTCTTCGTTGTCTCCTGGGAATCTCTGAATTTGAGAGAGAAAACAAGTGAGATCAAATATGAGCCGTCCAGATGTTGTGGCTCCCTTTAATTCGAATTTGAATCCGACGGTTATCTCTCCAACCCAACCTAATTGGTTATAGCTATTACGGACTTGTAATTGGATTCAAACCCAAATGCCAACGTAACTCATGTCCCCTAATGTTCCTTAAAACGCCGTCGTCGAACCATAACGTACTTTTATGGCAAGCCGGATAATATTTACTATCTATACGTTTCTGTCTATACTATCGGCAAGTGGTTCTATGGTCTAGCGGTTAGGACATTGGACTCTGAATCCAGTAACCCGAGTTCAATTCTCGGTAGAACCTACTTTTTCCATATTTTCTAAGAAAGTTTTATATTTTTTTTCTTCTTCTAATGCAAAACAAGAAGCTATGTAACTAAAAAAACAAAAAGGGAAAACATTTCGCCATTTATTCTTTATTATTTTGTGCTTCCTACACTCACAACAAAGATTTGGCATCAAAAAACAGAAAAAGTCCTCACGAGAGCTCACAAAGCAGACTAAAAGAGAAAAGTAACATGGATCTTTCTCAGAGACGAGATTCAGTATCAGTATGATGATGAGTATCCGAAGCTACCGGCCTTTCTCCCCATAAGTGCAAGCATCATTTCTCCCGCTGGAGATTCAGATCCATCAGACCATCCGTACTTCTCAAGCAACTGATCCACAAAGGTACCAACCGCGTAAGAAATCCCCGACACCGATACAGCAATCGTCGCGTAGTACAGAACACTCTTAAGGTGGCTGCCTCTCGGGCTCCTCACGTGAGCTTTGGCTACAGCGAGCAAGACGATACAGAGCAGAGATGCCCCGAAAACGGATGCGACTTTGTAGTTTATGTTGTGTGTTTTGCTGAATGAGAAATAATAAACTATCGGAGGGAGTAGTCCGGTGATTATGAAGGATAAGATTGCGACTGTTGCGTGAAGCGTGAAATTTTCTCTTCGTCCAAGGAGTCGTTTGTACCGACCTACTTCTTGTCCGTTAGTCTGGCTATTCTCTGTTGCTCTTCTTCTAGGTTCCTCCTCTCTAAGTTCTTGGAGCTAAAAAAGAAGTTTCTCTGTAAGTTTCTTAAAATTTCGGGTCACGCGGTTCATCAACAAGTTCATGCATCAATATGACGACAGCTTTAAGGGTGATCACTCACATTATGAATGATGAGAATAAGCCCGCCGAACAAGTTTGCAAGCCCCAATACCAGAATGTTCACTGCAATCACGACGGTACATATCGAGTGTTGGGATTTTCAAGTAACGGTCTTCGTGTGTTGCATTTCACGATGAAATGGAAAGCTGAGGCTGAGGGATACTTACATGTTGAAGCACCAGAACCAGCGGCAGATGAGATAACACCGAGGCTTGTGATGGCTTCTATTAGACCACCATATACAATGCTTTTCAAGATTTCCACTTTACGTCCTTCGACTGGTGTTGCAACAACGGGTCTCACTAACGGTTCACTTATAGTCCCTTCTTCCAGCGAACTCACTGGGAGTGGTGGAATATCAATGCCATGACCTGGTCCTCCGTCATTTAAGTCCACACCTAAACGGAAGCGGAAAGTTAGCATGTGTAAATACAAACGATTATAAAGTACGTTAACAAAATAACAACTTAATCTTCAAACAAATAAGACGCAAGATGGTTTCATTTTACACATTGAAGCTAAAAAGATTATTTACTCGGGGATTGATAAACAGAATTTAATTACCTGTTACTATGGTCTGACCAAAATCTGGCGTTTTAGGGTCTGTTCCTTCAAACTGATGAGAGATACCTTCTGCGTGAAATATAGTTTCTACTCTTACTCCATCGGGTCCGCTAGTCACCGTGTTTGATACGTTCATGTCATGAGATGGTCGAATCGGGGAGAGACGTCCTTTGTCTGGCGAGTGGTTCCCGACTGCTGCGTTAGCATCATCTCTGTCAATCTTTTGCAGTGTTTGCTCCTCCTCCGCTGAAGGAGCCAGAAACTGTTGCCCGTCTATAACAGTCGTTACACTGTTGACACCTTTGCTTGCATCGTGTGAGCTCGCAACTGCCATCATATCAAGAAAAGAATGGTGGCGTTTTTACAAGTCAAAGGAGAGATGCAAAAGCTAAATACGAGAAGAAGGATTGGCTATCACGTTTTGTTTTCATTAAAGTTTCTTCTAAAAAAAAATTGAACTACAAGACGCGAACATGGGTTCCACTTTCTAAGAGTGACGCAATTATATGTACCTTGAATCAAAGGGGTGTCAACAGGCTCTTTATCTTGAGAAACACTGATCTCTGACACATCTGCATCACAACGTTTTAAAACGATAGCTTAAGAACCAAGGGTAAAACTGTAAGAGATATTTCTATATACTTACCTCCATTTTAAAAAGGCGTTTAAGAAATTCATATAGTTATTATTACCATATTTCCTCTAAATTATTAGAGATTATACCGTCCTTTCTCCTTTATTTCAGGATGTACTAAAATGTCCCTACCTTGACTCGAAGTTGCTGCACCATCCTGAACAAGGGGCGGGGATTTTGATGGGATATTTGCAGTAGAACCTGTCGTATCCTCTCCCAGAAGATTTGGGATATCACGTGGCGGACTAGTTTCCGGGATACTAGGCATTGCTCCACCTGACAACACAAAAGAAATAAAGTTAATCCTAATACTAATATGATACAAACCCCCTTCAGCATCATAGTGAATAGGAAAAGGAGAGGCTTTGCATTATTGCAATATTAATTCTACTAGACACCAGAGTAACCACTAAATTTTAGCAGTCTGGAACCGCCGTTTTGAAGTACTAAAAGAATGGAATGTATCTTGGTCTTACACATGAACCGAATGATGAGACTGGGCAAAGGGACCAAACAATACCTTGCTGAACAGGTGGTTTTTTTCCTTTAGATCCAAACATTGAATCGAACCAGTTGGAATTGCCTGTAGCTTCCTGTTGAGGCTTTGGCTGAGTGTTTAACCCCTCGACACTTTCACTGGGAGGAACCGGCTTTGAATCCACCCCTGCAATTTTTATTTCCAAAAAACAAAAGTATGACTTTATATACAGAAAGGGATCGCATCTAATATTTCAATTTTAAATGTAAGAATCTAATGTACCTGTGGGAATGAATATTCTGAAGCAGGACAAGCACTTGTAGAAAAAGGATTCGCGTACAGAGTTATCACCACCATCCGCAGGTGGCAAATTGTCTTCCGAACGAAGAATAGGATCAATCGGGTGAGGCCCTCTCACGCGCTTTGGATCTTTTAGGACATGAATGATCTTACGTTTTCTTTTGAGGACGACCCTTTTGGTGATGCAAGAATTGCAGTTCGGACAGAACAGATCATGCGTCTCTTGGTTATCCAGCACTTTCTCCACATTATAATCTTCAACATCGTCGACGTCCACCTCCTCCTCTATCACATCATCAGTGCGTTGATCAACAGGATCCACCTCTTCAGGGAGCTCACCGTTTTGTACTTCTTCGATTTCACGTGATGGTCCTTTGTTAACCTCAGAAGTTGAACCGTTTTCAGATTCTGGCTGCTTTTCCTCCCCGGTCAAGTGGTCAGCAGTTTGAGACTCACGAGCATCAGGTTCTGCATCAGCTGGCTCAGAGCCTAACAGAAGAAAACCAAACAAGAATTAACCAGAAACTCAATCAAACATGATGGCATCTTCAAAACCAAGTAACATATTATCAACAGTTCACAACAAGTCAACCAATATCAGAGGAAACAGCTACTCTCTTTTAAAAAAAAAAAATGTCATGAATTAGCAGCAAAAAAAGCTTGTTGGTCAAAGAAGCCCTTATAACACAGGACTGACCTTTGGTCTCAAAACATAACAAAGAATCTTCTCTGTAGGTCCAATCGCAGTGGCGACATTTCCAAATTCCTTCATTCACAAACAACAAACTTCACCACCAGCACAAACGTTCCGTAAAAATCTATCCTTTTAACCACTAATCATCCAAAACATTGTTTGAGCTAATTATAGACTATTCGATTTGAATCATGTCCGCAACAAAACTGATGCAAAGAAACGCTAAAATTCAAACAAAAAGGGAATGTCTTTAAGCTTGAAACATGAAGTTGAAAAGGGAGGGTTTTTAAGTCATAAAACCTTGTTCTCCGTCGAAGTAGACGTTGGAACTGTTCTCGTCGTGGTGCTCCTCCTCGTGGAATCCGATTTCCGTTTCTTTCTCCGGCGACTCCGGGACCTCCAAGTTCTCTATTCCGATAGGCTCTTCGTCGCCGTTCCGGAAATCGGGGACACCTTCCGTACCATCACCGGAAAAGCTAGAAGACGAGCTGGAGCTGGTGTTGGTGGTGGTGATAGTACTACTACCGTCAGCACTGTCGGGTCTCTTACCATGAGGAAACGTTGACGTTTTCCTCTCCAGCTGGACGACTAGTTCGTCTTCTTCTTCTACTTGTTCTTCCGTTTTTACTGGATGGTGGTGCTTCTCTGTCCCGGGGGTGGGCTCCGTGGGTTCGGCAGCGGATCCCATCAGAAGAGACCAAAGTGGAAGACACGAATGGTAAGGGGAAAAGAGAGAACAAAAGAGAGATCCCGAGATCTACACAAGGTGATTGATGGGGTCGTCTCTGTCTCTCTCCTTTTGCTCACTTCAACTTATTTTTCAATTGGATGTTGATTTCTTCTGCTTTATATCTACATGAATTATTATTCATTATGATTATTGATGATGACGATGCTTAAGTGTTTTGACTTTTGCCGTTTATCAGCACGGTTTCTTCATGATAATTTTATTTCTAAACAATCAATTCCTCTTCTTCCCTTGTTTAAAACCTTTTTCGTCCTTACTAATTTTACTACTCTGTTTTATTAACTGAAACTTTCGAGTGTACTTTTGTTGCCTTATTTTTAATATAAAATATTCCTAAATTAAAGGTAAGAAAAAAATCTCTAGTCCTTAAATACGGACTAGTTTATAAAGTAAAATTGGAAATTTTTATTTTTAAAAAGAAAGCCTGATATTTAAGTAATATAAAATCATTACTATAAGCGAATTTGGTAGGATTTTACAAAAGTACTCGCGTCAATTTGCAATATTTTTTCTAAATAGTTCAATTCGAATAACTTGTTTCAGTCACTTATACTTAATTAAAGAAAACCTTAAATGTTTGCCAATTTATTTTGTCAATATTGTTATTAAATAAATCATAAGCTGATATATATTCTGTATTAATGGACTCTTATCTAATTTAGACTATTTAGTTATACTATTTAAACCATGCGGTTTTAAAGAAAAACAAATTAGTTGAAGATTTTGTCATCTTCTTTAAAGGGATTTTATTGTCACGTCACGTGGATGACAGAAGAGAGAGAGAGAGAGAGTGACTGCATTCATTTCACGATGTTCGCACCACCCACCTATACCCCATGCCTTCTTTGATTAATCACGACAAGACTCTTCTCTTATCTAGATCAGACACGTAGCACGTAAATGTAATAAATAGATTATCAAACACATATGATGATGGAACATGGAAGGAAAGAAAAAGAATTAACAACACATAATACTGTACATTACTGTTTGTTATGCTATACTAGTAAGGAACTCGAATCTTGAAATAAATACTCAAATGTAAACATTCCTAAATAATTTAGCATGCAACGCGCTTTCTGACGTATATATATATGTCAAATCTGTGTCAACCAACAAAGTTCGTTCCAGATTTTAGGTGAAATATTAATTTAGGCTATTGTCTATTGAGGTAACGACAATAAATAAATAAAAAAACTACAATCGAATGTCATACAAGATTTCTATATAGTAGTCTCGTCTTTTTTTAGTGTTGATCTTGACATTTCTTGATTTTGTGGCTATGGTTGTGATCAATCACCATCGCTGTTAAAAAGAGAGTATATATCATTCTTAAGTTTATAACTAGAAATTGAAAGAAACCAAAATAGTTGCCACGAGAGACACATGGTTTCTAAGAAGTTATAACAAAATAAAAAAGCAAGAAAAAATGTTATCACAAATAAAATACTTCGAGTCTGAGTCTTCGTCTTCGAGACACGATATTCGACAATATCCCCTGATTCCGTAAGTCTTAACTACCATCAATAATACCACCTAAAATAACAATAACCCAAAAACACACGTTACGAACGTGGTTGACAGCACCTGTATGTATATCTCCAAAGTCCAAACTAACTAGAAGTAAAGAGTATATAATAAGGAATGTAGGTTGAATTTAATTATATTATCGATCTCAGACGATATGATGATTGATGAGTCATATTCATGTGAACTTGACCTTTGAGTTCACATGGATCCATATCCCTGTTTTGATACGCGCCAGATGTTTTTTTTGCAAAATCAACAAATTAAATAGGTGTTGGTAAGACTTTTAGTTCAAATTAAATATGACATATAACTCCTATATTTCACACCTTCCCACGATTTCTTTGCAATTTCGAATTAAGAAATATCACAACAAGGCGACGCACCAAGTGTGTTCCATATCCATAAAACAGCAACAATGTATTTGTCTAGCAGTCTTTGAGAACCCCGGCCCGCATCTTTAGTGTACCGACCAATGAATCTATTGATAATTCCAAAACTTTTGTGTCGCAGGCAACATTATATGCATTTTAATTGTCTACTCATCGTATTAAGTAACCTTCTAATGACATGTAAGAGAACAACACTCCCAAATTATATTATCACTCATTGTTTAAATTGTATATGAAGTGGTTGTTTTTCTCCCTAGTATAATTCGCGCATCTCTTTTTCTCGGCCGGTCCGTGAACATGTATGATCAAAAACTAACTAATGATAAATAAAAAATCTAGTCCACTAATTTTGATGATACCATGATAATATTGCTCAATGAAGACAGATAAATCAATTATGGAGTTTTCTGTATACAAGAAAAAGCCAAGGCGGAGATATTTTCAATTTAAGTTAAAGCCTATTTAAAGATATGACGATAAATATTGTAAGTACAATTCTTTTATCATTTGTAAGTACGAGTTAAAGAAGAATCTTAACAAAATTCTGTTGGTTGACCATAAAAAGGTTATTTATATTATTTATCTTATTTTTTTATAATTTCTTTTTTTACTATTTAAACCGCTTTTTCTATTATTTCACTATTCAATATATATTTTGAAGTGCGTAATCTGCACTTTTTCTACTTGATCCGCCTAATACACTTGATCTACCATTAATCTGCATGAACCGCTTGAACTGCTTGATCCGCACCGCTTGATCCGCTTGCACCATTCGAAGCCTTTGAAGTTTGAATACTCTCTAATTTATTTCTCCATAAAGAAAAAATTCTTTCACTTTTTTTAAGGAAAACATTTGACACTAAAAAGGAAACTGTAAGTGGAAGACGAACAAGAACAAAGTCTCACACTCGTGGGGTTTCTGTAGATTCATCATAAAACCCGCTTTTCTCAAGCCACTGGTTTATGAAATATCCCGCAAACGTAGAGAATCCCGACGCGGTCGTCGCCATTGACGTGTACCGAATCAGAGTCTTGAGGTACTCGGGTCTCTTCGAGACGTAAGCTTTCGCAACCGAGAGCAAGACGATGCAGAGTAGAGACACTGCGTAAACAGCTAAAGTCTTGTACTCTTGTCTCTTTTCGCTTCTTCTTCTGAAGGAGAAGCCGTATACGAGAGGTGGGATCATCCCGCATACGAAGAAAGACGAGATTGCGATCAACTTGTGAAGCATCGATTTCTCTCTTCTTCCGAGAATTTCCACGTACCGATCTTCTTCTTCTTCTTCGATATCTGCTTCTGAGTTTTTCTTATCATCACTGTTGGTTCGTCTTCGGGGTTTCTCGTTCATTAGTTCTTGGAGCTGGAAACAAAAAATATGGCGTCTTTTTTTAATCCTCTGAAACTTACATACAGATGTTTCGTGACAGACAAGAAATATCGCTTACACTGTGAACGATCAGGAGAAGACCGCTCGACAAATTGGCAACTCCCAAGGCCAAAACATTCACTGCAATACAATCAAAGACATTAGAAATGTTTTATGCGTTAATAATGTTCGACGAATTGGCTCCAAGAGTAGGGGATCACTTACGAGTTGAAGCACCAGACGCGGCTGCAGATGTTACGGTGCAAAGGCTTGTGATGGATTGTGTCAGACCTCCATACACAATACTTTTCAGGATTTCGAGTTTATCACCGCTTATGCGAGGTTCAACACTTTTTTGGATCTCTGGTTGAGTATCTGGTTTCAACCCAGGTTCTGCTTGAGTTTCCGCTGGTGTTTCTTTCTCTGCATTTTCATGAGTTTCCTTATTGACAATCTGCATGGAAGTTTGCTCCTGTGGTGGGGGATCTAGCGGAATTGGGTGAACTTTTTGGTTGTCTAGCATAATCAAAAATCTTTGTTAAGAACCAAGCTTCATTAGGATTCATCTCAGAATCAGAAATCAAAACATACCTGTCTTCTTGTCAGAAGCTTGGTCAGGATCTGCTGCTTGGTCTTCGTGATATTGAGTTTGTTGACCCTGTTCTTCACTAGTGGTATCAGTAGACTTGGAATCAACCTTTTTGTCACCTGGCATAGTTCGGAAACTGGTCAAATCAAAGTGTGAAAAGAGCAGAATGCCTCCTTCGTCAAACATTGGAGTACTGGAATGATTAATACAAAAGAATGAGGAGAAAAATCAAGTTACCTTTCTCCTTGTGATATATGAAACTGTAACGGGACCTCATCGCCAGAATGACGAGAAGCAACACCGCAAAGGCTGGAAGTAACAAAAGTATAGAAGCGGAAGGCAGCGGCAATGAAGAGATAGAAGGCAGCGGCAATGAAGGGATAGAAGGCATTTCTAGATGCAGTGGAATGGAAGGCGGTGACTGCTGAGGAGAAGTGGAAAGGACAGAAAGAGCAATAATAATACAGAGGAACAACCAAGCAAAAACATCGAGGTACCACTTGGGAAAACTTGGTCTGTCTTTCTCAATTTGGACGTCTATGCTCTGTTCCTCACCATCGATAGCAAGATCGATGTTAGGTTCTGTTGACTTTGTATCCACCCCTTTCTTGCCTGAATCTGACAAGAAACCAACGTCAATCACAACTACCTAAACAATGACACCGATAGAGGGCAGGAAAAGTAAGGGTACCTTTGTCTTTGTTGTAACCATACACAGGAAGGAACAGCTCCTTAAGATGATCAGGGAACCATGATGGAAATTTTGTCTTCTTGTCTTCGGATCTCGAACCATTCTTAGTATCAATAGCTTCATTCTCAGTGTCACGGTTTTTTTCCGGTTGGGGATCTGATTTCTTCACGAGCTTGACTGTTTTTGTGATGTCTTCACCACAACAAGGGCAGTAAAAGTAATACTCATGCTGGTTCTTGATCACAATCTCCACATCATCGTCCAATGAATCAGGTTCTGTCTGTGAATCTCTTTCTCTAACTACATATTCAGTTTCAGGGGATTGGTTCTTGTCTAAGGATCTTGAAGCAGTCTCAGTGTCAATAGCTTCATGTGGCTCGAATCCTATGGGTGCCAATTTGGAGTCTAGCATCCAGAAAAGAAAAAAAAAAGGTGAATAGAAGTAGAATCTTCATTTGGTTATCATTTTCGTTTACTTTTTTTGTTTTGTTAGTAGTTTCAAATTGAAAGAGAGCAACTATTAATGAACTGTGTAAGAAATTAAACGAAGTACAAATCATTCTCAGACCTTGTTCGTGGCTGAAGTCAACGTCATCATCATCCTCGCTACCGTGTGGTGAGTCGGGGGGCAGTTTGGTAAATTCATGAGTATAGACACCATCGCCATTGGCACCGTCGCTGGCGGAGCTTGGAGTGGGAGTCAGATTCGTGGTGGATTCCATTGGAGACAAACAAAGATGAGATTCAGAACCATATTCATCACAATCTTTATGGTTAGTTCGTTATCTGAATATTTTTTATTCCACGAGGTTCACGTTCTTTAATTTATTTGTAACAAACATGACTAACTAATATTCTGTCTTTCTTTTTTTGTCAATGTCTTTAGTTAATATACCAAAATGAAAAATGAGATTTGACTATTCTTTATAAAAAAAATTGAACATTTTGCTTACAGAGAAACAAATGAAGCTCGTGTACAAAAACACATAAAAGACTTAGGACAAAAGGGAAAGATGGTTAAATGAAAGAAAGAGAAGAATCAGCTTTGTTGCTGTTTACATAAAACTCCTTATAGGATCTGAAAAATCACCCTTTTAGGTAATCAGAGGCAAGTTTATGTAAGTCATGCTTTTCAAACATATCTCTGGCGTGTTGACTTGCAATGAAAGAAATCACAGACCCCACAATCGCTATTCCAGTGTATGCAGCGACGGTCTTGAGTTTATCCATGCCGAAGGCGTAAGCTTTGGCAAAGGAGAGAGAGATGACGCAGACCAGGGATGCAGCAACGACAACAGCAGCTTCTTCGTAGTATCCATTGTCTGTTATTTTGAAAGAGAGGCCGTAGAAGAGAGGAGGGATCACACCAAAGAAAGTGAAGGAAACCACAACGACGACGCAATGGAGTATGACCTTGTTTCTGTTTCCCAGCAATTCCTCGTACGGATCTGTTACTTTCACATCCGTCATATGATTAATGTTCGCACTTTGATAAAATGGTTCAGACATTACGAGTCCACATAGCTGCAAAAATATATTCTCTTTTGTAAGTTTAAGTGGTTATAATCAAACGTGAGTGAAGATTTTACTGACAAGTGTTCAGACACCTGAGAAAACAGAGTACATGCTCTATTATTTATCATGGAAAAAACAAGACCACATACTCTGTTTGCTCAATAACCTAACTCACGTATGAAAATCCTTTGCAGGCAAAAAGGAGAGAATAGAGAGGAAACAGAGCTACAAAACGACTCACGTTGTAAATGATGAGAAAAAGGCCACTGAATAAATTGGCTAGCCCCAATGCCATAACGTTGACTGCAAGCAAAAACAACAGTAATTTGAATTGAGACGTATGAAAAACTCCATGTCACTGTTTGTGCGTTAATCAGTTCATGTGTACTTACCAGTCGAAGTTCCTGATGCAGCAGCGGAGGATACAACACCAAAGCTTGTGATGGACTCGATTAGACCTCCATACACAATACTTTTTATGATGTCTAGCTCTGTTCGTAAGACATTTTGGACTGGAACTATTATATCTTGCCATAAGATCTTTGTATGTTTCGCTGACGGCATGGGTGGAGAGATCACGGGTGGGAAGCTGACGGTCTCTGTCCCTGAACCTTTTGTTTTGTGGTCTGTAGTAGACAGATCATCATTCTGCGAAGCAACATCTTCGTTGTTCTCAACTCCGGTGACGTCTTCTGCAAAACATCATTGAAATCTTTTTGAAAAGAGGGTCTAAAAGCGGTGAGGCAATCATAATAAGTAAATTGATGAATATCATCGTCATTCCTGAAAATAAAATAGAGAAAGAATGTGTTAAAATGGAAATACCTGGGTTGTTCGTAGAATCTTGAGCTTCACCATTTGGCACATCCACGTTGGCGACATCATTTTTCGATTTTGTTCTTTTTTTACAGTAGATGGAAAGCCAGCATAGAGCCAGAATGGCAAGCAAGAACAATAAGATAACGGAAAGGGTTATGTACCTTGAGATATATTTCAACCACGGAATCCAGTCTCCTTTATTCTTTATCGGTAGAAGAGATGGCGGGATAGATCTATTGTGTTCTACAACATCAGGAATATCAGGAGTATGTGGCTTCAAATGACCATGAATCTCTTCAACAACATCAGAAGCATATGATTTCAAATGACCATCGATATTAGCGATTAGAGTTGTTGAAGTATCATCCGTAGGTGGTGAAGTCTGTGGCAGCAGTGACATAGAAGGCCGAAAAAGAAGGATGGTTTTATCATCTTTCACAATATTAGGAACATGTGCCTTCAGATGATCATAGTTCTCTATTACTTCTTCTGAAATTTTCTCTATGTCAAGGATACGTGACGGAGTCTGTGGCACAACATCATGAACATGTGGTTTTAGATGACCACGGAACATGTGGATTGGAGTTGTAGATCTTCCATCGGTATGTAACAGGGTCTTTGACAGTGAAAGTGCCGTATAAGGTAGAGAAAAAGGGATTATTCTCTCATCTTTCAAAGCATCAAGATCAACGTGTGGCTTCAGATGAGTACCGATCTCTATTACATCTTCTCGAATTTCCAGTATGTCAAGGAGTAAAGTTGTTGAGCTTCCATCCGTGCGTAGCAGGGTCTGTGGCAGTGACAATGGCGTAGAAGGCAAAGAAAAAGAGATAGTTTTATCATCTTTAATAGCATCAGGAACAAGTGGCGTTAGATGACCACGAATTTCGGATACATCTTCTGGAATTTCTTGTATGTCCAAGATTAGAGTTGTTGAGCTTCCATCGGTACGTGGCGGAGTCTGTGGCAGTGACAATGGCATAGAAGGCAGAGAATGAAGGATAGTTTTATCATCTTTCACAGCATCAAGAACATCTAGCTTCAGATGACTATAAATCTCTATTACATCTTCTGAAATTTTCTGCACGTCAGGGATTTGAGTTATTGAGCTTCCGTCGGTACATGGCGGGGTCTGTGTCAGTAACGGTGACATAGAAGGAAGGATAGTTATATCATCTTTAACATCATCAAGAACATGCGGCTTCACATGACCACAAATCTCTGTTACATCTTCTGAAATTTTCTGCATATCAGGGATTAGAATTATTTAGCTTACATCGGTACATGGCAAGGTCTGCGATAGTGAAGGTGGTATAAAAAATAGAGAAAGAAGGATAATTTTATCATGTCTCACATGATCAGGACCATGTGGCTTTAAATGACCACATATCTTTGTTAAATCTTCTGGAATTTTCTGCATATCAGAAATTAAAGTTGTTGAGCTTACATTGGTTGGTGTAGAAGGCCGAGAAAGAGAGATACTTATGTCATCTTTCACAGCGTCAGGAATATATGGCTTGAGATGATCACAAATCTCTATTACATCCTCTGGAATTTCCTGCATGTCAGGGATTAGGATTGTCGAGCTTTCTGTAGTATGTGACGGAGTCTGTGGCAGTGATGGTGGTGTAGAAGGCAGAGAAAGAGGGATAGTTTTGTCATCTTTCACAGCATCAGGAACATGTAACTTCAGATGACCATAGATTTCTGATACATCTTCTGGAATTTTCTGTATGTCAGGGATCAGAGTTGCTGAGCTTCCATCAGTTTGTGGTAGGATTTGTGGTAGTGATAATGGCTTAGAAGGCAAAAACGGAGGGATAATTATATCATCTTTCACAGCAACAAGAACATGTGGCTTCAAATGACCACAAATCTCTAGTACATTTTCTGGAATTTTCTGGATGTCAGGGATTAGAGTTGTTGAGCTTCCATCGGTATGTGGCAGGGTTTGTGGCAGTGAAAGTGGTATAGAAGGCATAGAAAAATGAATAGTTTTATCATCTTTCACTGCATTATGTGGTTTCAGATGACCTTGGATCTTTATTACATCTTCTGTAATTTTCTGCATGTCAGGGATTAAAGTTATTGAAGTTTCATCGGTACGTGGCGGGGTATGTGATAGTGATGATGGCTTAGAATGTATAACAGGAGGGCTAATTATTTCATTTTTCACAAAATCAGGAACATGTGGCTTCAGATTACCATTGATCTCTGATACATCTTCTCGAATTTTCTGTGTGTCAGGGATTAGAATTGTTGAGTTTTCATCAGTATGTGATGGGGTATGTGGCTGTGATGGTGGTATAGAAGAAAAAGAGAGAGGGATAGTTTTATCATCTTTCATAACATCAGGAACATGTGGTTTCAGATGATCACTTATCTCTCTTACATCTTCTAAATTTTTTTGCATATCAGGGATTAGAGTTGTTGAGCTTCCTTTGCTATGTGGCGGGGTCTGTGGCAGTGGCGGTGGTGTAGAAGGGAGAGGAGGGATAATTTTGTCATCTTTCACAGTATCAAAAACATGTGGCTTCAGATGATCAAATATCTCTATTACACCTTCTGAATTTTTTTGCATGTCAGAGATTAGAGTTGTTGAGCTTCCATCAATACGTGGTGGGGTTTGTGGCAGTGACGGTGATGGTGACATAAAAAACAAAGAAAAAGGGGATGTTTTATCATCTTTCACAGCATCTAGAACATATGGCTTCAGATCATCACAAATCTTTGACATATCTTCTGGAATTTTCTGCCTGTCGAAGATTAGAGTTGTTGAACTTTCATCGGTATGTAGTGAGGTTTGTGGCAGTGACAATAGCTTAGAAGGCAGAGAAGGAGGGATATATTTATCATCTTTTATAGTATCAGAAACATGTGGCTTCGGATGACCACAAATCTCTATTATATCTTCTAAATTGTTTTGCTTGTTAGGGATTAGAATTATAGAATTTTCATTGGTACATGACGGGGTCTTTGGCAGTGATGTTGGTATAAAAGGCAGAAAATGAGGTATAATTTTTGTATATGGTAAGGACGGTTGTGGTGATAGTGGCGGTGGCAAAGAAGGCGGGATAGTTTGATTATCTTCTACGACATTAGGAATATGTGACTTCAGACAACTATAGTTTTCTATAACATGTTCTTGAAGTTTCTGTAAATCGTGAACTAAAATTGTTAAACTTTCATTGGCATTTGATGAGGGAGGTGGCGGTGGTGATGGCGAGGAAGGCGGGTTAGGTCTATTGTTTTCTACAATATCAAAAGCATGTGGTCTTAGACAATCATGGATTTGTGTAATATATTTTGGTTGTTTTTGTAGATCATGGATTAAGCTGGTTGAACTTCTATTTGTATTTGTATATAACGGCAATGATGACGGTGATAATAGGAGTGAGGATGTCAAAAAAAGCAGGATAGACAAGAGAATGGCTGAAAGTGATAACAGAATTAGAACCAATAGGAGCCATAACCACTCGAGGACATGTTTTCTGGGCATATCATCCACTACTCTTTGAGGTGGCTCTAAACCATCTGAAGTTTGACCATATGAAATTGGTCAAGAATCAATTAGTTAAACATTTAAAAGCTGTCATCAATCTCTATTGTAAAAGCAATGTATAATTATGTTATAAATCATATATATCATATATAAAACGTATATATGTGTAATTTATGCATACCTGGAGTACTGTTATACAACCATGGGAGGTAGATGAAAGGGTACTTGAAGGAGATAACGATAACAAACCACGATATGAATTTCTCGTTGTTGTACGGAAAAGTCTCTTCTCCCTTTTCAAAGAATTTAGCAGTTTCTGTAATGTTATGAATGCAGTTTGGACAGTAGAGATCATGAGTTTTTCGCAGTTGAATCTCTTTCAGCGCATCCTCAGGACTTATCTTGTCTTCTACATTCCTCGAACTTCCATTATCTTCTTTCTCCAAATGTTTCTTTTCTCTATTTGCCTCCAGGCCATTTTCTTCTATCTCAGATCCATTATTATTGCTGCTCGTTCCTAGTACTACAGGATTCGAACTGTCTCCTATCTCTTTATTTTTTTGGTCCATTTGAAGACTCGGTGTTGAGTCGTTGGTGACAAAGGAAGAACCAGAGGACTCTTCTTTATATCTTTATATTTTTTTTTCTTAAATATTCTTTTTAATTACATGTTGATGCATTATTTTTCTACCATGTGTCTTTTCCCGTAGTCGTATTTTTAATCGACCTTGAGGTCATATGAAGGCGGTAATGGTTGAATGATGAAAAAGGAAGAACAAGAGGACACTTGTTTATTTGCTCCCAACTTGCTTCCTTGACACTTGTATATATTCTTTTACTTTAATTTATTTTTGTTTATATTTTGATGTATTATTTCTCGACCATGTGATTTTTCATAGTCGTATTTTTTAATCTACCGAAAGAATGATATTAAATCTACCAAAAAGTACAAATCGACGAACATTAAAAAAAAATAATAATAATTACTACAAAATCACTTTTGTACCAATAGAAAGATCAACTAAGCAACATATATAATTGTGTAGAGAGATCACTGCAAGATGCGTTACTACTTACTAGCTAGTTGCCAAAAAGAAGTAAAAGGCCTGGTTTGTGGCAAATGGCAGGTCTCCGGATGGAAAATGGGACATCTGAATTTAATCATAAGGATAAAAATGCCCTCCATATATGGTGGATCATAGAATGAAGGAGAAGAAACTAGTGAGTGGGATGAATCCTTCGTATCAAAAACAGAACAATTGATATAACTTCAGGACAGTACCCGAGGAGTATATGTTTTGCATTTGGAGCTCGAAAGTTTAATTTGGGCAATGCAATGCATAATACATGTGGCATGTCTTCTTTGTTTTAGATCGAAATGATCTGGTGAGGATAACGTCGAATGTGAAAATTTGATTGACTTAAGTAGATGCTTTAATTTGATGAATTGTTTTCCTAGGTTTTATTATGAACCACGCATTAAGAATATTAGACAGATTGCTTCGCTCGTAATGCAATGTACTATAAATAATTTTTTCACTCGTAAGCATTTATGTAATTTAATTAGAAATATACCAAAGACAAAGTTTAAAAATCACAGAACTGAATGATATTTGGGACAAATCTATATTAGATGTTTAATCTCAAACCTAAGAGGAACATCAAGAATGTATATGATTCGACCCATAACTTCCTAATATAAATAAATAAAAACAGACCGTTAAAAAATAAGTTTAGTCTATTATTTATTATCCCTAATGTTATTTGACTTTTTATCCTCAGTATCAATTGATCCTAATATAAATTGACCCAGAATTATTATATTGCATTTTTTATGACTCGGGTAATATTGTTTAAGACATTTTTTGAATTGTTTATGACTTGGGAAATATTGTTTACGACTTCTAGTTTATGTTTTCAGACTTGCATATTGCGGAATATTTGAGTTGACTAATAACATAATTTCGAGTTTGCAAGTGTATTTAGATGCTAAAAGAAAGTATTTCACATTTGAGTATATTTTGGTAATGAGGTAAATTATAAATAAATAAATTTATTTAGTATAATTGGCTACACAATATCCAATAAATAAATAAATAATAATAACTTATATTTTTATATTTTAACTTATATTATGAATCAGAGAGAATATTAAATCTTAAAAATTACTTTAGATAAGATTAAACTAAACATTCTCTTTTGTAATCTAAATATTTTTTTATTATAAATTATGAAAATAACTAGAAAAACAGATAATTTCGCATTCTCCACAAATATTGACGATTGACCTGATTTAACTAAAGGTTTGTTTGTGTTGTATGTTTCTAGGAGCGCTATATTTTCTAAAACATGGTAAACCCCTGAATACTATGTATTGTTCATATGCTTTACTTTAATTTAAATAAGTATAATAAAATATAAAATCATTTATACATAAAATATGTAATTTTATCATATAGCTTATTTTAAAAAATTTACTTATCATGCATATAAAATTTATAGTATAAAATAAATTATCATACAAACATAAATTATAATAAAAAAGTAAATATATGAGAGAAAAAAAATAAACAAAACATATGAAAAAGCATAGTTTAGGTTGTTTCTTTCTTTCCATTCATCATTCAAAAGCTTTTTTTAACAAATAATCAAATATAAGTTTTTGTTTCTTGATATACATATAGTAAGTTTTTTATACCGTTTACTTTTTCTTCACACAACTCCATCTCTTCTTCTTTCTTGTTCCTTTTTCCTTCACAGTCAATTCCTTCTTTTTCCTTTTTCTTCCATCACTCAACAGGATATGAGTCACAACTTAATTCCCGAGGCTTCTCCACAAAATTTTCTTTCACTTATCCCAAAAAATATGTCTAATATTCATCATTCCCCTAAAACGTTTGAGATCACACCACTAATTAGAGGAACCACTCGGATAAATAAGGCAGTTCTCCGGCAGCTAATTCCAAAGAAGAAAAAGGTGTGGGTTTGGTTTCTTGCCATCATCATTCTTCTTTCGACCATTTTGCTAATCATCTCAATGATGGCAATCCTCGGAAATTTTTGAAGCATGGGCCCTACACTATTCATCTTGTTTTGATGAATTAATAAATAAATATTTTTCTCTTAAATTTTATTTTTTATGGGAATTTTTTTTTCATTCTTCAGGTCACGAATTGAAATCTTGTTGATTTTCTAAAACATGGTTAAATGTCTTTTGTTACTATATGAAAATGGAAAAACGAAACTGATTATTATTATTGATAAGATTCGAACATTTTGCTTACAGAAAAAAAAAAAAAAAAGTTCGTGTACAGAACACATTAAAGACTTGAGATNACAAAACAAATTAAAGACTTGAGAAAAAAAAAAAAAAAAAAAGAAAAGATGGATAACTCTGTTATATGGAAGAAAGAGACCAATCAGCTAACTAACAAACTCTTTGGTAGCTTTGTTGTGGTTTACATAAAACATCTTCCCGGATCTGGAAATCACCCTTTTAGGTAATCAGAGGCGAGCTTATGAAAGTCATACTTTGCAACCACATCTCTGGCGTGTTGACTTGCAATGAAAGAAAGGGTAGACCCCACAACCGCTATTACAGTGTATGCAGCGACGGTCTTGAGTTTATCCATGCCGAAGGCGTAAGCTTTGGCAAAGGAGAGAGAGATGACGCAGATCAGAGATGCAGCAATGACAACAGCAGCTTCTTCGTAGTGTCCCTTGTCTGTTATTTTAAAAGAGATGCCGTAGGAGAGGGGAGGGATCACACCAAAGAAGATGAAGGAAATCAAAACAACGAAGCAATGGAGTATAACCCTGTTTCTTTTCCCCAGCAGTTCCTGGTACGGATCTACTGCTACCAGTTCTGGCATATGATCATTGTTCCAACTTGGATATCGTGGTCCTCTAAAGAGTCCATATAGCTGCCAAAAAATACATCCTCTTTTGTGAGTGTGAATGGTTGGAAATCAACTTCTCAATGAAGATTTTATTGACAAGTATTTAGACACATGAGACAACAGAGTAGGTGCTCTGTTTACCATGGGAAAACCGAGCATATACTCTGTTTTCCCCATAACGTATGAAAACCTTTTGCATGAAAAAAAAGGAGAAGAAAGAGAGGAAACAAAATGACTTACGTTATGAATGATTATAAAAAGGCCACTGAATAAATTGGCTAGCGCCAAGGCCAGAACGTTGACTGCAAGCAAAGACATTAGTAATTTGAATTGAGATGTATGAAAAACTCCATGTAAATTACGAGTTCATGTGTACTTACGAGTTGAAGTTCCGGATGCAGCAGCGGAGGATACAACACCAAAGCTTGTGATGGACTCGATTAGACCTCCGTACACAATACTCTTTATGATGTCTAGCTTTATTGGTATGAGCTTTATTGACGAAGCCGAAGCCTGGGAGGTATGATCCTCTATGTTAAGAGTAGGATCTTCACTTTGATTTGCTAAAAGAGGCAGAGTCAATAAAAAAAGTCAAATCCGGCACAGAACCAGATGAATTCAGGCAAAAATGATAAGGACTATACCATTCTTCGTCGGCTTTTCTATAGCGATGACCTCTGTACCGGGAGAATTAGTAACTGAAGCCAAAACTGAAAAAGAGAGTCAGGAAAAGATGAAAGAGATGATAATATCTATTTTTGTGATAATATTATATGTTCATCTTTATTTCAATCAACCAGATATAGAAGTGTGAAAGGACCTTTAGCTTGATCTGTAACATTATCACGTTCTTGAGGAACTGTAACAGCACCGGTCTCTTTTGGATCATTTTCTGCAAACATATATATTGATTGTTTTGGTAAATATTTGGTAAAGCTAGGGGAAGAGCAAATGGAAGAAAAAGGAATCACCTATCATGGAACGCCAGAGCACAGCCAGAATGGCTAGGAACAACAATAAGATTACGGAAAGGTAATTGTGACTCAAGAAATCCCTGAGCCAGGAAAAGGAGAAGCCTCCTCCGGTATCTCCTTTTACCTCACTCTCTGTAACATTTTCTCCTTGACGTGTCTGAACATCAATCTCTGTTGAATTTCCATGCTTTATTGGACGTGGTGGTGATGGCCGAGAAGGCAGGGTCAACAGTAGAATGACTGATAGCAATAGCAGAACCAAAACCAATAGGAACCGCTGAGAAGTGGGACTGAGCCTTGGAAACCGGTTCGGCAAAAGTTTCTCTCGTATCTTTACTAGCAATGTAACCAAGTTATTATCCTGTTCTTGACCAGATGGGGCTTATCATAGAGATCAAGAATCAGTCAGTCAAAACGTTTGAGAAATCAACCTGTCTCCATTATTGTTAAGCAATGAGTACATACATATATACCTTGAAGAGGAGGACGACTTTTAGGCTGGATGGGTTTGACTGGTTCTACAAATTAAGAAACAATACTTGAGCACCATCATCATTATCATCCATCATATATATACATTTTATACGTGCGTATATATATGCATACCTTGGGTGTTGTTATATAACCATGGGAGGTAAATGAAAGGGTACTTGAAGGAGATAACGACAACAAACCACAATATGAATTTCTCTTCGTTGTATGGAAAAGTCTCTTCTCCCTTTTTGAAGAGTTTAGCAGTTCCGGTGATGTTGTGAGTGCAGTTTGGACAGTAAAGATCATGAGTCCCTTGCATTTGTATCTCCTCCAGCACATCAGGACCTTTCTTGTCTTTTACATTGCTCGAACTTCCCTTATGGGCTTTCTGATCCAAATGTTTTTCTTCTCTATTGTTCCCCACGTCATTTTCTGTTTCACATCCATCATCGTTCCTGTTCGTTTCTTGTGTTGTCTCGGTTCCTACGGCACAATCTTAAAAAATTGGACTCTAGAAAATACTAATTTTGACGTTATTAATTCCTCTAATTCAGAAATGTGATATTATGTTATACAAATATAATTTATAGTTTTCTTGCTTCTTCAGGTGTACATAGACAACACTTGTCTACCAGATTAACGTGTGCAATATCCACTATCCTCTCTAATTAACACCCAAAACTATCACTTTTAAAAAATATAAAATCCACGTCAAAATAGTTAAATACATAATCTAATATTGATATTCCAAAATAATCAACCCAGTATACATTTCATTTCATTAAAGTTTAGATCTCCCTGTGCTTTAATTGATAATATCATTAGGCGTTTGTTTTTGTTTATTTTCATGGACATACATATATGCTCAAATGAGACATTAAATGATACGCTTCCTCCAGACCAAAATATAGTTCTGAAACATACGAGTCGTGAAATATCAAATCTACTACTATGCATGCAAATGCGATGTCAACATTGGGTAAGCTTAGTAACCAATGCATGATTTGCATTCTATAGATTGTTCACTTTCGACGTAAGATATTAATTTCAAATCAACATTTTATTTTTCTATAATGTTTTCGAATAACAATAATAGCGGTCCAAAAAAAAATTCGTAATAAATATACCTAATATTTTAAAACAATTTAATATATGAATCCAAAATATTTTTAGACGAAAACCTGTTCCCATAGCGCACTCAATTTCTTTACCATTTTCAATCACTTGCGGCGGAGAAACATCGGTTTGGTTCGTTACTTCATCCGCCGTGGGTTGATGATCAGCATTTTCATCGCCTGCAGAATTCAAACTCTGGGTGTTGTTAATGGAATCACCCTCATCATGCTCTTGGGAATTGGGATCGGTTGGGGCCATTCGAAGTCGCGGGGGTTAGTTGATGATGACAATTGAAGAACCATATGACACCTATTTATATGCTCACAAGTTGCTTCCTATGTCATATTTTTTATATTATATTTTGATGTATTATTTCTCTATCATATGATTTTTCATAGTCGTATTCTTTTAATTTACCGTGAGGTCAAACAAAGACCCACGAATTGGACAACTAATCAATGGCCGAGGTTTAGTCTTAAAAATAATGACCAAGAAGATGTATATTTTGTAGCTTATCATATAGCCACATAGGTACTCATTCACAATATATTTAACAATTCAGAATATATATAGTTATTTTTCCAAATTTGAAGCATTCGGTTATATAGACAGAATAATTATATAACAGAAAATGATTTATTTTCATAAAATAAAAACTACGGAGTTATTAAATACTAGTATTTTCTGTTCTGTAAAGATAATTATGATAGTACAAAAACAAAAACACCCCCGCGGCCGCGAGGATCAGTATCCTAGTTTTGTTTTTTTTTTAAAAAAATTGTTTACGCGGGTGGACTCTCTCTCTAGTCTTTTACTTGCAGACTGGATAAATCATGGAAAGAAGGCTAACAAACCAGCTGAGTATCCGAAGAGTCTATGCTTTGCATTGGAGCTCGAGAGTTTGATTTGGACAATGCAACGTATGGTGCGACGCAAGTCACACAAGATATAATTTCTCTTCTTTGTTTGGTCAATATACATGTAGTTTCGGTGTACAGTGAGATAGTAGCTTTAAATAATTGTTTCCTAATTATTCGTTCGGTTTTTAAACCACGCACTATAAGAATATTAAAGCAGATTGCTTCTCTCGCAATGCTCATACTAGAAATCAAAATTTCTCTCTCGTACGTACTTGTGTGTTTTTCTAGGTTAGTTGTTGTTGACTTGTTCAACATTAATAAATGTATTTTTGTTTATTATCCTAGAAAACATTAGGGTCAATTAATATTAGGGTCAATTAATAACCTAGAAAAACACACCCGTTAATTAAACTCCCACGACAATTAGTATTAAATTGCCATCGACCTTAATATTAATTGACCCTAATATTAATTGACCTAAAACTGTAAGAAATTATCCTATTGCAATTTCATTTTTTCCTCGTTGTTTAAGGTTTTTTTCATCGTTTATGACCGGGGAAATATTGTTTACGACTTCTAGTTTCTGTTTATGACTTTCGGAATATTAGAGTTGCTGGTAACACAAATTTTCGAATTTGAGCCTTATCAGGATGCTAAAAAAGTATTTCAAATTTGAGTGTTTTGTTTTTGTTTGAGATCAGATTAATAATCTACTATTTTTTACCAAACATACATAATCCTCTGATTATATATTGTTTTTTTTTTTGAAAAAAACTCTGATTATATATTGATCTGTTTAAAAATTATCAAAAGGTCTCAAATCTTGCTTTTTGTTCGTTTGTAATACGTATTTATGAAATGAAACTAACCTGTTTATTCACTTATAGTCTTCTAAAATAATTGTCCAGGTCTTTCTTTAGTCAAATGACCGCAGGTCATGGTAAATGCATATGCAAATGCTTTAAGATTTGTACAAGAAGGGATCAGACACTCCATCGGGCCATCGGGTCTCTTATACAATCGTTTTTCTTTGTTTTGTTTTATTTGCCAAAGTAAAAACTTAAAACTTAAATAATAAACTTTAAACATCATATATTGTGAGACATAGTGAATACTATTCACTCTTTTAGATCATTGATTGTCTTGCAAGTGATGGTGAAAAACGTGCAGCAACATATTATTACGTAAGGGATGTAATAGATCAAAGATAGCAAGACAAAACCAGAGGATTGCTTGTGTGATACGTTTTACTAAGACGTGCTTGTCCTAAACATGGTCATCGACACATAATTCTTGTGTAAAGTATTAAATCATATGGTTGGGCCGAAGCCCGAAGGGCTTTTAGCCTTATACTTGCACTGTTTTCCAACTGATCGCTGCGATAAGAGCAGCTACAGAGTAAAATGGCTTTGAAGGCAAGAAAAAAAACGGCAATAATGTTTGTCGCATAGCGATGAAAGCTGATGCAGATTAAGTAAAAGAACAGGTAATCGATAAATAGTGTTCGAGCCCGTGAATCCAAGTCCTAAGAAAGTCTGCGATAGATTTCGTTTCGTGTCTTTGCAAAACCCAGTCATTTGGATACTACTTACTATAGTTATATTTTGCTATTGTTATCCAACATTTTAGGCACCAATTCTTTTCAAGTCTCAACACGTGGCGGTAGTCCAGCAGTAGAAGGGGGAATGGCTGAATCAACATCAACGTGTCACATTTTCATTACGCAGCTTATGAAAGCTGGTGTTATTTTGTGTAAATATTGACTATTATGAGGGTACTTTCACCAAGTAAAAATTAATCGTTATTCTCTGCTTCCGTTTTATTTTCCTTTTGCGGTAAATTTTTGTTTCTTGATGGTTTCGCCAATAATGGAACTTTTCCACCATTTTCGTTTGTTCCCTGGAAAATATCGAGAACAAGAAGAAGATGAATCTCTAAAGAAATAAAGAGAGAATCACCGAAACCTCTGCTCTCTTTTTTTCTTTCTTTCCCGATCAATTCAGATCGGAATCTTTTATTCTAGCTCGATATCGCTTGAGATATATCGATAGAAATGATCATATCGAATCCACGTCTCTTGCTCTACACGTGCATTGCAAAAGGAACAGTGATCCTCGCAGAGTTCTCATCCAAGGAGGAGCCAGAGATCGAAGCTCTAGCTTTGAAATGCATCGAAAACGTACCTCCTCATCATTCCATGATCTCTCATACTGTTCGAAAGAGAACTTACGCTTTGATCATAGATGGTTTGTTCTCTTATTTCGCCATTTTAGACGAGGGCGTAACGAAACAAGAATCTCTCTCCTTCTTCAGTCGTTTGAAATCAGCCACGGAGACTCTCATTATAGACGGATCTGCGTTGGATAACCCGACCAAACACTGTCTCCAATCAAAGCTCGATCCACTTTTCGCTGAGATCGCTGGTGGTGGTCACACAGTTGGATCACCGAGGAGTGTAGTAGGGAGGGAGATTCAGAATCCGAGTTTGGATTCGTCCAAAGGACGCAAGGGATGTGCGTTGAAGCCGCTTCTTGAAAAGCCATTGATGGTGTTGAAGAAGAACAAGAAGAGATTTCAGACGGAGGCCAAAGGTGAAGAAGACACGGACAAGAAGAAGAAGATGGATTTGGGAGGAGGAAGCGTGATTAATAGCAAGGGAATGTTAAGAAACGGATTGCTTCACGATCATCATCATAGACAAAAGGCAAAGCAGATTTGGAGGAAACATGTGTGGGTTGTTTTGTTTTTCGATGTCTGCATCTGTCTTGTTCTGTTTGGAATCTGGCTTTGGGTTTGTCAAGGCTTTCAATGCATCCAAGGGTAAACTATTTATCACTCCCTCGACAGTCTCTTCATCATCAAATCCATCATTACCAAAACAGAGTTTCTTCCCATTTTCTGTGGGTGCTATTATTATGTTATGGTTGAAGTGATTTTTCTTTTTCAATATCCGAGGTGTTGTTTCCAGGTTTAAATTCTGGTTTACACGTTCGTGATGAGGTTTATTATTGTGTGTGTTTTTTGAAGTTTTTTCTTCATGAGGCAAAAGCAAAAGTGTTGGAAATGATCCTTTGTAAAATAATACACATATTTCGTTTTCTTGGATGTCAATTTGATTGGACGAAAGATGGTAGCAGCCAGCTCCTATTTCATTATGGTAGGCTTAGGGTGTTCAAGATTTTATTACTTCCATGATGGTAACTAACGAAATTTTGACCCCTGACTTTTTCAGAACCCATAAATTGATAATTGTCAGGTATAAATTTGTTACTAGAACTCATAATCTACAATTCTACATACTACAATAAAAGTAACACTGACAGTTTGACTGTTAGCTTAAGGTTTTAGAATAGATGGATATTCCAAGTCAATATGATTCAGGAATTACAACGCAAGATATTTGAACCTAATTAAGTTACAAGTCAGTGATGTCACTTGCATCAAACTTTATCATTCCTATTGCGCAGTGAAAATTTATTTAGTTGCTGGATCGTTTGGCCCAAAAAAAGAAAGCGGTTCAAATGTTTTAAGTGAGAACTGGGCCTGAAGTTAAGAAAGGTCTAGGCCTATTTGACCAGATGGTAGTATTCATGCAACAAGAACAAATAACAATTAGCTCCCAATTAAGATGGCACGATCAACATAAAGTACCTCCAAATGACTGCGGCAGTTGTAGTACGGTCGGTGTAAATCAAATAAGTTGACAAGTGTAAACTGACAATTCTTAAAATACTAATCGATGTAAACTGACAAGTGTCACGGCTTAGCTAATTAAAATACTTAGATACTTAAAGAATAGATAAATACTTATAAGATACATATAAACTGAAATATTTTTCGGACAAAGATTTGGTACCGAACTACCGATCAACCCATACTTGAATGGCGTGTTCAACATGACCAAATCTTCTTTTTAGAGCGTTCATTGCGGTAAGACCAGTGGAAACAACTTATTCTAAAATTTTGAACAAGAAGTTTAGTCTGTATATACGTTAAGTTCATTGAACGTTTCGGCTGGAACCTAAAAGTTTGCATAAAACATTCTTTTTCGTAATAAAAGAATTTTGCTATTATCTACTACGATCTAATTCATAAGCATCTAATTATGACCAGTGATCAACTACTAACGTCATCATCTTTTCAAAAAAAGTCTCATTTAGGGTCATATTGATTTAGAAAAGTTTTACCTTTAAAAAAAAATAATTTGCAGATACACCAACTCTTAAAAATATAATTTCGTGTCCAAACAAAACAAGAAATACGAAACTTCACAAAACTACAATACACACCAGTATCCGGTCATTTTCACTTACCAAAACTACAATACACACCAGCATCCGGTCATTCTAAACTAAGAAGATATATATAAATGGGTGGTAATGATTGTTAAATCCTTATGGTAGCGGCAAATTTGTATATATTTTGTTATCGGATGTAGATATATTAGCCAACTCGTGTCGGACGAGCTTTAAAGATATAGTAGAAGTATATTGTGTATATATGTACTTGTAATATTATATCGATAGAACAATCTAACAAAATAATTTGTTAGGAATTTTCAACGATGAAGATATTTCTTAGTCTCTTAAAAGAATCCAAGTCTTGATTACGGTTTCACGGAGCACGTTACATATATATATATATAGTACATTTAAATACATATATATGTAACTCATGAGTTAGGCCATGCATGGACTATAGCTATGTATACGTATATGTTGAAATATATATTGGAATAAAGACCGCCACATTTTTTGGGCGAAACTGCCAAGACCGTTTTTGGAGGAATTCAGCGACGTTAGGAGATGCATGAAATATCAAAACTCACAAGGACTGTATGATGCGCCTAATATTCTCACTCTGCTTAAACAACAGCTCTTTTTCCATACATAACTCATTTCACCATTCACATACATAGCTCATGCAACGACAAATTAATTAAAGAGCAAATTTGACTTTCAACGCATCACAGTCCTCACTGTAACTAACATTTTGTTCGACGTATAGATCCATCAAAAAGCCATGATATATAACTCTCTCTCTCTTTTGCTAAAGATATATACTACTCTTTTATGTAGGTTATACAGTTATACACATTTACGCATCCGTTGTTTAACGTAAAATATCATTTAAATAATTGGATTTCCTCAAAAGAAACTAACGACACAACGTTATCTCGTGTGTGGATCTCACTAAACAATGATTTGCTACGGTCCACGGCTCTCATACTTTAGGCTACACCTACGATGGCCTACATCTGTGTAGTTTAAAGACTAAAAAAACTTGTATAATTGGGAGAACAAGACAATTTTTTTGGTCGACGAACAAGACTTCTTCAGAAGACATAACTATCTATCATTTATTGTTACCACTTACCACTATCGCAGCCTATAGGCAATAAAGGCTCAACAGGAAATTTGAAAGGATCCAACGTCAAGAAAATCGTTAGTAGGGCCCGCTTTGTTTAATTATGGATTTCTTGTAGGAATATCTCGTGAAGAAGAAGCGCCACAAGTACAAGGAGCGTTTTGTTAATTTTCTCTTCTACTACATACAGTTCACATCTCTTTCCCTATTAATTTTTCTTTCTTAAATAAAATACACAATTCGTCACATTATTTGTCCTCGTTTTTCCTTTTCTTCTGTTCATATAATTCAAACGTACCTTTTTCTCTATATAAATCCCCACTCATGTTTTCATATAACGTCTAAAAAGGTTCCTATTCTGAATACAAATTAGCAATGGCATTTGAGTTTGATGATCAAGAACGCTTCTGTGCGACTCCTAAGCTTCCTCTGTTCTCGATTCCATTTAATAGAACATCTGAGACTCCTGGCCTAGCGACGCCGCCTGTGAACATCGCCGGATCGGTCCCGTTTCTATGGGAGGAAGCTCCGGGAAAACCACGCGTTTCCGATGAAAACAAACCGCCGGCGTCCAAGCAGAACGCTGGAGGAGGAGGAGGAGGAGGAGTCGTGCGGTGCCTTGAGCTTCCGCCGAGACTGATTTTGCCAGCTGTCGCGAATGAGCCATCTCCGACCACAGTTCTTGATGGTCCGTACGATATACCTCGCCGGTCTCTGTCAGTGATAAGGAGAAGCGAAAAAGATTATGAGGGTAAATTCGACTTTTCACGTTCCACGAACGGTCGGTGCTACGACGGCGGCACAAGGGTGAAGATCAGTAGAGTTAAAAGGAAAGGAAGCCTTTTGAATCTTTCTCACTCCAAATCGGAATTCTTGGTAAGTTTTGGAACAAATTTCAAATACTTTTCTTATCACGTCTTGTTTTAAAAATCTCGTTTCAGTTGTTAAATTATATTTTACGTGATTTGAAGTTCAACCGTTTTTAGTATTTTTCTCTTAAGAAGATTCGGACTTTTATATGATTATTATTACTTGTTCAAACCCAAACTCCAAATTTTATGGGATTTGAATAAAATGCCTTTTTAAGCGCAAAAGACTTTTTTCTTCTTTTTTTTTCCCATTCAATTTTCTTCAAAATTTTGGTCTTTTGATTGGTTATTCTTCATGTTATCCCTCAAATTGTTTGGGGATATTTGTTTGGGTTCAGGAATGAATTTTTTGGCCCATATTTGATTGCATGATTTAAAATGCAGGCAAGGGTTTACAAAGGGTTTAAGCAAGTGATTCCATGGAGACGTAAGCAAGAGAATCTTCCAAGAATGAATTCTTCCAATATTTAAATAGAATCTCTCCAATTTCTTTGTAATAACTCTCTAGTTTAGAGACTAATATCCTCTGTATATACCACATAATTTACAGACAAGAGAAAATAATTACAGTTTAACTTTTACTAAAAGTAGTATAATCAAATCAACGTTGGCATTGTCAGATCAATGTGAATATTTGCTTAAATATCGTCACTCCATTTACTCATATATTCATGGGATGCTTTTATAGAAAACTTTCTTTTCTAAGTGTTATTGACTTATTGACATCGTTGTCGAAGATGAGACAATTGTCAGCTCATTCTTCATTGCAAAGCTCTTCATAACCACTAAAGAAACATAACTCCTCTATACAAAAGTAAATGTTTTCAAAGGTGATTGATTCCATTATTGGGCCCAGCCCGATTATTAAAAGACCCATATCCAAAACGTGGACCGTTAAGTCAGTTAAGAGGCTCTCGGTGATTCTCTTATCTTCAGATATTTGTTTTGTAAGGAAAATCCACTGCCACTTAAGTCACTGACCAGAGAAGATTCTCTGTTTGTTTTTCTTCTCTTTCTTCTGGTTTAACTCGCTTTGCCTGACTCACCGAGTCATGGCGCTTCTCAGGCCGCACCTTCATCGCTTTCACTCCAACAGTCTCCGCCAATCATCCCCTTTTTCTAAAACAAACGCCGACGCTGGCGGTGGTCTTGTCGTCTATCCCACTTTCGGTCGTCACCGTTGCTCCGCGATTGCGATCGACGCGCCGTCGTCTCTTGCGGGCGTCACGCCGATCCGATGGGGGTACACGAGCGTTCAAGGATTCCGGGAAGAGATGGAGGACGACATCGTCATACGTTCCGAAGCTCTCGATAGCTTCTCATACGCTGCGGTCTTCGACGGCCACGCTGGATCGTCCTCTGTCAAATTCCTCAGGTTACTTGTGTTTAGTTCTCATGAAAGTTCAGTTTTTTAACTGTTTAAGTAGTGATGAACTGGTGTTTGATGGTTTTAATAGGGAAGAGCTGTACAAGGAGTGTGTTGGGGAGTTGCAAGTTGGATCATTGTTGAGTGGAGGTGATTTCGTGGCGATCAAGGAAGCTTTGATTAAGGCCTTTGAAAGCGTTGATCAGAGTTTGCTCAAATGGTGAAAATTAGCTTACTTTCTTAAGGATTTGAATGAAATTTTGATTTGGGTGAAGTAAAATTTACCATTACCTTTTGTTCTGTACATGGTTTGGATTCAGGCTAGAAACAAAAGGTGAAGAAGACGAATCAGGTTCAACAGCCACTGTAATGCTCATCAGAAATGACATTTCCTACTTTGCACATATCGGTGATTCTTGCGCAGTAAGCCTTCTTAATTTAGAACTTGTGATCAAATGAAGTCGCTGTAGTTAGTCATGTGTCAAGTCTCTGTTATGCGTTAAAATAGGTCTTATCTCGATCGGGCCAAATCGAGGAATTGACTGATTCTCATCGTCCATATGGAAGCAGTAAAGCAGCTGTTCAGGAAATGAAGAGAATCAAAGATGCAGGTGGATGGGTGTGTCTTCCTAAATTTGTTTCATATTTTCCCAAAAATCACTTACTGGAATTTGCTTGTGTTTACCTCTGGATTTGACTAAAGAAACCTATTTCTTTGCTCTTTTATTCAATCAGATTGTCAATGGAAGGATTTGCGGAGACATAGCTGTATCTCGTGCTTTTGGTGACATCCGTTTCAAGACAAAGAAACATGAGTTGGCTTCTTTCTCTTTCCTTACAACTGCTCTTCTTTTTTAAAGGCTGCCTCATTGCTCATAAAAGTTCATACACACAGGATGTTAAAAAAGGGTGTCGATGAAGGAAGATGGTCCGAGAAGTTTGTCTCGAGGTACTGAACTTAAGTATTTGCTCTTCTTCTACAGTTTCAAGGAATTCTGTCCTGATTTGTTGGAATGATGCAGAATCGAGTTTAAAGGGGACATGGTTGTGGCAACTCCGGATATCTACCAAGTACCTCTTACACCAGATGTGGAATTCATTATTTTAGCTTCTGATGGATTATGGGACTACATGAAGAGGTTTCCTTCTTCTTTTTATTCTTCTTGTCCCATTCAGTCTTATGCTTTTATCAGGTATAACTACAGAGCTGACAATGATCAATGTTCTCCTGATGCAGCAAAGATGTGGTTAGTTTCGTAAGGGAACAGCTTCGGAAACATGGAAATGTCCAGGCAAGCTTTTCTTTTTTGAATGTCCTTACCAATTAGTTTCCACAACACATAGATATGGTTTTTAGTCTGAGCTAATCTTCTAAATGTTCCTCTGTAACAGCTTGCTTGTGAAGCTCTTGCGCAAATTGCTTTGGTAAATAACGAAAAACCCTCCTCTTAAGCTTTCTTTGATCAGGAACTTAAGACTGACATCCCTTTTATAATTTAGGACCGGAGATCAGAGGACAACATCAGCATCATCATCGCTGATCTAGGGTAAGTCTTAGATAGAAGATTCATATAGAAATCTCTCCCAGTTCATAACGTATTTGGTATTCAATTCATTGATTCTTGACGTGTTGTTGGTTTCTTTAAAAACAGAAGAACAGAGTGGAAGAATCTCCCCGTGCAGCGACAAAACATGGTGGTTGAACTGGTTCAGGCCGCAGCTACTGTTGGTTTAGTTACTGTTGGCATATGGATGACTTCTTTTCTCTCTTGAGTAAGAAAAAAAGGGAACATCCAGTCTCCTTTCTTAGTGTATATAAAACATGTAACTATGTCGAACTCTTTAGTCTTCCCATAGAGATGGAGATATGATGATACCTCATAGTTGGGATACATGTAAAATCTTTGGAGGTGTATGCTTAGTGTAGAGAAAAAATTCACTCCAACATAAAAGAAAAATACACAAGTTTAAACCGCGTCACATGGACTATCAACTTCCGTTAAGAATAGGTAGACTTTAATCATAAACAAAACCAACGTTATACTTTATTTCCCATTTTACAAGAGATGAAAGTACATTTACAAAGAAATGCATCTTCCGTAAACGACCATAGCCATAGTGCCATGAAAGCCAAAGCGATAAGCTATTCAACAATGAAGATGTAACCAAAACTTGGAAGCAAAAGGAGCCAAAGGATACATGTATCTTTCACACATTCAAATCTTCTTGAGAAACTCCATGATGTGACAACCATAGGCTCTGCAGACAACTTGGAAACCTTGAAAGCCGGAATCTTTGGCCAAGGCTTCAAACTCCTTCTCGGTCCGTTCTTTGCCTCCGGGGTTGTGAGCCAACATAAGGCAGTCCATGTGGACAACTTCTTTTGTCATTAGGCTCGAGTCTGGCACCACGGGAAGTATAGATTCGGCCACTATCACCTTCCCGTTTTCTGGGAGTGCTTCATAACAGTTCTTGAGAAATTTCAGACAGTGTTGGTCACTCCAATCATGACATATCCACTGTCACATGTGAGAAAGTTTATAAGCACAAATATTTGAGATGCATTCCTACCAAACTTGTTGTCTATAATTATAATAGGACAAGTTTACTAACCTTCATGAAGATGGCATCTGCTTTCGGGACACTCACAAACATATCTCCCCCAATGTGTTCAATACCTAAATCATTCAACAAAACTCAAAATAAGACACTGAAACATCCATGGAAATATATACAGGGGTTCGATGCTTTTCCGAAATAGCAAAAAGAAAATTATATATACCAGGATAGGATACAGCTTCCGCAATGACATGAGAGAGATCATAGAGGATGCCTTTGATCTGTGGGTGCTTGGAGACAATCATACGGAGAGTGACTCCGATGCCACCACCAACATCTACCAACGAGGTCAATCCCTCAAAGCCTTTGTAGGTCTCCAGAATCTTGGTCATGACAATGGTCGTGTGGTTGGACATTCCATTGTTGAACACTTTGTTGAATCTCGGGTCAGCCCCTTGGTACTCGAAAGCGTCCATACCAAATGCCTTGTTGAATGGAATCCCGCCTTCGAGAACTGCATCTTTCAAATGGTACCTGCACTCATATGATATCATTATAAACATGTTTCTTGATTAGAGTATTATTACCAATCATATATAATATTGAATCGGAAGGTGGCATTATTTTGTATACCAGCTCTCCATGAAGACCCTGTCTCTGTTCAAATGACAGAGTGCAGCGAGTGAGACTCCATGTTCGTTCTTTGTCAGGTACTTGCAAACCGGTCCAAGTCCGTACAGACGCTCCACGCCGCCGTCAAGAATCTTACGGACAGAGCAGGTCAAGATGGAGTAAGCCGCAAGCAACCTGAGGATCCGGTCGACCATGACTGGCGCATCAGGGTTCTTGGTCGGGAGATAAGAAGCTATCTCAGCCGACGAGAGTTGCCCGCCAGCGAGATCGGCATTCTTGGATATGATCTCGAGCAGATCGAGCTCTAAGGCCGATGTCAGAACCATCGGAAGCACGGTAGCACCAGCGAGCTGCATAGCAAAGAGATTGGCCTCCTCGTCGGAGATTTTCGCCGGAGTGATCTGTATTTCAGCCAAAGAACCCATTCTAACTCTGTTTTTGATTTTTTTTCCCGCCTCTTAAAAACGGTTTTAGTTTCTGCTTTATTTTTAGAATGATCTGATGAGTGAGAAATGAGAACTGCGGTTAAGCTGTATTTATACTACAAAATTGTTCAATAAGGTATTGAATATACTCGGACTCTGCAGTCTAAATATTGTTGTGAGTTTTGTTTTTTTTCTATTTACCAACCTCCACCTGATATTTTCTTAAAGTTTATATATTTGTAAAGTCAACAAGTAGCCAAGTAGATAGGTGGGGACGTAAATGACATCGATGAGGGAAACTTATTAAATAATATTAGCATTCAATATAGTGTAACACTAAATATGCAAATATTTATCTGGAAATTACAAATTGCTCGGGTGGAAACGCATGGCTCATGCAACAGTTGGTGGTTCTGAGTTTTTGACCCTTGACATATTTTTAGGCATAGTTGACATAATTTTATCATATCATACAAAACCTTTTTGATATTTTCTCTAGGCATATATATTATGGGCTAATTAGGTAGGTTAGCATATATGTTATGGGCTAATTAGGTAGAGTGTCTTTTGGAGCTTTATTTGCAAAATAATTTAGATGTTATTTTTCGTGCGTGTTTAATGGTGTGTGTACCATAAAAATTAGCGTATCATCGGATTAAATAACATGCTATATGTTTAGAGCTAGTTCAAAAAATGTGTTCGTTTAAAACATCTGCAAAATCGAGATCTTATCTATGTATAATTTTACCATCTCGTTATTTTTGAAAATAAAGCTACGTTAATTGTCTATTTATTTGGTTACCATAATTAGGCTGTATATGCAAATTTCACAGCCTAATTACAACTATATAGGACAACTAATCTATAAAGATAATCAACCAAAGTAATCATCAATCGGTTTTACCCACACAAAAAAGTAATCATCAAAAGATTCAAAACCATCTAGACGAGAAGAGGAAGTCAATTAAACAAAAAATTTGCTTGAATTTTAAGGAAAGCACACCAAAAAATACTTAGAGTTCATCATGATCAAAATAGTCTTCGTCCTCCAAGTCCTCGTGGTGAACTGCCTTGTAAAACACATCTTCGTGGTTCAACATCTCTTCAAGTGATAGTTTACCATCTTTATCTTCATCCGCCTTCCCATTAAAAAAAAAAAAAAAAAAGGCATTCACACACATATATACTTAGAGGTAGTTGATTTCACGTTACCATTTTCTCTCAAAATCGGTTTAGACCATCAAACATATATATGCTACAATTTACACATCACTTGTTTTTCTTCTACCTAAAAACCCAAAATTGATCGAGTTCTTTAGGTTGTTCTATACATGATGTATGCAGAGACATTATTAGACAATTAAACATTTTGGAGAGACTATTTTGAGTTGTAAACTACTAATATTCAAAAGAAGTATATAATTTTATGAAACACCCTTTTTCTGTAGGACATATTTTTAAAACAAGTATAATCAACTAACAATTATAAAATACAAGTTTTTGTTATTCGGAATTTTCATATTCAAAGGTATAATGTATATATTAAAGTTATGAACTTAAAGAAAGGGCTAATTGATATTTTGGTGGGCAAAAAAGACTGACCTCGTGGCAAAGGAACGTAGAGTAGTATTTAGCGTAACTCAGCTCACCAGGTTGAAGATAATGCAAAATGGGTCGAAGCTCATCGGCCACGAGGAACCTGTCTTTGTCTTTGTCAAGCTCAGCGAACAGGAGCTGAGCCGTTGGCACATTCTCATCCTCCTCCATCTCGAACTTTGCAAACTCCTTGTACATTTCATATGCATTCTCTATAAACTCTTTGTACTCTAGCTTCCCATCACCATTCGTGTCCATGCCCCTATTATATATACCAAACAACGTCACTTTTCTAAGCTTTATCAAATCCGGAAACATAATCACAAAGTGTTATTACGTCATGCGCTCTCTTAGAACCCATCTTTGAACATCTCCGTTTCTGCTGTCTTCTGGGTGCAAGAAACTGCAAATTTTGTTTCAGTTATTTTTGGAACATTGTATGTGACGAAATTGACTAAAAGAAATGAGATCTTTCAAAGCATTGATTACTTGTTGAACTCTTCGATGTCGAGAGAGCCATTATGATCAAAATCGGAATTCTTGAATTGCTCCATCCACCAACCAGCTTCACCGTGACCCTTCTCGTTTTTCTCTGTTTTCATTTTTCTATGCATATTTAAAAGATAAAGATCTCCGAAAAGGTGCTTAGATTATCAAATACAAGTTACTTGGTTAATTACCAATGTCTTCTCTAGAGAATTGAGGCAAGTACTCTTCAAAGGTTATGACACCATCCTTGTCTTTGTCTTGTAGCTCGAGCTCGTTGGCCGTTCTGTAACCCATGTTGTCCTCTGTCTGTTGCATCATCCATGTCTGAAGCTCTTTCAAGCTCACGAACCCATCTCTTGGTGCCGCGTCGAGTAGAGGAAACAAGAATTTGATCCTCATCGTCGTGTTTAGCCTCCTCTCTTGCGCAAAATACTCCTCGAACATATCATCTTTTTCCTCCTTCACAGCCTGAGCGGTGTTTGTTTCTTTCTCATGGGATAACCTCTCGTTTCGGGTCACGAGAGGGTCAAACACGGGCATTTCAAGCCTGCGTCCAAGGCGGCGGGTTATGAGAGCCTCAACGAATTGAGCCTCGTTTTGTTTATGAGGAGCAAGGAAGAGGAGGAAGACGATGATGACAGTGGCGGTTAGTAACGTGTAAACCACCACCTTGGCCATTTTCCGGTAGCCCAAGGCGGGGTTCTATGGAGAGAGGACGAAAGGGCCACGAAGTTTGCTAATTTTGTTTTCGCATTTGCTTTATTGGGAGTTAATCCATAAATCTCTTTGGTCATTAATTGATGTGTTAATCGTCTCTATCAACCGTTTTTACCGCCAAAGTCGGTTATTCAGTTACCGAGAATCCAAATAATGATGAGAAAAAAAAACCCTCTCTTTATATAGCAAACCTATAAAAACCGGTTACGATATGTGTTTCATAAACCTGAGGGAACAAAAGATTGTTGCAATATAATAGAAAAGAAAAAAAAAAAGAAATGACAAGACTTTGAAACATCCAAGTGATTTACTGTTGTAAACGATGGCAGGGATGAGAGTTGAAATAAAAGTAAAGCTTCTTACTAAGTCACTTCATCATATACATTGCGGAAGTAGAGAAGACGCGGGCATCTCTGTGGTTAGTATTTGTTTTTAGTCTGTCTGCTTTGCAGAATCTCGGATCCAGGGCCAGTCTGATTCACAGAGATCGAGCGGGGAGTTCCCGTCATCATCTTTAGAGGCTGTGTTAGCTTTCTGCTTCACCAGGAACTCGGCGATGGCTTCTCTGTCGCACACAACAGCGTAATGCAAAGGGGTTTGGCCTTCGTTGTCCTGTTCAACAGAATCACCAATAAACATATAAATAAAGATGTTGGTATTGCACTATTGCGTATAATTATTGCATATAATTAGGGTGGGAAGTTCTCTTTCTTCACCTTAGCATTAACATCGGCGTTCTTATCGACCAGAAGTTTAGCAATGTCGATATGGCCACGGTCTATAGCCCAGTGCAATGGTGTACGACCTTCACTATCTGCAGTTTACGGGTAATTAGAATCCAAACCCAACATCACGAGAATGAAGCTCCCCGAAGAATGAAATATACAACAAAGCAGAGACTAACCCCTTGCATTCACTGGGATGCCGCTTTCAATGCTTTTAAGCAAATTATCGACTTCTCCTTCTCTAGCAAAAGCGTGGATGGCATCAATCTTCCTGAGAGACAAAAACAGAAGAGAAACACATGGATGAATGAGTAAAGGATTAGTGTTCCATTCAGATAGACAGGAAAAGAAAAACAGCTCGTCGTTAACAAACTAGTTCACGAACAAAATTTTTACAACTAGCAGGAGACGCTAAGTTACATATCCACTGAGTTTCAATGAACTTTTGATTTCACAGATTTGAAAATTACGATGTCTACATCCGATCTAGACAGTCAGCAATCAAGTAGAGAACTCAAGGAAAAAGAAAGTAAAACACATGAGAAAACAAGAGGAGAACCTTACAACTCATTTTCGGATTCCTCGTCATAAACCAATGAGCTAAAAACGGGCCCCATGGTTCCTCCTGAGTTGGAGACTGCATCATCCCCACTTCGACTTTCGGCTTTCTGGTATGTCACACAACAAAGCGAGCAGAGAAGATCACATGAGTAGTCCAGAGGAAACACAGAAGCAATAAAATGAAAAGAAAAGAAGAGCGCAAAAACAAAAAAAAAAGCTTCCTACCACGCCACCGTCTAACCAAGTTGGGTATAGCTGAGTGACGATCTCAATATACTTCTCCATCGCTTCTTCAGGGGGCATAGCACCCAGTTTCTGCCACGCTTGCCTGAAATAGAGAAGAAGATCATGGAAACTCCCAATCACTGAAATTGCAGTCTTTCATAAATCTACATGCCCGCGAAGCCATAACCATAAACAATCAACCGTTACAACAATGAAACCACATCATCTCCACCACTTTCATAATCCAAAGAAGCTAACTAAGTGATAACAAGATACACTCAATAATACAATTCCTCCTTGATAATGGTAATAGCAGAGAGAGAGAGATACCACTTGGCACGAGCAGTAATTTTGAGAGCAGAAGGCTGAGGAGCAGTACAAGGCCCTTCCGTAGCGATCTTGTACAATCCATAAAGCTGCTGCTGAACATCGCTAGGTACCTTGTGCGATAGCCGATCTGAGGCGGCGGTAGTGACGAAGAGAGTGGCGGCGCTGAAAGCCTCATCGAGTTCCGTGCTCTCGACGCCTTCCCAATCATCGTCTTCCTCGCTGTCACCGGCGACACTATCGGCTCTGGAGCTACCCTGCTCAGCCACGAGCGAATCCGCCTCACCACCGACGAAACCTCCGGCAGAAGAGTCGATGCGGCGTGAGTCAACCTCCGGTTTAATCTCGGATTCTGGTTCGGGGTTGGGGTGGCGAGTGAGGGAGAGGTTGTCTTCTTTAAACGTGACGACGATGGAGATCAGCTTAGCCAAAAGGTAAGAAAAGATCAAACCCAAGATCACAGACTGAGCAAGCTGAGCCCAATCACCCATTTTTCTCTGAAATACCGAATTCTCTCCCAGAGTCCTTCCTCTCAGAGATTATGAAAGAGAAAGCAATAAACCAACGCCGACTATTAAAACCTTGAGAAATCCAAAACAGAGTCGTCACGAGGGAAAAGAAGAAGAAAGAACGCTAGGGATCTGGAGAGACAAAAAGGCACAAAGTCTGATTCATTAAACCAACAAAAAATTTAAAAAGAAAAAAAAAAAAGAAAAGAGAAGTTCCTTTTTTTTCCTTGTGGGCGTTAAGACTTTTTATTTTAGGGGAGGTTGAATTCAAGTTAAAGACGACAGGAAAATAAACTTTGCGACGAGTGACGACGACAGATCACAAAAGCGTCTAAATTGGGGAAGAAGAGTACGTGTTATAATGCCCTAACCAACAGCAACGAAAAAATATATTGAACTGATGTCAACTGTATAATTCTTTTGAGTGCAATCGTGGTAGTAAATAATCGAGAAGACGTGCATGGTGTAGATTATTTAAAGGCTTGAATCATACGACACGTAAAGTTATATGTATCCATAAGCATAACTCAAGCTCGTCCACAAACTTGAACGCATTAGATTCACGTGAAGTGGGCACGAAAATGAACTCCAAAATCTATCTTCTTTTTTTTTTCCTTTTTCTATGTTTACAACACAAAGACAAAACTCATACACAATATTTAATAGTTCCACTTCCAAACGTTGCTTGCTCAAATGAGCATCTCATGAAGAGAAACCCACTCATATGTGATTGAGAATCACATCCATGGAATACTCATTTAAGCAAGAAACATTAGAAAAAGCGGAAGGGAGATTATATCACTTTTGTCTTGTCCATGAGAGAGTAAGAGAGATGCTTTCTACTGATGTATAAATAAAGTATATGAGCAACGTGACTGCACAAACTAAGGAGGCATTTACGGAAATACCCTTAACTCAAACAGGAAAACTACCCACCAGACCAGGCCACCATACTACTGACTATCTTTTAACTCAGGCACACTTGTAGAAGACTTGCAAGTAAGCCATGGAATGGCAGCTCAAGCATGCCTTTTAACCAACAATCAAACATTTTCACACCCATCGTTGTCCTTTTCTCAAGCAAACACCGCATTCCTGGGGGATGGGGGATTCAGTCCCCAGTGTATAGTAGATCAAAAGAGACAAAAGAAAAAGAAGCTATTTCTCAATACTTACCCTTTGCTTTGTAAGGGAAGACTTTCAACCTGTGGACTTTTGTTTTTGTTTTTAAGAACTATCCTTCTTGAGTTCCATAACGGCATTGGACATTTTCCCCTTCAATGAGCTTCTCAACTGCATCGAGAGGAAGACCCACTAGCTCTAATGTCTTTTCCCACACTCTGTGTGCAGTTTCTGTGTTGTGTGCTTCTTCGGAAGGATTTGCCGGGCGGCAATCTTGAGAGATGAATGGGCAAACAGGCCAATCATCGGTTTTCAGTGTTTCCCAGTACTCTGGAATCTGAGGGTCTGTGGCCGAGAAGAGAGAACTTCTACAACCTTCTTGAGGCGAAAATATGAAATATGGTATCACGGCGTAAAGAGCTTGGAGAATCCTGGGTAGATCCCTGGCCTATAAAATACAGAAAAAGGCAAGTTTATGCAAATGAAGTTCTGAGAAAACATAATGGGTGTACATCCTGCATTTGAAATTAAATGGAGCGAAGCTAACACTCACAACATTTGTTAGGACAACACCAGGAGATAGACATATGACGCTAACTCCTGTTTCCAGAGGCAGCTTTTTGAAAAGTATGCTACTAAACATAATCTGGAAGATGAAGGGAACCAGAGACTTAGTCACCTTCTGAAAAAAAGGGAAAAAACTGTTGCAATTAAACACCATTACGGTATGCTCACCTGGGCAAGCTTGCTGCTCGAGTATCCTACAACGCTTGAGTACTTACGGCTACCAGAAACAACATTCATGTCATCCGGGTCAACAAAACCAACACTATGCATCTACAACACAAAAGTGAATTCCACAACCCATTATCTTGCATGAAAAAGTAAACACCAAAGACGATAAATATAATTTGTTCCAGTTTTCATACAAAGACCCATGCCACGGAGTTTTTCACTGAAATAAATAATGATGAATGCAGGTGGTAGAATCCGGTCATTGTAGTATATTTTGGGAAAACTTTCAGAAAGCTTGGGTTTGTTTCGTTTAGACCAAGACTCTGTTGATATAATAATAGGCATATGTAGTTTAGCGACTTAAAGAGAACCTATATTATTCATCTATATATTATGCAATCAATGGACAAGACCAGAGCTTTTCAAGTTACGAAATACATAAACACATTCGATCTTTTCAACATCATTTCTCATGCTAAGAACATAGAATAGAAGACAGACTTGGAACCTGCAGAGTTAGTGATCATAGAACTTACCACGGAATTCACATTAATGATTCGGCTTGGAGAACCTCGGATCAGAGACGGCAACAGGAGTACTGAAAGCAACGCTGGAGCTAAATGATTAACTTGCATGTGCTGCTCGTATCCATCCTCAGAAAATTTTTGCGCCTCTGCACAAATTAAGGATCATTAGTTGGTTCCTTACCCCTTACTGCAACAAATGTAGCCACAACCATTTAAAAAAAAAAGAAACCCAACGGACAGAGTTCTATAAACGGGCAATAATAGTAGACTTGATATAAATAGCCATCTCACTTCTAATTCGTAAGAGTTTAGGTTTACAGTCAATGCTAACCATGCCAGTTCTCGGTAATAGGATCCATCACGTTGGAATTTGATGATGATGCACAAGTATGACTTTGAAATTTTATTAGCATAACAAATAGATGATGAGAATCGAAGACNAAAAAAAAAAAAAAGGGAAAAAAAAAAAAAAAAAAAAAAAACTGAATGCTTAATTGCTAGAAGGGAAAGAAAACCAACCTCCCATAGCAAATATGCCGGCATTGTTAATGAGAACATGCAAAGGTCCTAAGCGAGCGTTCCAAGCATCGGCAAATCTCGCGACAGAAGCCAGTGAAAGAAGATCAAGTTCCATTGCCTTTACAGAACCAAACAGAGTATCATCATCAGCTATCTAGATGCAAAGAACCAATACTCTTCTCTAATAACTAATATAAACGAAATAGGCTTAGTCACAACCTAACTACATCACATATGGCTGAAGTTTCTATATGTTAATACTCATTGTTTGCCACAAACTAATATATTAAGATAATACCTCGATATTAAGTGGGAGACCTCTACCAGACCACTCGTTCTGCCATTGCTGAATCAGCTCCTGAGCTGCCTTTGTGTTCCTCACAGCCATCACAACATGAGCACCAGCCTCTGCAAGCTGCCTGCCAACAAACAAGCAAAAGAGCTAAAAAAGCTTAGCGAGAACTTTCAGCAATTCGACGAGTCCCAAAACAAAACCAAATTCGTTGTGGTGTCACCAATTCTCAAACTCGCAATTGATTTGTAATTAAACGAAGAGAGACTCATTAGTCGTGGGGGGGAAGAGAAAAACCTAGCGGTCTCACGGCCAATGCCGCTGGTGGAGCCAGTGACAACGCAAGTGAGGTCGTTGACGGGAGGAATAGGGAGAGGGTTCTGCAAATGAGACGCCGTGATCCTCTGGAACAGAATCTCCTGGAAAACGCTGCTCCATCCTCTCATCCACTCCATCCATCCTAAGCTCTCCTTCTTCTTCGTCGGAGTCGAAGACGACGCTGTTTCGTCGCTCATATTTTCCTACTTCTTCTTCTTCGAGAGAGAGAGGGAGTTAGATCTATGACGTTATACACAGCCGAGAAAAGACAAAAAGTGTATTTCCGTCAAAATCTAGGCTTCATTTAAAAAAACAAAATAAGCCTCAAATCGTGGAAGGGATTATGGGCCGGCCAGATTTTATGACCCACACTGATTTTTTTTTTAATAAGAACATTTTTCAAGTGACGACCGGTCATGGACTGACTCATCGTTATTTTAGTGTATCATCAAATGATTTTGTATTTTGTAGGCAAGAATGACATCATTACGTTGAAATTGAGATATGTTGTAATCATAGCGGTGAAAGAACATGAGGATCTGAAGTTCCAGAGAAATATGATCTGAGACTGAGAGGCTAATATATAATTCCTTCAAACTTGCGGAAAATGGGAAGGAAATGATATTGAATCATTTGACCACATTCAAGTAGAAGAGATCAAATGAATGCTAAAACTATCCATCAGTGGAGGATTTGTCGAGAAATTGTCCTTTCCTTCTGATTTGTGGTCATGTGACAACTCTAGTCGTATGCATCCTTGTTGTTTTGTTGTCGTATGCTTATGATTTCTTTGACTCTTCTTTCTTCATTTATGGTATATTATTCGTACAGATTAACTGGAGACTGAGTTACCTAGTTTGTAAATGGGTCATAAATGAACTTTATCTCATCAAGTGCTGTTACCATAAATGTTGGAGAAGAATTAATACATTCCCAATTTGGATAATTTTTTACACACATTTTCACCTTGCATTCTACTCCATAAAAGAGAAGAAAGAGATAAAATAAAAAGTGAGTGTCACAGTTAGTACAAGTCAAGGGACTCGAGCACTCTACCAGCCTGGATGTGAAGAGCAGTGATTCTTTGTTCAGGGTCACCTGTTGAACCGAATTGACTCGCCGCCCATATTAAAGAAGCGGATTTTTCACCCAAAAGTCGCCTAATGTCTTCATTTACACTAGCAATGGGAGATCGATCCTTCCCATTCACATGTCCAACTAACAGAAGTAAGAACTCTCCGCATCTTAACCTGTGAATTAGTAAGGACAAAAACATGACTAAAAGAACAAACCATGACAAACGAAACCTGTTTTCACACGAAGTGGACATTGTTGTTGACTACTAGACAATGCAAAGGCTTATTCTCTGATTTGACAAGTAAATTGATCTAAAATCCACTCAAAACATCAAAATCAGAAGCGACGAAAAAGAAAGGAATCTTTGTTGACAGCAATTTGTATCGTGTAGATACCGCAATAAAAGCTAACGCAAAATTCCATACCCTACTCTAGTCATTCAAAATAGAAGGCACGAATTGTTCATTGGAAAAAAAATGAGGAACAAAAAAACTTGCAGAGGAAATTCACCTGAGGTTTTCATCAGCTTGTTTGTCTCGCATGAGTATCGCAACCTCCTCAATGCCGTTGCAAGCTCCAAAATCCTGTTACCAAGAATAAGAAAGAAAAAAATGAGAAAATATTAAACAAAGTGGAGGCCAAAAGCCACCTTGTTCAATCGAAATGTGCCGAATGCCTTAATTACAGGTTTAAATAGATCACGAGAAAGGCCTGATTTCTAGACAGAAACAACCTGCTTTCTAATTCGTTTCTGGTTACAGAAGTTTTTACTACAACAGAGAAGCTGAATACTTACCACCTGATTTGCTGATGAATCAAGTAAGATTGAGATTAAGGCATCCAAGCAGGCACCTTGCTCAAGTACTCCTCGTGTTGATAATACATTCATCATAACCTAAAACATATATGAATCATCACATCAACATTCCACACAACCAAGAAACTTCCCACTCCATCAATTTGATCGCTAGTAATCTAAAAAAAATGAAGAATCCAGCATGCGAGAGACAACGGAATGTAAAATTGACCAATAATGTCTCTTACACAAAAGTCTCAACCTTTTGCTGACAAGCTACCGAATTTGGTATAAGAACTGATAATTTTACAGCACAAGTGCATAAGTCTACTTTCTAGAGTTCTGTTGCAGTTCAATGCATCTGGTCTCTGCTCAGATGTTCCAACAATTGACTTCTACTATAAAGTAACAAAAGAAGAGAGCCTTACGCGGACTGCGCCGTGTTTATGAGCGAGAACAGTGCTCTGAGGATGGAGAAGACAGCATCCTTCGAGAACCCTAAGTGCAACCGCGACCTCAGCATCCGTAGAAGGACTCGTTATCTTCATCGGCTCAACGCTGAATATGTGATCCAAGCTTGTCACTTTATCATCCTCCGTCTCTTTCAACGAATGTTTGAAAAGCACTGGAACCACTGCGAAAAATCACGAGACTTTCCATCATCAGATAACACATTACAACACGGCATCGATTAATTTAAGCAAAGGACAAACGACAAAATGAAGATAACAGACGTTGGAGATCGGAGATGGTTTGGGTGTGAGAGAAGAGGCGAATGATGGAATCTGATTCAGCGATAGATCGGAGAGTTTTGAGAAGAGATCGAAGGCCGCGGATACGAAGGAAGGAGAATTCAGCGCAAGCGTCGCGTAAGCCGGTTCGGAGGGATAGTGTCAGCTCCCTGTAGAGCCTCTGTGTATTGAGTGAAGTCACCAGCTCTTCAACTACCATCGTCGCCGCGTCTGAATCTTCTCCGTTCTCAGACTCCGACGGATTCTCCGGCGTCGCTGACGGGCCGTCGCTCCATATCGGCTTCTTCAGAAACATCTCTCTCTCTCTCTCTCTCTCTCTCTCTCTCTCTCTGTAAATCACATTACTAAACTCTCGTTACCAATTCGTCAAAAACGGCGATCAGTTGGAGGTGTTAGACATAACACAGCACGTTGTCTGCGTAGATGTCTGGTGCTAAAAGGAGAAAACGGCACGCCGTTCTATGCATCTATTCAGACAGGGTAGATTAATTACAGAAGTACATCCTTTATTGACAGAGAAACCTTGAACGAACAGGACAGAACAGTACAGCCATAGCTATTTACTTTATATGTAATGTAGGTCAATATGAGAAGTATGAAAATTACAAGATCAGCTAACTAAATAATTATCCGCTTCACACACCGATTTTTCTTCCATTTATTTGATTTTTTTTTTGAAACCAAACCTGATTTACTAAAATTATATATGTTTAAGCGTTTTATGATAGATTTGAGGAAAAATCAGTTGAAGTCTTCAACTTGAAGTGTGTCAGAATTCAACTTTTAAACATCTTTGTTCTTTCGATTCTGCTACTATATAAAAAGTTATTGTTATGTAGAAGAACAAATAAATAGATAAATAAAAAAATTATTACTATTATGCCCCGTATTTTACAAAATCATAAATAACAAGTAATAATTTTGTAATAACAATAACAAATCTATCACAAAATTACCCTATGCAGACCATATATATATAGAAAGAGAGTATAAGAAAATACTATAATAATAACCCTTCATTTATTTAAACAGAGGAGACATAATTAACAACACTCAGAGAGAGACAATGAACCGAAAAATGGATGACGATGACTTGTGAAATCCATCAAGAGTGGAATCGACGAAGCCAAATTATATATGTACAGTTTTGAGTCAATCCAATAATGAATTCAACATGTTCTTTCACTACCAATCCTCCTTGACAATCTTAGCCTTTTCGAATATGAACTTGCCCTCCTTGTACTTTTGTGAGGTCTCGTAGGCTCGCTCGTACTTCCAACCCAACGGTTCATTGCAGTCGGCACAAGATATATCAGCCACGGTGTGGAGACCCGTTAGAAGATGCCGGTCTTCTTTAGGCCCTAGCACAATGTTCATTGCGTGGGAGAAGAGGAAGGCTCGCCCGGTTCTTCCCTAATAATTGAGAACCATGGATTAGATAATTCAACTGAAAAAGGTATTCACAATCGAGAACACACAAATGCGAGTAGCGCCAGTCTAACATAAGCTTTTCAAATTGATCTATAACCAACTACAAGCATATTCAAAGAGTGACTAGTCAAAGGCTACTTCTTTGAGTTCTTATATTTAGTTCCAAGGATCAATTTTCAAAACACCAATAAACAGGTAACTTGGTGGAAAAAAGAATGCATTATTGATTAGTGGCATTGATCGTTTAACAATCGAGTAGGAAGGACGATAAAGTCAAAGGTTTTCCTAAACTCTGAAAGACAGGCAAATCATCAGAGCTCCAGCTAGTCTTAGTGTGATTCTCCACTTAATCCTCTATATCTACCATAAGGGACACAAGCAAAAGAAAAGAGATGATGAAGCTGATTCACCTGAAAAGCCTTAGAGATGATATCATCGTGAAGTCCAACATGGTTCCTGCAGTTGCAGCAACTATACAGTCTTGGACCAACTGGCTGAGCCATTTTCTCAAACACCTTCAGGGGTGATCAATTGCTCCAAACAAATCAAGCAAGTCCTCACCTTTTCACCAGAAATCGAAACAAAAAAGAACCCATAAATATATCCAGATCCCATATGAGAACCAAAAACTTAATAGAAGAACAAGAGGAACCTTTCTAGAATCTGCAGTTCACAAAGCTCCAAGCTTTAATGTCTGAAGAAAAAAATAGGATAAGAACAGTGGGCAGGTGTTAGCGTGCAGGACTAGAGATTCCAATTTCAACACGATATTACCTCAATTTTTCAATAAACAAATAGAGAGGGGGCAAGAGACCGAACTATATACTAATACTAGACACATCGAATATAAAATTACACAATAATACATTTGGTAGGGTAAAGCAAACGAAACGAAACGAGATATTCCCGGAGAGAAAATTACGATTCAGGTTTGACTAGGAAATGGACAGAAAAATCAGACGAAAAGGATTCGACTTTTGAGGGATCTTACTAAGGTTTTAACGGAGCCAACGAGGAAGAAAGATAATTGTGGAGACTTTTAGGTTGGGAGTTGGATGGAAAGTTTTGATCTTTATTAGTCTCTCTGATTTGATCACGCCGTGAAGCGACTGTCTTATGACTTTCTTTTTCTGGGTTTTTGCTTTTCTTACTGGGAAATGAAGAAAGAGCAAGCCCCTGATGTGTAATGGAAATGTGTAACATATAGTGGTTTGGTCTCTTCATATTTTTAAAAATACTTTTAATTTCTCATTAACATTTATTTATTTATTACAAAATAATCTAAAGCATTTATTTTGAAATAAATACACACGGTACTTTAAAAAATTTTCTCATTAATATTTATTTATTAATACAAAATAATCGACAAATATTAAATTTTTAAGAAATTTATAACTCGTCTAGATATCTTATACTTATATCTACTCATTACATAATTTAGAAAATAAATAAATAATCTATTTAGATCATAGATATTGATTGGCATATGTCGGTACGTTACTATTGATTTTACTTTTTTGGGTCAATTTCTTACTAGTGACTTAAGTTGAACGATGAATAATTAATTAATAAACACTACGGTTAACGGTAATTTTGAGGTTTTCAGGGTTGGGTAATTCCTTCGAAAGTTTTAGAAAAGACATATTAACAATCAATATGTATTGACATTCATACAACAAAGGTAAATTATATACATATGATCCTCATCTTCCTTTTGTTTTCTTTTGAACTAAACCCCCAAAAGAGTATTATTGGCTAAAAAGTTTCAATATTTCTTGACCAACTTGAGCTTTTCGATCACAAACATGCCTTCTTTATACCTCTGTTTTAGGTCGAAGGTCTCCACATACTTCCAACCCAAATTCTCACCACACTTACCACACATCACATCTGCCACCACGTACGATCCGGTTATCAATTTCCTCCCAATCTTCGGTCCAACCACCACGTTCATCGCGTGCGAAAACATAAACGCTGGCCCTGAAGCTCCCTAAATCCATGTTAACATATTAAAAGCACGTTCTCTATAAAAAGAAAAAAAGCTGGATAAGAAATGAAAAATGAAATTTCTGGTACAAACAATCTTTACAATTTTGTTGTTACCACAAATTTTTTGGAGATGAGATCTTCACCGAGAGCTAGTGGATTTTCACAGTTTCTGCAGAAATACGTAGGAAGAGTTTTGCTTTCACCCATTTGGTCGATGGAGTAGAAGCAAAGGAAATCGGAGAGTTTACAAGACTCGACGAGATCATGAGAGACTAAGAAAATTATTCGCTCTTTAAGTCTTATCGTTAGTCATGTGGGAATTATTGTGCGTTGACTCGTCTCGGTCGTTGAACGCTTGCATTATTGTAATGCCAGTGTTTGTGCTTTTCGGCTGATGGGCCTTTCATGGCTGTATAAACAAAAGGCCCATTTGAATCTTATTTTCACTTAATCAAAAATTGAAGACTGTGCTTGCTTCCTCTGTGGATCAACAGGGTATGTTTTCTTTTGAACCTTTTCTGCATTAATCTACCTTTTTCTGACCTTGCAATATCTTTGGAGGGCCGAAACTGCTTTCTCTTTTAATAACTAAACAAAAAATATTATTATTATTACTATTTTGAGAAATAAATATATCATGGATATATGAGATGCATGGAGCTCCTTTATTGATAGGCTCGTCCTGGGATCCTTTTTTAGCGGTGGCCGACTGGTCTATGTTTACACTTGCACATACGCATCGGTGCAGCATTCTCAGGCAGCTTGAAATCTTGATCCTACTTATTTAGTGTTGAATAGTTCACATGCGCATTTGAGACACCTCTTATCCTTTTGTTTCATTTAAAGCAATTAATGTCCTTTTTTTCTATAACCAATTGAAGAGTTAAAGTTAGAGACGGATATTTCGTGTATAGTACTTAGAAGTATTCAATTCAGTAACGAACAACGATGGTAGCATTTTTAAAAAATATAGTAAAATAAATAGAAAGTCTTTTGTCGGGTGTCTAGCTTTAGATTTTAGGCGTATCTTAAAGTCGTCTACAAGTGGTTTCCAGCTAAACAGTGGTCACGTTAAATAGGATAACGCGAGAGTAGGCCGTTTTCATATTGATCTTTCTTTTTAAAAAGCACATTCGCTACTTCTGAAGTTCTGATCCATACACATCACACTAACCATATCCATATTATGTAAAGTAGCCAACTATATATCTTTTTTTATCGAACTTAAATTTTCAATGTTATTTCTTAAACTTGATTGTGTGAATAATGCATATGTAGGTAGATTGGTGGTAGGGTTTTAAGTTATGATTTATAATCTGATCAATAAACTGCAAGATTTGTTGGGTTAATTTATTAAAAATGTTAGTTGAGATAAGTATTTGCATAGTTAACCAGCATACAAACTTATTAACTTGGTCATTCGGTTAGGTATATGCGGTGACGTCTCAAGTCGCAATCGTCATTATTTCCACTAATACAAACAAGCATCTTTTTGAATCTACATGATAACTTATTTATCGTTTTTTTCTGTTTATTTTTTGTCAATTCGCTTTTTTTTTAAAAAAAAATATTCATTCAAAGTCTTAAGATTCACACATTGTGCTTTTGTTTCCTTGTCCTTAGATATCATAAACGGACAGTTCTTATCATATCATCGTCATCGACATACTTAATTGAAGTAACGTCTTTGGGACAGTTCTTTTCAGCCGTATATACTTCCTGCATTCGTTTTGATCCATCTTAAAGGCCTACAAACTTTAGACGTTCAGGGTGTATAGACTTTTTTCTTAGTTACAGTTGTATTATATGATATAAATGTCGTCTTATATAGATTTATCAAATTGTGACATATAATAATTAATTTAACTTTTTAGTCGTTCGAAAAATATAACTATTTTAAAAGACAAAACAAGAATTCAAAAACAAAATTCTATACGAACTAACAAATTAGCTTTAATGAAAAAATTGAGATCATAATCAGTAATTTCACAATGTTCGATGGGACATGTTGATATAATTCATTGGTGTGCCAGAGTTGCCTATACTACGATGTGTCGGAAAAAATAAACCAAAGTTTGTGTAGACATAAATAATTTGGAAAGATATGTAAAAGAAAATCATGTCAGATTTACGTGTTTACAGCATGTTTTTGCTTTTTAGTTACAGTTAATTCATTTTTAAACCTCGTTTAGGAGAGTAGGAAAAACCAAACATCACAAATGTATCTTTTATATTTTCCATCTATAGACAAAAAATTCAAGTTTTGTAAGTTTCGATATAGATAGGATGATTATCAGGTAGTAGGGTAAGAGTGGACCTGCGAAGCTGCAAATATCAAAGTGGCGCATGATTTACTTGCAACTTGAATTATATGAACACATCCCACGAGTTGCTGTTTTCTTTTGTTTTCCTTTTCCCGAGAACATTAATGTGTTTAATTGAAAATCCAGAAAACGACGGATTGGCTGACTGATCCAAAAGCTTTCGTTTGAATTTCATGTCGCGACTAGTGACGTATTTATGGGTTTTATAATGTGATCATTAACTAAAGTTGACCATAAGGCTAATAGCTTGTAATAACTCTAAGGTGAACTGTCATTCACACTTTTTAAAGTTCAAGTATTCAATACTGTATTACTATTACAGCTAAATCATTAATGGTCTCAAAGATATATAACACCAAAAAAGTTCCTAAACTTTTTGTATCACATCGTTCCAAGATTACAATTTTAAAATTAAAATCTGATCGTTTTGGTAGATGTAGCTGTGCTATAGTTATTACTGTAGCATAGCAGTACATTGAATGGTTGGTGTGGAAGCAACCGATTTGCTTTTATAGTTAGAAAAGTCGAAACAAAGGTGTTTTTGATAAATTTGTTAGATCAGTAGATATTTATATTTTATAGTTACCAGGTTTGGTGAGCCAGTGCGTGGTCGTCTCAGCGACAACAGCAAATTTGTGGTATGTACAGCTTGGATATATATATATGTATATATTTTTTTTTTTTTGTTGAATACCAAAATATTTATCTTACTGCATTAAAGATTTCTACCTCTCATGACATAAACGTTAATAGTATTACTATAATTTAGTGGTTTGTATTAGCAACATAGTCATCTCAATATCATAGTAATATCGAGAATGAAATTATTTGCAAGTTGAAAAAAGCAGTGATAATTGGTCTCTCCAGTTAGTATTCAGTATTCACCACATTTGTGCCGTGAACTCCATCACCCTTGAAATCAATGCATTATTCAATAATTTGAGGAACACACAAGTAGAACAATTTTTTAATCAATTTCCTTGCCTCATGGACTTAATTTTGTTCTATATATATCGTTTTATTTGTCAACGTATATGTATATCTAGCCTATGTATATATTATGGCTTCTCGAATAATATCTATCTCTTAATTTTGTTGGCATCCTTGTTTAATTTTATAATTGCAAAACTATTAATTTGTATCATCTTAGCTGTTCTTTTCCCTCCCTCCCACCCGCCGATGCTCTTGACCCATCACTTGTCGTTTTCCACTGGTTTATTCTCTTTCTTCTGCAAATTCATATAATTTCTTTATCTGCCGATCCATTTATATTATTATAATTATTATTATCAATAATAACATGCGAGTGACAAACACAAAAACAAAAAAAAAAGAGTTCTCAGTGGAAAAGACATACATCCTTAATGGGATTCACACGAGAGGTGAGTGGATAGATACATCAATACAATTATTGAAGGGAATCAATCGAACTCACACATATAAAAAAAGATTACATTCATCCCTCAAAGCTCGGAACACATTAACACCAATAAAAAGAAAACGATGGGAGAGATAGCAGAAGAGTTCCCGGTGGTTCTAATGGAGGATGACCGGTGCGTTGTACCGGAGGTTGAGCTCACTGTACCCAAAACCGACGATCCGAGTCTACCGGTTCTCACATTTCGGATGTGGGTTCTTGGTATCGGTGCGTGCATTGTACTCTCGTTCATTAACCAGTTTTTCTGGTACAGAACGATGCCGTTGAGCGTCACCGGAATCTCAGCTCAGATCGCCGTCGTGCCGCTCGGACATCTCATGGCGAGGGTGCTTCCGACAAGGAGGTTCTTGGAAGGTACAAGGTTCGAGTTCACGTTAAATCCCGGTGCCTTCAACGTCAAGGAACATGTTCTGATAACAATCTTTGCAAATTCCGGCGCCGGCTCCGTTTACGCCACTCACATACTCAGTGCTATTAAGCTTTACTACAAACGCTCTCTTCCTTTCCTCCCTGCGTTTCTTGTTATGATCACCACTCAGGTTTTCACTTCCTCTGTTTCTTGAGTCTTTGAATTTGCATTCTTTTTGAATATTGAATTTTGCAGTTTCTTAAATCTTGAATCTGATTCTGTGTTTAAAGATTCTTGGATTTGGATGGGCGGGTCTCTTCAGAAAACACCTCGTTGAGCCAGGAGAAATGTGGTGGCCAAGCAATCTCGTTCAAGTCTCTCTCTTTGGAGCGTTGCACGAGAAGGAGAAGAAATCGAAAGGACACATGAGTCGAACACAATTCTTCTTAATCGTCCTCGTTGCTAGCTTCGCTTACTACATCCTTCCCGGTTATCTTTTCACCATGATAACATCAATCTCATGGGTTTGCTGGTTCAATCCCAGATCTATTCTAGTAAACCAACTTGGTTCAGGTGAACACGGTCTTGGTCTTGGATCCATTGGTTTTGATTGGGTCACCATTAGTGCTTATCTTGGAAGCCCTCTAGCTAGTCCCTTGTTCGCTTCCGTCAATATAGCCATCGGTTTCATGCTGGTTATGTATATCGTCACGCCTATTTGTTACTGGCTTAACATTTATGAAGCCAAGACTTTTCCTATCTTCTCCAGCCAGCTCTTCATGGCTAATGGCTCACGCTATGATGTTTTGAGCATTATTGATAGCAAGTTCCATCTCGACCGTGCGGTTTACTCTCAGACCGGCTCTATCAACATGAGCACCTTCTTTGCTGTTACTTATGGTCTCGGGTTTGCTACATTGTCGGCCACCATTGTCCATGTCTTAGTCTTCAACGGAAGGTACAATTTCTCATTTGTTGTTTTCCGACTAATCAGGTAAATTCTGCAGTGAAACTCAGACAAATCTCTATGTGTTTACAGTGATTTGTGGAAACAGACAAGAGGCGCATTTCAGAAGAATAAGAAAATGGATATACATACGAGAATCATGAAGAAAAATTACAGAGAAGTTCCACTGTGGTGGTTTCTGGTGATCCTCTTACTGAATATAGCGCTCATCATGTTCATATCTGTGCACTACAACGCGACCGTGCAGCTTCCTTGGTGGGGAGTGTTACTTGCTTGTGCTATTGCCATCTCTTTCACTCCTTTGATCGGTGTCATAGCCGCCACCACTAACCAGGCACCCGGTTTGAACATCATAACCGAGTATGTTATCGGGTATATCTACCCGGAACGTCCTGTTGCCAACATGTGTTTCAAGGTCTATGGATACATCAGTATGACTCAAGCTCTAACTTTCATTTCCGACTTCAAGCTCGGTCACTACATGAAGATCCCGCCTAGATCCATGTTCATGGCTCAGGTACGTTGTCAATAGGTTTAGTGATCGAAGCTCATTAAGAGAAAACCTAACTAATCAAACTGGAACAAGTGCAGGTGGTAGGAACGCTTGTGGCGGTTATGGTTTACACAGGAACAGCCTGGTGGTTAATGGAAGAGATTCCTCATCTCTGTGACACAGCCTTGCTTCCTTCAGACAGCCAATGGACTTGTCCCATGGACCGCGTCTTCTTTGACGCCTCTGTGATTTGGGGACTCGTGGGACCACGCAGGATGTTTGGAGACCTTGGAGAATACTCAAGTGTAAACTGGTTCTTCCTCGTAGGCGCCATAGCTCCACTCTTGGTATGGCTAGCCACAAAAACATTCCCGTCTCAGACATGGATCTCCAAGATTCATATCCCTGTCCTCGTGGGAGCCACCGCAATGATGCCACCAGCAACAGCGGTTAACTTCACCAGCTGGCTCATTGTCGCATTCGTCTTTGGCCATTTCATTTTCAAGTACCGGAGAGAGTGGTGGACGAAGTATAACTATGTGTTATCAGGTGGTTTAGATGCTGGCTCAGCTTTTATGACCATACTTCTGTTTCTAGCACTCGGACGTAAAGGCATTGAAGTGCAGTGGTGGGGAAATTCCGGCGACCGTGATACATGTCCGTTAGCTTCCTGTCCAACCGCAAAAGGCGTTGTCATCAAAGGTTGTCCCGTCTTCTAGCTCATCAGAGAAACAGTATATACCAAGTGCTCTGTACAGAAGACGCCGCATACTGATTAATTATTGTGTTTCTCAGAAATTTATTTACTCGTTAAGAAGTTTGTGATAGCTTTACACTAGGTACTGTTCTGTTGTATGATCAAACCCAAAGGCTAATGATTCTAGAATATAACAGGACAGCGCTTAAACAAGATATGGTAGAAACATCGTCTTGTATAAAATGAAAAAGTAACATTTGATTGCGTACGATTAAACTTGTCTTTTGATCTAACATCAACAAAAATAATAGCAAAGAAAATTAAATAATCGATCTTTCTGTTCGCATTGTTGCATGCTGTATTACCTTATACAACCTTAAAAGTTTTCTTCTTCAATCTGTCTCCATTACTGAGTCCAGAATGTGCGAAACGTAAAGTTTATTCATGAAATGTTGAGAGGATCTTCTTCTGTGTTTCTTTCATCAAGAGGTGTCCAATCATTTGTCTCTGCAAAAACATAGAGAGAGTTATACTGATTGTAAGTGAAAATCGTGCTAGAGCAAATAGATAGCCTTGAGCCAAATGAACATAGAGACAACATACTTGGCTTGTCAACAATCATCATGAGTCGTCTTTGCAGGAGACTTGCGACAAAAAGGAAGATCGAGCACATTCCAAACATGACCGTGATAGGGAATGCATTCACCTTCAGAGCACATAAAAACCAGTCAGTACCAAGACACAGATTCATGGGACGAGAAATCACAGGTACAATATAACGCAGAAAAGAAATTTTGGGGAACTTACATTGTACAAGACAACACAGACAAAGATATTCAGAGGAATGCGGAAAAAGTTCATGATTGTGCTTCTGGCTTCTTCAGGTATGTATTGGGACCTCATTTTCATTATGGATGGCCAAAACAGTCCTACACACGCCTCAAAGATACAGAAACCAAGAAGCTGAAAGCAACCCGAGAAAGAGATTCCTCCACCTTTTACCGTGGAAGGTGCTACGAACGACTGATTCACACACCCGATTGCAAACAATTAGTCACAGAATAGAGCAGCACGCAAAGAAGAGTTCACACAAAGTTTTATATTTTATTTTTTTAACTTACACCCATTATTATTGGAAGCAATAGTGAGGCAGCAGAAACTAGGAAGACGATCTGCATGTAGCTCTCTACTTTAGGAGATGAGCGAGACAATAGACGAGATGCAAGTGAACTACCGAGCATCGAAGCCAGCATAAATGTTGCAAAAATGAAACCATGGGGAATCTCCTCATCGTTGGGGCTTAGAGCAGGAGTCCATAGGAATACAAAAGTATACATAGATCCTTCGAAGAGCGACTGGATGGCACCCAAAAGTGCAATCTTTTCATCTGATGAAAGATACATAAAATTCTCTTACTTGCCAAATCTTCAAATATTCATCAAGACTCAAGAGGCAATGTCAATAGATGGAGAGAAGCAAAACAGGAAGCAAAGTCCAAAAATGGACAAAGGATTTTCAACTCACCAGAGGCAATGGCCACTGCAGCACCCCTAAACTGAGTAATCAAGTCCTTGTTGTCAGAAGGATCTCCAAAGTTTTCTGTCCATGACGATAGAATGACAGCCATTCCAATAGCAAGAAAGCATGCAGCAGCGTCAAATGGCGCAACAGGCCCAAGAGAGAAGGAATGCACTAGCAAGTTCCCAAACAATCCAGCGATAATTGCAACAAGACCATTGCCAAAAAACACCGCCTTTGAAAATGTTAGAGACAGCCATTGCTGCTCAAAGCCCCTCTGCATACATCACAAAGAAACAACACTATCTTTATCAATAAAGGTTGCATTTTTATTAGGATAACGGCTTAACTCAACATAAACCTTGCTTTACCTTATTGTGCTCAGCAACTAGCCATGATTCAAATGATGAAAACAGAAGGGAAGTAGCGATGCCTCCCAACACACGGCCTACCATCAAAACCTTATATTGAGGAGAATGCTTGGTGATGCAGCTCAATATGTACGTAATACAGTACGTAACACAAGCCCTCTTACGACCCCTGATACATAACACACCATTATGCAATTACTAAGAGAGTTGTTGATATTTTCCTTTTAGTGAAAAACATAATAAAAGCATCAGAGAGAAAATTTACTGTTTGTCGGCTAGAGATCCAACGATTGTACCAAACAGCATAGAGGAACCAAAACCAGCAATGAAAAGCTGTCCAATCTCCCCTTTACTAAATCCATAAGTACTGTAAAGATAGTACACATATGGACCCTGCAACCAGTCACCCGCTGCCATTCACACAAAAAAACAGTCAGCAAATCTAACTTCCTTTTAAGTAATAAAGTCTGAAACTTTAGTTTTAGCAAGCAAATCTCTTGCTCATAGGAGAGTAGTAAACATTATTGTCAACAGATCCTAACTCTTCGTTATCTTCTCTACCCAGTGTAGCAATTCAAAATCATAAAGATCCAATGTGATATCAAACTCTTTCTAAAAGACAAAACTTTGGAAAAGTAAACAGGAGAAAAACAACCAAAACGGATCTGAATCTCCAACCAAACCCATTGATTTAAACCAGATCGGATCGAACACATGCATTGTATATACGTTTTCTAGACCTAATCAGGAGAGATAACAAAAAGAGAATAATCGTACCCATCATGAGTGAGTAAACGACGAGATAATTGTTCTTGAAAGAACTGAAAGCTGAAGAAGTGTTGATCCGATCCTTGTTGTTCTTGCTAAGCTCCAACGCCGCCACGACGAGGCCCAGAACCCCAAACACTATGTAGTAGAACACCTCCATTGTCTTTCGATCCAGAGAGATTAAGAGGAAAAAGGATTTATTTTGATGAAGAAAGTATCTATCTTTGAGATTCAGATCATTTATATACTACACTCTTAACAACACTTCACTGACGCGTAGATGCCACTACCTTTGGGGCCACGTGGAGTTTGTACATTTGGGTTAAAATAAGATAAAACTCTCCAAAGTCGTAATGTTTACAATTCGAAGATGCGTCAGAGGACGTAGTCCACCGTGTGTTAACTTGCAGAGGATAAAAAATTGTACGTGGCGAGATCTTGACTGTGGTTTGGAGTGATCAACGGTTGGCAGAGTGTCGGTGGAATGAGAACACTGAGGAGACATGCGTCGGTGGGGTCACTAGTCACTACCATACGGTGAAGGAATGGGGCCGATCGAACTTCAGCCGTCCGATGATTTTTAGCTGTGTTGGTTTTGATACATAGATTAAAGTTTCTTATACGCTACTATTAAATTTTCCTTTTTCCAATAAACGAGAGTCATTACTCATTAGTGGAAGTGGGAAAGCACATGAGAGTCGAAAAATTCAACGAGTGATTTGGTTTTAATCCACTGGACTCTGTGTTGTCTATTGACAAATATAAATTTTTAGCTGGCATCCAAAGATTTGTAAACTTACCTCTCTTTTTTTTTTTTGTCAATATGTTCGAGTGTTCGACCTACATACTAGGACAAACTTTGTTAAAAGTTAAAACTATCCATGTACTTGTTTTTATAACAACGAATGTCTATGTACTCATGTGTCGAAACATGTGATATTTATAGTAATGTGAATGTATTCATTCTTGGTGGAACGAACGTGTTGTGATCCGCAAATTACCAAAACTTGAAAAAAAAAAAAAAAAAAATTAATAAGGTTTCATCAAGTCTTGGAAAAAAGTTACATACAACAAAATGTTGGCTTAATCTATAGTTTTTATTTTTGTTTAATGAAAAACCAAGTCAAACAAATCGATCCGATCCAATGAAATCTCTAAACCAGGCTAACCAAATCGAACCGGTCCAATCAAAACTCCAGCGTGGCGCAACTTAAACTAAAGAAGATAAGAGAAGATCATGTAATGGACACTTTATTATCAGTTGATATTCAAAAGATAGAATGGAAGATGAAAATCAAGAACAGAAAACAAGCACCACATGTTCAGATTTTTTCCATATAACTGAGAGAATAAAAGAAGCCGTAATACTCATCTTTGTCTCTTTCTCTCTAGTCTTCCATTATCGGTGCAATTAAATTCTCTCATTGTCCAGGATATAATATCTATCAGAAGAAGGTTCGACTTCGATCCACAGAGATGGCTTCACTTACTTCCATCGCTACACCTTACCGCAGCTCCAGTTATCCATCTTCGTCGCAGGTTTTACGAGTGAAAAACACTCATTTCTCTGCCGGAGTTAGATCACCTGCGACTTCATCATCGCTTCTTACCATTCGAAGCGCTTCAACGAAACCTGCGAAACCAGCAGGTATACAACAACTCGTAGAGCGAGAGCTTCGTGTAATGATTTTGAAATGTGAAACTTCTGTTAGATTACTAACCCCTTGATTTGCTCTTCTTCTGCTTGCGTCTCTTGGAGGGATTAGCTGAAGTCGATTGGAAACAGAAGAGAGAGCTTCTCTTGGAGAAAAGGGTATGCACAAAACACCTCACACTGATCGTCACTCTAGGCTCTGCTATGGATACATCTGCTCTGTGTCTGATAAATTACTCAAAGATAAGATTTTGAAGATCAAAATGTGACAGAGAAGGTTTTGCTTATCTTAGCTATTGACCTGTGTTGTTGTTAGGTGAGAAGTGTGGACGTGAAGGAAGCTCTGCGGTTACAGCAAGAGAACAACTTTGTGATTCTTGATGTTAGACCAGAGGCAGAGTACAAGGAGGTGAGCAATCATACGCTCTCTTATGTGAAATGATCCCTTGTGATTACTTAATGGCAAATTCATGTGTTTTGTTGTTTGGTTCTGAAGGCTCATCCTCCGGGAGCTATCAATGTGGAAATGTACAGACTGATACGGGAATGGACGCCATGGGACATAGCTCGTCGTCTTGGATTTGCTTTCTTCGGTATCTTCTCTGGCACAGAAGAGAATCCCGAGTTTGTTCAAAGTATGGCACTGAAATCAAAGCGTTGGACGGTTTCCACTATGACATGGTTTCCAGCAGCTGAATGTTTTGTCTTTTCGACCATGTTGCAGGTGTAGAAGCTAAACTTGACAAAGAGGCAAAGATAATAGTAGCTTGTTCATCCGCAGGCACAATGAAGCCGACCCAGAATCTACCTGAAGGCCAACAATCGAGGTAGTATCAGAAGTCTGCAACTTTGTGATTTGTTTCAATGCTCATATTTACACGGTTCTTGCAGGTCTCTCATAGCTGCTTATGTTCTGGTCCTGAATGGCTATAAGAACGTATTTCACCTTGAAGGTGGAATCTACACCTGGAGCAAGGAAGGCCTTCCTGTTGAAACTGAAGAAACTGAAGAAGACTAAAAGAACTTCTTCACCCTAGGAGTTATCCAGTTTTGTATATCTGTCGAATTCAGCAGGTAGTTGCATTTAGAGATTTGGCTTTTCAGAGTGCTTTAAAGTTTGTAAAAAACTTCAGACTTGCCATGAAATCAACCAAACACCACCAGAATTCGGACGAAAAAGGAACTTGATCATTGAGCAAACTAAACAAATACCGTCAAAAGTTAACATTCATTCTAAGTTCCGACCCAAATAACAAATATTTCGCTAAATCTGAGTACACAAAGTCTTAAGGCTTTACAAAAGGTCTCAAACGGATATCGCGAATCCTTTCTGTTGTTATTGTCATCAAGAGGATGTTTCTTCCTTCAACCTGTACAATGTGATTTCTTGCTGCTTGAAGTATCGGCGATCCTCTTCATCTACCAGTACAAGATTCAGATAATACTTGACGCTAAACTTGTTGTTAATGTTGCGGTGTGTTGGTGCAAGATCGTATGGTGCAAGAAACAGTCTCACAGGTATTGACTCACCTGAAAAATCCTCACTCATCAGTTATTCAATTTCTCAGAAGCAATCACTAGAAAATGTTTTCAAATCTTGCGCATTGACTACCTCTAACGGGAGTTCCATCCATCAACTCAAATTTCGCAAGCGTTTCTGTCTCGACATGAGTATTAGCACCTGCACCTGTTGATTCCCGCCTTCTGATCTCAAGATCCATATTCTTCATCTTGATTCTCACAAGAAGAAAATATATTTTCCCAAGGATAACATCTTTTAGGTGATACCTGCATAGAGGCATAGAGGATTCGTCGTTATTTCCCGATCAATAAGTCAAACCCTTAAATCATGAAATGAATTTTGTCTTACTTGCTTTTATTGTACTCAAACTCGATGTGCAAGCAATCCTCAATTCCAACTTCCATCTGTACAATAAGTAAGATCCAATGGAATTAAGTCTCAAATGGTGCTAACGATTTAATCCTTAATCTTGTATGAGCCTAAGAACGCTCTGAGCGGCAAAGAGAAGCCTATCAACATCGTTTTGAGTAAGTAGGGAAAAGGAAGCTTCAAGATAAATAGGCTTCAATATCATAAGTCGCATGAGATTTAAGTAAGAGCATAATAACTTACTGTGAAACTAGTTGAGTTTTGGGTCCTTTACGAAACGAGCCACAGTTCCTATCTCTATTTTTATAAAGTTTCAAACATGGATCCTATCAGAACTCACCTTGATACTGTTATTAATTGCAGGAGCTGGAGCGTAGTTCCGAACCTATTTCAAACAACACCAATAATATCTTAGTAAACATATTTCTAGTGACATTTAATGGAATGCCATCAGTCATTACACAATTATTTTTGAAACAGTGACACGCAGCAAAAAAGGAAGAAAAATACCATAAATTCATGGTATTCCACGATGCTTCCAGCGTAACCACGAGTGACGGTTACTTTGAGGACATATCTGAAGAAACACAGAAAGCAGTAGATTGTATTACAAACTTGTGTCAAGGAACTAGCCTTATGAGAAAAAGAATCATATGCTATACCTTAGCCTCACATTCACACCATTGTATGTTTCATATGGCATCTCAACAGTTGGAAATTCAAAAGGGTATGTCTTTCTCTCGTATATATCTCCAGGGACATCCAGTTCACGAACTGGACTCAGGCAAAACATTAAAACGGAGAATCAAAAATATAATCGGCACAATAAAGAACATGAAAGTAAAGTCATGATAATAAATTATCATAGCCGTCACCTCGCAACTATTTAGAAGGTAATAAAAAAAATATTCAGATTTACTCACCCAATGAAGTGAAGTCATAAAAGTTTCCTCTGTCAAAGTACATTTCTGTCGAGAACACAAATGCCATCAATAAGCATAAGCAGATATCGAAAAAAGTTAGAAACCGGGTAACTAATCTCTTAAAGACTCTTTTGCTGGAAGATGTACAGGTCATGGCAGTGGCACACCTATTTGACCAAGAAGCTCAACTTTTACACCATTATGCTCCACCTTTTTCCCTTGGTATGGTTCAATGCAAACCTAATAAAGATGTTAGGGAAAAATTACTTTAAAGCATCACAAGATCAAAACTGGAAACAGCTGAAATTCATCTAGAGCAAGAAACAAAGTACCTTCCCGGAGATAGTTTCTTGACTTTGGAAAAGTGGCACTAAAGCTGTTTGACCATTTTCTTTCTTCATCGGTACCTAGGAAACAATGGAGATTGAAGAGAAGAATAAGAAAATTCGATATCTAACTCGACCATAAGAAAGTTCTAGGCCGTCAAATTAGGTAAGAACACGTGTTTCCATCACCAAAACAGCAAAATATCTACCTGTTTACGATTTTTGCCATCAGAAAACGTGATTGAGATATTGCACGCAGGCTTGAAGGCTCCAAGGAGGTAATTCTGTGACATTAAACCCCAAAAAACTATAAGCATTTACAATGCAAATCCTGTGTTTCAGACACAACAACATCAAGCAGATAAGGCAAACTTCGTAGTAAGAGCACTTACCATGATCACAAGGCTTAGATCTCAATCACAATAAACCTGTTCAATTCGTATAAAAGGAACAAAAATGAGCGGCATTTCCCATTGTAAGACACCCAATGCGTGCGTTTAAAAGCTAAAGCTACGAAAATAGAAGCAAACCCTAGTTCCCAATTCATGAAACAAACAAACAATATTCGAATGAAAGCTGAGAAACCCCTGAATCAGATGTAATGCTTCATTGATTAGAACATGACTCGAAAGAGGGAAAGCAAGTCGGTTAGATCAAATAATTGCAAGACCACTCTTACCCGCCAAGTCGAAATCAAGAGTGGATTAACCGGATCTGATAGTGGAGAAGATCGACAGAACGAAATTGGGATATAGAAAACAAAAAGGAAGACACTTTTTTCATTTTCAGTTGACTATACAAAGCCCAGTCAACAAAAGCCCACGTGTTCAAAGCTGAGATTTTTATTAGGTTTAGAGGTTGGTCTCTCTCTCTCTCAATAATACCAACCAAAATTTGTATATTTGATGTATAAAAATCTTAATCAAGTTCACAATTTATTGATCAAGCTTCCATTAAGTGACAACATTGGTCAAAATTATGAACAAGAGAGAGTATAAGATGAAAGCCTCTTCTTAGTAAAATGCCAAAAGCAAGTAAATCATCCTATAACCAAAATATTACAGAACAGAGTGACATTGTGGCCGATTCCAAACTTCCCCATGAAACCAGAACGTTTATAAAAATAGTGATCCGGAATTTCATCAGGAGGAATCTTCTTCGGGATCCCGCTGCCATGAATCCTGAGAACCTGCCTGAAGGTTAATGAACTGAGAGACCAGTAGCTTCGAGATTCCACTTATGGCTGCTTGAACCTCATCTGGTTCCCTTGAGCCTCTCAATCCACAGTACTCTCCTGCTGCAACTTGTGTCTTCTTTGACGTTGCAAGAACTTTCTCCAAATCTAACTGTGATAATGGCCTAGGGACCTAAGAAACAAATGAGAGCAACTCACAACATCAGTACTTTTGGAAATCTGGTGGATGCAACAAAACAACATTGAACATGTCCTTATTAAACTTACTGGACATGGTCTCCCTTTTCTCTCTTCCTCTAGGATTTCTCTGATAGGGAAGTAGGCTGCTTTCTTGCAGAGCTCAAAGATGTCTGATCCGGTGTAGCCTTCGCATAAACCAGCTACGTGATCAAAGTCAATATCGGGTTCAACCCTCTCTCCTTTCAGTGTCACTTTCAATATCTCAGCTCTCTCCCGACGATCAGGCATTCCGATCTCAAAGGCCTGAGGAAGACGCCTCAATATTGCTTCATCAAGCTCTGATGGTCTGTTAGTTGCAGCAAGGACCATAACTCTCGCATTCGCTACAAAGCAACCATTATATTTCATTTAAAAACCATATCCACGTAGAACATACTCCAATATTGCACTAGTCTGGATGATAAAAATAAGCCTGAAGGTTAAGGATTCAACTTACGATCAGTAGAAAATCCATCCCATAAAGCCATGAACTCTGTCTTCATGTTTGCCATTGCTTCATGATCTGTTGAACGGCGCTGCCCAAGAAAGCTGTCGACCTCATCAATAAAAATGATAGCAGGTTGGAGTTTGTACGCCAAGCTAAATACAGCAGAAACTGAAAGAACGAAACAGAACAGAGAAGCTCATTTATCAGACGAAACACCACCAATAGACCAAAGAAGTCAGCAAATGGAATAATTACACAAGGAAAAAAAAAAAGAATTGGCAATAAAATTCAAAATTTTCATTGCCCAATGTGAAGTTGGGAGCACCGGAAGAGCACGAAGATAGGCCTACTCAAAGTAAACTACTTTTACGAGAAGATAAAAAATTTGCGCTTACCAAGCTTCTGAGCATCACCAAACCACTTGCTCATCAGATTAGAGACCCGAACATTAATGAAAACAGCTCCTGATTCTTTTGCAATAGCCTTAGCAAGCATTGTCTTTCCAGTACCAGGAGGCCCATAGAGCAAGACACCTTTCTGAGGTCCAAGCAGCTTCCCATAAGCAAAAAGCTCAGGTCTTTTCAACGGTAAAATCACAAGCTCATACAAAGCCTGCTTGATGGTCTCCAACCCTCCAATAGAACCAAATTCCACTTCAATGTGGTCTGGATTAATCACATCACATGCTATTACATCCTGTTTTACAAAATTAGAAACAAGTGAGCATTTTTCTGTCTACCACACAGCAATTAGCACCCAAAAATATTTTCTTCATTTTTACAATTTAAACAGAGACCATTGCTGAACATTGTTACAAGTCAAAACTATCCACGAACCATATTAACCCCATGACCTGATAACTAAGTGCAATTGGGAATTCAATTCATATAAGATTGAAAGAAATTACCTCGTATGGGGTGGTGTGAATAAGAGGACGACCCAAACGCTTGGAGATTTCCTTCTTATGCTCGAGAGCTTTCTTAGAAGCCTCACGATTAGGGTCGAGATGTCTGAGCCCGGCAAACAAAACCAAGCAGCTGAAAGCAGCGCTCGCCGCGTAAAGTATAAGTTCTTGCAAGATCTTTGTCTCCGACGAACCACCCATTTTTCTTAAAAAGACACTACCTTTTCAATTACAGAGGATAATTAAAGAAACCCCTAAATAGCTCAGCGATTAGGGTTCCAAAACGAAACCGAGGATATGTTTGCAGAACACGGAGGGACTATTGCTCTTCTTGTGGATGACGACAGAGCCTTTTGGCTTTTGGGTTCTCGAATGGAATGCTTGAGGCTCGGGAAAAACGAGAACTGAAAATGACCGCAATAGCCCTCAGTTGCACCGTCGTTAATTCGTTAACCAGATTGGTTAAAAAGGCCCTTAATAGGCCCTCAATGGGCCGTCTGATTAATTCGAGTCCAATAACACTTATTTGTTTGGCTACAAGATGATTCCGGAGAAGATGAGAAAAGGCGAGGACAAAGAAAAGATGGGAAACGAGTCGAGAAAGTTCGTTTAAAATCTTCAACCTTCAAGATCTCTCCTTTTGTCACTTTATCGTCTTCTCATCTTCATCTCACCTGTATATATACATACACTAGCTCACTCTCCCAAAATCAACTAACTCAAACAAGAATTTGCCTAATCTTTCCTCAGCGATAAATTTGTTAGCTCATTTTATTTCATCTTTGTACTTAAACAAATGGCTTCCACACTCTCGTTTTCGTCAGCTTTATGTTCACCTCTCGCTCTAACTCCATCTTCTTACTCGTCCAAACCCACTTCACCGTCGTCCGTAGCTTTTCCGCGGATGATCCCTGGTAAGATCAGAGCTCAGGACCAGAGAGAAAACATTGATGTTGTTCACCAAGGACAAAAAGGTAATCAAGGATCTAGTGTCGAGAAAAGACCTCAACGCCTAGCCATGGACGTTTCTCCTTTCGGTAAGTTTAACTAATCGAACAGAAGCTTGTACAACACTCAAAACTCTTTCTCTCTACTTTTTACTGAAAACAGTGCTCTGTTTTCATCTTTAACGTCAGGGTTGTTGGATCCTCTCTCACCAATGAGGACGATGCGTCAAATGCTGGACACAATGGACAGGATGTTCGATGACGCTGCTATGATTGTACCAGGAAGAAACAGAGGAGGAAGTGGAGTTTCGGAGATCCGTGCGCCGTGGGACATGAAAGAAGAAGAGCACGAGATCAAGATGCGTTTCGACATGCCTGGTCTATCTAAAGAGGACGTCAAAGTCTCTGTCGAAGACAACGTGCTTGTAATCAGAGGAGAACAAAAGAAGGAAGACGATAATGATTCTTGGTCCGGAAGAAGCTTTAGCTCTTATGGTACACGGCTACAGCTCCCAGATAACTGTGAAAAAGACAAGATCAAAGCTGAGCTCAAGAATGGAGTGCTGTTTATCACTATTCCTAAAACCAAAGTCGAACGCAAAGTCGTCGATGTCCAGATTCAGTGAGAATCCATTGACGCTTTCCTCTGTTTTCTTTTTCTGGGTCTGTTTGTTGTACATAATAAGCCTACGTTTCTCCGTCTATGTAATCACAAAGAGAAGATATTATGTAAGATAACATGAAGAAACAGTTACACTGAGTAAATAATGTTTTACGAGGTTCTATGAGAAATGAACTAATGAAGATATATTCGTTTCCCCAACAGATAGTTTATCTATCTCAGATTTTGTTGGATTCGTAATGGGGAATTGTTTTCCTTCTTATACAAGTTTTAGCAAATCAAATAACCAACCTAGAATAGAAAAAAATATGAATAGTTTTTTTTTTTCCTTGGTCAAGAAAAATATGAATCATAAAATAAAAATCAGAGTAAAATAACAATAGTCCGGATTTTCGGCCCATCATTGTTTTGAGCCGGAGTCGAGAGCAAAGTGATTTAGTTCTCTCTTTACTACCCAATAAGAATCGAAGCAAGGACTTGGTCAATGCCCTCACGCAAAAGCTACCGGCGTGGTGGTGGGGTGATGTGTTTGAAAACAATATGAGGCTTATGAGCCACGCGTCTCCCGTTCGAGTTCAATGTTGCAACATTTGCTTTTAGTATCCAATCAATGTTGCAACTTGCAAATCTCACCCCCTTCGATTTGAAACCAACGTCCACCGCATAATCACTGGATCAAGTCAGTACGAGGTATATGTAATGTATGTAGTATTATTGGCTACTGGGTATATGTCAACGAATTAAATTAAGCACGTTACTATCAAACAGACGTCGGCATGATTATTGCTCATGACAATTGTCGTGTTTGTTTGGTTCGGATTGGTTTTAGTTTTGTGTAGGTTTAATTTGGTTGGAAATAAAAAAAAATTAAAAACATAAAATAAAATCAACATAATTAATCACTAATATTAAAAATATAAATTCTGAATTAAACAAAATAAAAAAGGGAAACATTGGCATAAATCAAATGACGACAATATCTTGCCATCATTAATATATTTAGTCAAGGCAACAATGTTTTGCTCTAGAGTCTAGTCTAACGTGTAGCGATCAAAAGTGCAATTTGGATTCTGTGGATGAATTAAATACTGTTGAGTGTTTTTTTTGTCCATTCCCTTTAGATAACGGCACAATCAGTATACCATAATGGAAGTCAAGTGCAAGCACTTGGATTCTGTTTACATGTAAACGAGAGATCTGTTACAGTAAGAAATAATCGTAGAAAACCATAAAATTTTATGTTCAATTCATTTTTAACCAAATAAAAGAGTTGTAGTCAAAGGGGTCAGAAAACACAAACATAGAACACGGCCGGAATCACTCCAAAAAATAATATAACACGGTGGGGGATTTTTATTATTAGTAATTTCCCAAAATTTGTACGTAAAGGTACTGTAGAACTGAATTGCATTCAGATGAAAAGAAAAATCTTTGGAACANTTTTGAAAAAAAAAAAAAAAAAAAAAAAAAAAAAAAAAAAACTAACAAAGAGTCAAAGACAAATAAAATGCTATTACTAGTGAGAAAATAGGAAATGGCTAAAGATTGAATTAGAATTCAATCTTTTGATATTCTTTCAATATACTTAATTAATCTTCACTCCATGATATAAGATGAGAAGACGACTATAACAGTTCTACATGTAACGATTGTAATTTAATCCAACATTTGAAATTTTAAAAGAAAATATATTGGTATATACAGTTTAGTATGTGAATTCCATCAATAAACAAGCGAAAAGTAACTATTTTATAGATTAAAAAAAAATAAGCGAAAAGGTTATTAATAAATCAGTTCGAGAGAAAAAATAATAATAATAAACCCACCTACAATATAAATAATTTATATGGATATGACATATGTGGTGGATTACAAGAATAGGGACCTAACTTCCAGAACTCTCTTTTTTTTTTTCAAAAACAATTGACACGGCTTTTTCAAATATACCACATTCTTTCTCCAATACTACAAATATTTACATATATGAAGCCTTGTTAAATATTTATTCTGTGAAAACCAATGGAAACTCGACGCTATTCAGTAATTTTGACAGTTCTGTGAAAACCAATGGAAACTCGATCCTATTCCCAATATGTTTTATCAACTTTATTATTATTATTATTATTATATATTATTGCACGACGAAATTTCAGTGTTCAGACCAAACAAAGTCAGCAAGACAAGAACGACAAAAGAGCGATTACATAGATATTTTTGTCATAATAAGAAAAGGAAAAGAAAAAGAAAACAATGACAAAATAGTAACAAGAAAGTTGAACTGATCAAGTCCTCTTGTAGAATTCCATGATGTAAGTACCAAAAACGTTGCAAATGACTTGGAAGCCTTTGAAACCAACTCTTCTTGCCAAAGACTCAAACTCCTCTTCCGTTCGCTCTCTGCCACCGGCGGTGTGAGCCATCATGATGCAGTCCAAGTGGATTACTTGTTTTGTCAAGAGGCTCGAGTCTGGCGCTACCGGGACTAAGCACTCCACAACTATCACTTTTCCGTTATCTGGAAGCGCTTCATAGCAGTTTTTCAATAATTTCAAGCAGTGTTCGTCGCTCCAGTCATGGCAGACCCACTAATGAGAATGTTTTATTCAATATTAGTACTAATTAAGATGATCAAGATTTGCGGTAGTATATATATTTGAGTTTATAGCAAACCAACAATCACTAGGAACCCATGCCACGTTTTCATTTGCTAACCTTAAGGAATATGGCATCTCCTTTGGGAACACTAACAAACATATCTCCTTTAACATGCTCGATACCTGCATCGATCGTCCAATAAAAGCCATATTTATATGAACCTTCGCAAACATATAATTTACTTCGGAAAATGTTATGAAGCGTATAACAAATATATACCGGCAAAAAATGGAGCATTCTCGATAACATGGGGGAGATCAAAATTTGTCCCTTTGATATTTGGGTACTTGGAAACAATCATGTGAAGAGAGGCTCCAATTCCACCGCCAACATCAACTACAGAGGATAATCCTTCGAAGCCATTGTAGGCCTCTACAATCTTCTTCATCACAATGGTCGAGTGGTTTGACATTCCATTATTAAACACATTTGCAAATCGCTGGTCTTTCCCGTGGTACACAAAGGTGGGCATACCGTATCCCTTATCGAATGGGATCCCTCCTTCAAGAACTGCATCCTTCAAATGGTACCTATATACAGACAGTTTCAGATTGTTATGTCAATGGAAACCCACAAATTAAGTTGAGATGGGTCCTTTATGAAATTAATGTATTATTAGGGTTTTGTACTTACCAGCTCTCCATGAGAACCTTGTCTTGGTTCAAAAGACAGTGAGTGGCAAGAGAGACACCATCCTCGTTATTAGTCAAATATTTGCAGACGGTGCCAAGTCCGTAGAGACGCTCTGCACCACCGTCAGGTAGTTTACGTACAGAGCAAGTCAGTATGGAGTGTGACGCAAGCAGCCGGAGGATCCGGTCGAGCATGACGTGTGCATCAGGGTTCTTGGTTGGGAGATGGGAAGCTAACTCTGAAGGAGACATATGAGCACCGGAGAAGCCGTCATTCTTGGCCATGATCTCGAGCAAATCGAGCTCTATGGCTGCTTTCAGAACCATGGGAAGAACAGACCCGCTGCCAAGCTGCATGGCATAGAGGCTAGCCTCCTCATCGTTGGAAATTTGTGTTAGAGGAATCACCTGAGATTTTGCTAAGGATCCCATGATGTTCTAAAAAGTGTTGTTTTCTTAACTTTTTTTTTTGTTGTTGGTTACTCGGTCTAAGCAAATATTCCTGATATGAGAATTGAAGGTAAGACTTCTTAGTCCTTTTATACTGGAAAAAGGTGGGTCTTGATTTAAGGAAGTTAAAAGGAAGGAACGTCCTAAACAAAAAGTTTTTAATGCAATCGCCAAAAGGGTTGAATTAATCAACCATTGTGCATGCGTATAAATAATATTTTATATGTTTCTGTGAATCGTACGTACAGTTGCCAAAAAAAAAGTTCAAAATTTACAAAGCTATGATTCCCACACCGTACAGTGATATCAGACCCTTAAATTACAGTCAGTTTTATCCCTGATTTGAAAATTTGTGTTATATTGGGTTTTATCCCGCTATATATGTACTTGTTTTTATGAAGCTGTAATCTTCAATCATGTTTTGAATCATGTCAACCAAGAACTATTATTTATGTTATTAGAAAAGAAAAAAAAAAAACACTATGACCAACTAATTTGGTTTTGTATTTTTAATTTAGATTTTTTTTTTCTTTTTCAACGTTTAGATGAAATATTACTGGCAATTCAACAAACGAAGAAAAAAGATAATTTTATATAGCCCATGGTTTAGACTCGACAGAATAATTCAAATTATGATTTAGAATCAATAGAATGGAAAAAATAGATCATATATTCGTGGATTTAGCAGAACAAACATAGATTTCATATGTTTGTGGATATAACAATATAACTACGACTTGGAAGTATATGTTTCATTAGTGAAAACGTCAAAAAAAACTCAACATATTGTATACATTTGAAATTATTTATATGAAATTTAAAATCTTTGTTTTAAAGAAAATATGTTGATTTTTGTAAAAACAATACAGCAAAATAAATTTGAAATTTATAAGGCAGTCCAAAATATTTTGAAATATATCAAATATAATAACTTTGAAAAAAATTATGCATAATATAAATCATACAATATATGAAAGAAAATAAGGTTTTTTATATTAAATATTTTGATTTGTCTATAGCTAGTTTCTGCAATAGCTTTTTTAATGTTTCTTGTAAGATAAAATCTATCAGCTATTTCAAGTTCTTCTATCTCATTTAAATCAATTTAAAAATATATGTTTTCAACTTGTGTGTTCCATTATTTTTATAAAATCGTCATTTGAAAATGTTAAATTATAGTAAAATTATGCTGTTTCACTTAATTGCAAATCATCATCTAATAAAGATGTCTTCTTTTTTTGTCAAACAAAAGCTTTCATTAAAAGCCTAATAAAGATGTCTATGAGATACAAATACCATGCAATAATCAACATGAGTTTTCCATAATTTTAATTAAAATGAGAAAATATACTTTAAACGCATATTTGAAATAGACTAGCACAAATATTGGGTTTGAATATTGTTACTAATATATCAAATAATTTTTTGATTAAATTGATTCACTTGTATTTCATCCATCTTTTAAATTAAATAATTATTTTTATTTATAAACATTGTAAATGGGAAAGAAAATGCAGTTCTCTCCACCATTAAGGACCATTTTTTTTTTCATTCACCATTCACTATCTTAGATGAATGCTATCTTAGTTTAGCAGATAGACATTTTTTTCTTTATGAGAGACATTTTTTTCTTGATAAGACATTAGAAATTCTAATCATAAAATCACGTATTTTTCCCATTTGCTCCGTGGATCCCGGTGAACCTTTTTGTAACCCGGGATAACTTAAATAATTTAGTCTTTAACCAGAAAAGCTTAAGAAAACCTAAAAAAAATCGTTACACCTAATCCACGCACTACAAACGCGACATTTTGGAAATCCAACGAATCTTCCTTCCAGCTTAGATTTAAGGGAGGGGGGGGGGTGGTTTAGTCAATTTTGCAACAAAACAAACAAATTAAATTGTAATTATAAAAATATATAATATTAATGTGACGCAGAAGAAAGTTCTACTGGTGAACGTAATCGATCGATGTGATGTCATACCATAAAACCATACTATATGGTCACTGATGATACTCTGATTTTGTAGCAAACAGACTAAACACCTTTAGGAGACGCAGTCGCAGATGACTGAAATTTTTCATATATATTAGTAAATTCTGGATTGCAACACCTAATCCTGGAAATGAAATACTAAAGTAGTAAATTCACGTAAAGTCATTTAATAATAAATCGACAAGTTAGCTTTCGTATAGTTAAAAAAAAAAGAAAGAAAACAAGTTAGCTTTCGTCCAAGTAACTATGTATACGAGGTATGAGCTGATCCATAGAACACGTGGGAGACATTAATGCATGTGGTTTGTTTAGACTTTGAATTCAACAACAGTAATTAGTTTGGTCCGCGCGCCTGGTAACGAACAATCGTTAGCACTATAACTGTTTTTCCTAATGTTAAACTTTACATTGACGATATTTTTTTTTTGGTCAATTGACGCTAAAGACTTTTATAAAAGTATACAAATCTTGACATTGTAGGTGAAGAAGTTTGGGATAATGTAATATTGAGTGGCACCCAAGTCACGTGGCTAAAATCTCCAAATCATAGTGGACTATATCGGCAATGGTCAGTATATTGTGACTCTCTAACTAAACAGGTTCAGCTCCGGTGCGGAGCTATATGTATTGGAGGGAGTCAATTGACCCCTGTGGATTTTTATAAAAAAAGAAAATTTACTTGTGTTTTAAACAAAAATCTAGTGAAATATTATAGATATAAGCTTATTTGACCCCTATAAACAAAGTTAGAACTAAATTGACCCAAGTGAAGGATATGGCTAGCTCAGTTTGATTTTATTTAGGCTGGTACTTGATTTTTCCATCCAGAAATTTTTGGTTCTTAATTTTATTGTTCAAATCTCATTTATAAAAAAAGTCTTTAAAATTAAAATAACCAATCACCTAAGTGTTCAAATAATTTTCTGAAATCCAAATAGTAAGTTCAATTCCAAAAAAAGTAAAATAATGATTTTCTTAAATCCAATCTAGGTCGATTAGCGTGATACCCAAATGTGTCGGGTCACAAAGCAGATCGACGAGATTAGGTTTCATAAGTTAACACCCATAAAATTTTATAATGGATACTCAATTCCATACAAAATGAGAGAAATACAGAGAAAACAAAATTATTGTGGTAATTCACAAAGCTAGCAATCGATAAATCTTGGGAGTTTATAATGCGTAACGAACTAGTCGCTAGACGAGAGTAGAGTCATAAACGAGAAGTAGATTACCTGACATGAGACCCCGAAAACAAAAGCGATCGAGACTTTTAAAAAGAGTAAAAGAAAATTAAGAAGTCTTGACATTGATAGGTTCATATATCATTTTAAAAAATTATTTATGTAGCTAATTTCATAAATGGCTGCTGTGATTTTTCTGTGATTAACGGTAAAATATTTTTTTATTCTTGACCTCTATATCCGGGAATCATATAATAACTATTTGTTTCGCCTCCCTATAAATAATTTCTAGTTCATATAATTCGTAAGTAATATTTTGATTTAAATTTAGATTATTATTTTCTGTAACAGCACAGAAATCTCATATGTGGAGCGAAAGATCGGGCGTTGGCTTTTGACATTATCTTTCCATTTATAACAATATTTGTAATCAAATGCTACAAACGATTTCGTCTAAACACTCGTGATGACTGATGAGTGATGACATAAATTGATAAATTCAGTACACATCATGTTTTCCAAAAGATAATCATATATCAAAAAGATTAAAGATGAATTAGTTATCAATCTACAGTCCCGTGTATTTCCAATTCCAAATACAGGTAAGACGTCAAAACTTGAAAAATCAATTCGTTGCTTCATGAATCTTGACGTACTCCTGACCAATTCCTAATTAATGCATGAACTAGTCTAGTACACTTCATCATTTGACGACCGAATTTATAAATCACTAATAATTTATTACATGCATATTTTAACCCACAAATGTAACATGGCCACTCCGCCCGCTCATATTTGTATATATTTAAGTCGATCGATCCTAAGAAGAAAACAAAACCATTTTGTGATAAACATTAAAATTCTGGAATACTTACCGCATAATCGTTTCTACCGTAATTAAATACTCCTAGACCACCATCCACTATATTGGAAAACAAAACTTTTGGTCCATATTTATGGTTTAAATTATTTTGGGAGAAACGATGATATAGACTATATTTGTATCGTCGATCTATTGTATTAGTCTAGCATAGGCACAGAGAAACAAACTTCTTCTAATTCACTTTCATAACTCATATGTATATAAGTATCGAAAATAAATTTACAAAGAGATGCATTTTCCCACAACATCAAAAACAACGTAAACAACGACGATAGTGGTCTTACAAGCCAGAGAGACAAGGTATATGCAGAACAAGATAACGTTGGAAATGTAGAACAATACTTGGACGCAAAACAAACGAGAAGAAAATGTTCAATGGATATTTGTACTTATTGGGTTCATATCTTCTTGAGGAATTCCATGATGTGAGTACCATAGGCGCTGCAGACAACCTGGAAGCCTTGGAAGCCGGAGCCTTTGGCCAACGCCTCAAACTCCTTCTCGGTCCGTTCTTTGCCGCCAGGATTGTGAGCCAACATGAGGCAGTCCATGTGGACAACTTCTTTTGTCATGAGGCTTGAGTCTGGCAACACCGGAAGAATGGATTCCGCCACTATCACTTTCCCGTTGTCCGAGAGTGCTGCATAGCAGTTCTTCAGAAATTTCAAACAGTGTTGGTCGCTCCAGTCATGACATATCCACTGTCACATGTGAGAGATTTTAAAAACCAAAATGTTTGAGATGCATTCTTATGGAGTATGGACCTTGTTACCAAGAATCATAATAGAACTAGTTTATATACTAACCTTCATGAAGATGGCATCTGCTTTAGGGACATTCACAAACATATCTCCGCCAATGTGTTCAATACCTGAATCATGCATCAGCAAAATTCAAACTAATGCATTGTAACACCCACGATAAGAATATATATATACCGGGATTCAATGCTTCTCCGAAATAACAAAAAGGAAAGTATACATACCAGGATAAGAAACAGCTTCCTCAATGACATGAGAGAGGTCATAAAGGATGCCCTTGATGTGTGGGTGCTTGGAGACAATCATACGGAGAGTGACTCCAATACCACCACCAACATCAACCAACGAAGACAATCCCTCAAAGCCTTCATAGGTCTCCAGAATCTTGGTCATGACTATGGTCGTGTGGTTGGACATTCCATTGTTGAACACTTTGTTGAATCTCGGGTCAGCCCCTTGGTACTCGAAAGCGTCCATACCGAATGCCTTGTTGAATGGAATCCCGCCTTCGAGAACTGCATCTTTTAAATGGTACCTACACATATGATATATTTTAAACATGTTTCTTGATTAGTGTGAAGATATTATTATAGAATTTTGAAAGGTGGCAACATTTTATATACCAGCTCTCCATGAAGACCCTGTCTCTGTTCAAATGACAGAGTGCATCTAGTGCGACTCCGTCTTCGTTCTTAGTCAGGTACTTACATACCGGTCCAAGTCCGTACAGACGCTCAACGCCGCCATCAGGAATCTTACGGATAGAGCATGTCAATATGGAGTAAGCCGCAAGCAACCTGAGTATCCGGTCAACCATAACTGGAGCATCAGGGTTTTTGGTCGGAAGGTAAGAAGCTATCTCCGAGGGAGACAATTGACCGCCAGCGAGAGCGACATTCTTGGATATGATCTCGAGCAGGTTGAGCTCTAGGGCTGATGTTAGAACCATCGGAAGCACGGTGGCACCAGCAAGCTGCATAGCAAAGAGATTGGCCTCTTCGTCGGAGATTTTAGCCGGAGTGATCTGTGTTTCAGCTAAAGATCCCATTATGACTCTGTGTTTTGAATTGTTATTCTGTTTTTATTTAGCGGTTTTGGTCACTGACTTGAGAATGATGTGATGACTGATGAGTGAGAATTAGGGTTGAAAGGGTCTCTATTTATACTAAAAGGTAGCATCTATTCGACCCTTGACAACATGGACATTAAATTATGTATCTACAGAATTTATTATATGTACTTGATAGTTTTTCTTTAATCACCCAATTGATGTTTTTAAAACACATCTTAACTATAGGTCAAATACTATTACAGAAAACAAATGCAAAGATATATTCGAAAATTAATAAGACAAAGGAGAGGGAAAGGCATGGCTCATGCAACATAAGTTGGTGGGTGAGTCGGACCAATCGGCGAACACAAAAAAGGTGTGTTTCTCTAAGTATTTCATACTATATCTTAAGGCTTTAAATGATTAAATGTGATTAGTAATAAATGCATTTGCCCTCTCGTACCAAACAAACGCATCTAGAAATGATCCGCCAACAATATTAGCGTGTTCAATTAAAAAAATGCAAGAAATTTTATCTCTATGTTTATAAGTACTGCATGTTTGCTGCAGAAAAATTAATAATAACACATATATATTGCAAGTTTGAACCTATCACCCTTCAATATATTAAAACAATAATATGTGTAATTCCCTAAGCAACCTTTGATGTTTCATGCATAGCCAACTATGGCTCAGAACAGCAAAAAAAACTATGGCTTTTGACAGTGACTGGTACTATTCTGTCATTAAAAAAACTGTGGTGGAATAAATGTCGACAATCAATCTAGCTTATATTTGAGTTAGCCATGACAAATTGACAATTCTAAGTCAAAAGACAAAAAGAAAAAAAATTGCTGATCAAAGCATTCCACTAACCTACTTTTAATACAAAAGTTTTATGAAAGCCTTTTATTTAACAGTTGGGCTATATTATAATCGCTCGTAATCGTGCCTACTACTGTCCCCCTTCCCGTGGTACGTCTACATCACAAAACTTTAACAGATCACAATTGGTTTTTCCTAATCCTATAATGAATGTACATGTAACGAATTAAAATGTTAGCCCAAAAACGAGTTATATCCTGTTGGTGGGTGGTTGTCTTGTCTATGGAAACATCCCAGCCACACAATATATTGGGATCTAAACCGAACCAACTGTGTAGGCCTGATTTGTCTGTTTTGGGCTATTAGATACGTTTCTCTTGAACCTATATTTACTTAACGGACCAAAGGCCTTATCAATTGCAATTCGCGTGATCTTTATTCAAAATAAAGTAAATATTAAATTAAACTTGAAATGAAACCGAAACGCCATTGCTGCTTCTCAAATCTCAAAGTGCAGTGTGGTGGCGCAACGGTCACATTGCATATCCTGAAACGCTCTCTCAATAAAAAAGATCGAAACTTTACAATTTAAAGAAGAGAAAAAATGGTGACTAAGAGACCGGAAATTGTGGAGATAACACCAGATCTGTGGGAGACGAAGAAGAAGACGAAGAGCAAGAGAAGAAAGAAACTCACTAAGGAGGAGGAGGAGAAAGAAAGAGAAGAAGAAGGGACACCTCTCAGAGGCATATTCTGTCTTAAAACAAGACAAGATATGAAGATTTTCGAGGAGAAAGAGGATTGCTTTATCCTCGATTTTGATCCCAACGACTCATTTGACTCACGGAAGCCCTCCTTCTCAGATAACCCAGAAAGTGACAACGATGTGGCGATCATCCACGAGAAAGGCCAGGTTTTGAGGGTTGAGGCTTTTTGGGTGCTTCTGATTTTCTGTAAAGTTTGAGGCTTTTTGCATCTATATCGCTCAATTCACTGAACTAGGGTTTTTGATCGAATCTGGTGCTTTCAGGTGGCTTGTAGGGACTTCCCACATCCAAGGCATCTCTGCTTGAAATATCCATTTGGATCAACTAATCACGCACTACATTGTAGTCAGGTAAGATGGATCTGTGTTATCTTCTATGTGTTGAACTTGGTCAGTTTTAGATGTTGGGTTGGGACAAGAATTGAGATGTGGGTCGACTTTGGTATTTGGAAAAATGTGGTCTTTTTCTTTGTCATCTATCTCAGAGCTTCAAGGGTTTAATGTAACACAAGTGTTTAATGTTTGGTTTTGATGTGTCTCTGTGTTTGTGTGTGCAGTGCTACTGTTATGTCTGTGATTTGGCTGCGCCTTGCCCACATTGGGCGCCTAGTTATGAACCGCATTGTGACGCATTAGAGAATATTAGGTGGAAGCGTTTACGGGAGATTCACCGCACTGTGAAGAAGTAGAGAGGACATTAGGTGGAAGCGTTTACGAGGGTTGTGCTGGAATTTGGCTGCTCGCCTTTTTAAGCACCAACAAGTGAAGGACTTTTGATAGGATTTGGTTTTCCAATATGGCAAAAGCTTCAGATTGGTGAATATTATAAGTAGTGTATGTAATAATGCCCATCTCTAGCTGAATATTTTGCTTAGTGAAAATTAGGCTGCCTCCCTATTATGTGAAACTGGTTATTGAGTTTGTTATATTAGTTTTTTTAGATTTCTAATGGAGACATCTTAACATTACCATTCAAACATTGCATGTGAATATTATTGCTCCAAGGAGAAGAACTGAAGAAGCATCTTCTTATCTTTTCTTCCTTCGTTTCCACAACTTCCATTTTGTTTGTTTTTACTACAAGAAACCCAAAAGTTAGGATAATCAGGATTTACATTTCCTAATCGTCGACCGTTGACGTCGGCTATTACAATCTAACGAATCAGAACTCAGAAGTCAACGAGATAGGAGAAGTCTGGAACCGGCGATGAGGAAGGACGAGGCAAAGAGAGAGAGCCAATGCGAATATCTCTCTCGGGTCACCGGAACGCCGAGGAATAACTCCGGCCGCGATTTTGGCGAGAGCAGTGTAGTCGCTAAGTAACTCGGCAAATATCACTATTGAAAGCATTGTTTAGAAAGCTAATTGCGCAGCTAAATTTCTCCGAGGAATAATCTAGAGAATAAGAATGTTCTTGTGGAATATACAAAGGATATCTGAATATTCTGGAAGATTAGTTATAGGTGGTGTGGGTGTTGACTAGACTCTTCCGTTATTCCAAATTTTCATCCTCCTCGAACGGTACGGATTTTACTGATTTTATGCTTAAAAAAACGGTTGAAGTATAAAATTTGATTCTGTGCGATACGAATGGTTTCTTTCTTGGTTCTAGAATCTCCAACAAGTCAATAATGAACTAATTGAAAGTGATGTTGTCCTTTTAGGACACCAAACATTGGATATTTGTTTTAAAACAGTGTGTCTAAACACGGCGTCCGTAAAGTCTTGCTTGATTCTAGAAATAAAAGAGTCAAACAAATTATTGTTTTTTTTTTTTTATGTGACAATATTTTTGCAAGTAAATATATACTTATATCAAACAGGGGAAATAATAATAATGATAATAACTACAAGTTTACAAAGATCAAAACAATATTTTTCTGCAACATTATTGAATCCATAGATCGTGATGGAATCTCAATGTTCCATAACTCAAAGTTTTCGCCGCTAGGATATAGTTGAAGTTAAATATCACTACCAATTATCATCGAAATAATTACAATTATTGGCAATTAAATCTGACAATAAATATTGATGGAAGTTGACATGTTGTGTGTGTGTCTTTACTAGACATCAAAATTGGTCCAACGAGTTAGATATGGTGGCAGTAATAGCTGAAGTTGGTTGTAGCGGATCGATGATACGATCATACGAGTATTTATAAAAATACCCTATAGTTGTTGTGTTCTGAGCTGAACCTTATCGAATCTGAGGTGGAGATTAGTACTAGTAAATTCGAAACTGATTGTCAATCAACGCTTAATATAAATTAAGTGATAAAGGTGTTGGTCCACATATGAATGGCTGACACCATGACGCGTCTTAGGTAGGCTCATAGCTAGTTTCATACAGGCAGCCATATCGCGTGTGAACGGTCCCTTTATCATACTGTTCATACTTTGTCAGTTAGCCTCGTCGTTTTGCAAAAAAATTGTGTTAATACTCGAAATTTTACCTATTTCTAGAAAATGAACAGTGATTACTGTAAACTTCAAGTCAAACTTATTTTATGTACGTCTTAGAAAACCAAACTATAAATTCTAAAAACTAGTTCTTAAATCTTAATCAATAAAATTAAAAATCATTACCCTGAAAACCTAATCAAATTGTATATTTTCCTTAATTTTTTTTAAAAAATTTACATTTATTTAGTTTTTTCTCATTTATACGTGACGATAGTTACTATGGATTATTTTCACTAATTCTAATAAATTATTATTTCTCATTATTATTATCGTTACTTTATGTTCTAAGCTTTAATTAAATATAATATGAAAATGACACGGCAGAGAAAAGAAGAAGGGGAAATGAAATTTTTCATTTTGCTCAGTCTACTCTTCATGGTAGTGACAAATTTTCTACACAAGTATTTCGTATCTTCCCTTATTTTGAATGTTTTAAAATTTTGACCGGCCATATAAGCCATAGAATTTTCCATTTCAGTGGATGCCATTTGGTCATTTCGGTTTGGGATACCATATTTAGAGAGTTAAAGCATAAAGTGTTTGACTATTTAGTGGAAGCTATTTGCTTCCAATTTATAGTTAGGTTTATATCAATCATAATAATTTTAATTTGATAGAATCTCATATATAGTTCATGTAATCTAATGGTTATATATTATAGAATAATCATAATCGTTATTGTATCAGTTTCATATTCATAACTGCACACAACAGCACATCTTTTCTATGGAAAAAACCACATGTATACACTGTTGATATGCGAAATCCAAATTACATATAGAAAAGGATACAAACTCTTCGAACCCAAATACATATGATCAAGTTGTGCACCGTAGCTTTCATATACCAATTGCATTTACTTATAATTTTTGATATAATTAGGTATGACGTTCATAATATAGACTACTGCAGCATAACACTACTGCAAACAAATTCGAGTAAGATGTACCAATAATAATTTACGGAAAAAAGTCTCTTAATTAAAAATTGACTAATGATTTAGACAAATAAAAAAGCACCAATTAATTACGACGATTATCTTAAGAATCTTTTGAAAGATAATATAAAAGGTAAAAGATACCGTCAACTATAGTAGTAATGAATGTATAGATCACTTCTTTTTCACAGTTGATAATAGTATTATTTCAAGTTAACATAGCAAAAGTGAAACAGGAACTTCACTAATACTGAACATTAGGTTACGGATTCATGTATGCAGCACCACTCATAATATATAATAAATTACAAAAACTTAACAATTTGTTTTAGGATAGAGCAGAAAGGAAAAAGCATACAAACTCAATTTAGAAGCAACAACCGGAGATTAAATCGTAATCACGATAAAAACAAACAGATATCAATCAAGAATATTCAGTGATAAAAGAATGTATAGTGAAAACTAATAGAACCTTGGTTAATAAAAATAAACTATACCCATTCTCGAAGATGACAATAAAGGTAGGAGTGAAGGCCGGCTTAGCATCTAAACTATATGAGAACGACAGCAGCTTGGAATTGTAAATGTTCAAAAGATCTGTCTTTCTTACATAATTTAAAAATCTCGAAAGAAAAAAATAGTAAGGAATTAAGCACAACCACAATTCATATAGTCGTAAACACAGAGACACGTCTGCGAGTAGTTTGATGTTCGTGTTTTTGTCTCGAAAAATCCATACACTTTGCTTTTGACCCTCCCATCCATCCACCTATTATCCTTCCTTTTCTCTCTTTAATTTTTCGAATATCTATTTCCCTTTCTATATGTATACATCAATGTAACTACAACGTTGACACATTTGATCAATCAAATAAATAATTGAACGAAGTTAGGTAATCTCTTTTCATTGTTTTCAATTATTTGAGAAAAGAATACCAAATGCATTGACTGATCATCATTATCACCATAGCCTACCACATATTAAGAGTCTAAATAACCACATATATGTCAATTTTCAAGATAACTAATAAATCGACTTTAAATGTTGAAGATACGATAAAATGGTCCATAGATGATAGATACTGGAGAGAGACGATAAACCTGACTTTTAATTACACCCCACGAGTTTTATTAATTTTCTTTCCCAACTTTTATGTGGATATTGGATGACCAGCCAGATCCATGAATTTTCTTTCCTAATTCTTGTGTTGGATACTCAGTTCAGTGAACACTGGATTGATCCAGCTCATACGGGTCCAAACAGACCAATTGAAAGATGGCATTACAATGTAAAACTTTTCCATATAAAAATTAATGGTCCATAGGGCGATTGCCAATCATTGCAACCAATTAATTTAGAGAAGTAAATGCAAATGAATTATAAAAAAGATTTGTTTTTCCTCAAAAGAAATAATCATTTGAAGTATGAAATACAGTTTTGATATGAACCTGATATATATGAGTACATGCAATATTTTTCTGAGTTTAAACTTTATTTCATTTTCCTAAAATTTATAACTTTATCATTAAAATTCTAGTAAGTACTCTTATTATCGCTCTCTAATCATTTCACTAAGTTGTTGGCAAAAAAAAAAAAAAAAACATTTCACTAAGTTTACTAAACACATACCAGTCAAAACGATAGTTCTGGTTTTTAACAACTCGATTAATTACTTCCAGACCGTATTGTTTACAACCAGTTGGTGAAAAAGGGAATTAACGAAGGCTAAACAGACAAAATGCGTCTTATCAGCAAAGTGAAGCCAAAACAGAATATAGGTTTTTTCATCACGTCCTATTCTTTACAAATCTAAAACGCGATTCGCGAGTTTCTCATTACACAGAGCCGAAATAAAAAGATTGAAATAGAAAATAAAATAAATAAAAACGCTGGAAGATTAAGAGTTCATCAATATCATTATAATTATACAATTTTACAAAGCTCTGACTGATCCAAAATCCAGAGGAAATTTCCTAACAAAAAAAAAAAAAGAAAAGTTGTAGAGAAAGAGAAGAGACAATCAGGGGGAAAATGAAAAGTCTCGGTCCCGGCCGTCACAGGATCATAATATTAGCTCCGGAGCAAACACAAAACTGAGATCTGAAAAAGGTTCTGTGCAGCGCCGGCGCAGATCAGAAATCGACGAGATGAGAAGAGAAATCTGGAACCGGCGACGACCTAGGAGGACAACGCAGAGAGAAACCACCAATCCTTACGACGTCTCTGTCTCCTTGTCGTCTCGGAAGAATCCCGGCGGTGAGTTTCGCGAGGGCCGCCGTGTACTCCACCAGTAGCTCAGTGATGATAACAACTGAAATCATGGTCGGAGGAGATATTGGGAGTTTTTATATATTTATAGTTCTTCTCAAAGGATTCGCCGGAAAATGTAGAAGTTTCTCTGTCTTTTTAGAGTGTCTTCTTATCTTTTTAGAAAAAATGGTGTTGGGATTGAGAGAGACACTATCTAATATTTATATAGGCCATAAAATCTAAACCTCCAAGTGGTTCAAGTCTTCAAGAGAGTTCATGTGCTACTACTCGGACACGTATATCGCTTTCCTGTTTTGTTTTATTTTTCGCTTTTCTTACTAATTTGCCACGTGTCACGCGCTGTAGCCTGTAGACAACACTTGCGCCAAAAGTGTTGTCGACAAGACAAAATACTCTCTTGGTGGTTTACTTCATGATACCAATACGGCGGACTCATACCATTAGCTGCCGCTTATCCACTTGGACTTGCCGAATAAAAATATTAGAGAAAAGTCATTGGCCGTATCTGTCTACTTGGTTTTAGAACATTCTGTTGATTTAAAAGAACAAAATTGTTTAGTGAAAATATTATACTTTCAAAATGATTTGACGTAGAAAAAAGTTTCAAATGGTGGTCAGTAAAATTTTTATTGAAATGGACTTCAATCAGCTGTACGAAGCTTTTTTATAACGACTCTTAATCGTTATTTTTAGGTCTATTTATGACGTTTGGTGCAGTATCTTATTATTTGCAAAAGAGTGAAACTATTTTGTCGATGGATTTATATGACTAAAATGCATGTGAAAGTTTTTTAAAACAGTTGATTGATTATTTATAGATATCACTAAGGTATATTTTGTGTCATAAATTATCGTCTGAAAGAATAAAGCTATAACATAACAAGTCTTCTAAATCATCACCGACTGGAAAAAAAATTGCGAGTTAGACAGAACAGAGCAGATGATCATCATCATGAATTAAAAGAAAAGACAGAAGATAAAGAAATCAAAATCATATAATTTCTATTAAAATAATTCGATAGAGGCTTTACTAATCTATAATCAATATAATATCGAAATGGGGAAGAAAAGGAAAGAAAAATTCCTCAGCTGCTCAATTACTCGATCAAAAAAATAGGAGAAAATATAAAAGAAAAAACATCGACAATCTTCAGAGATCAGAAATCAACGAGATGCGCAGAGAAATCTGGAACCGGCGACGATCTTGGAGGACAGTACACGGAGAAATTGCCTATCCGTAAGAAGTCCCCGTCGCCTTGTCGCCTCGGAAGAATCCCAGCGGTGAGTTTAGCGATCGCCATCGTGTATTCCACCAGTAGCTCAAAAATGATTACGACGGAGATCATGATCTATGATAGTTGAAGATTCGCTTCAAAAGAATGACCTAGATGTTTCTTGGGTTCTATTCTGAGAGCTGTGATTGAATTTGGTTGCTATGACTTGTGAGAAAGAGAGAAGTCTTTATCTCTTTATATAAGGAGGGAGTCGACCATTTAAGAAGCCAGAGTTTCTCCAGTTGTGGTCGTCGTTATTCGGACTCGTGTTTCATATTTTAGTATTTTCGGCTTTCAGACAAAATAAAAAAAATCTGAAGCGCGTCGTCCGCGCACTGCACATTAGCATTAGCTGTTCCTCAAATCTAATCAACTTACCCGATTATTAAAATGTGTTTTATTTACTAATATAGCTCAGCAGATACATCACCTTTTTTGTTACAGTTCGCTTAGCAGTTACATCATTTTCTACAGAAATCTACACTTATACACTTCTAGAGATAGAAGAAAATAACTCCAACACGTCTTCACATCATCGTAACTCGATTTTCTCGTGACTGTTTTTATCAAAAGTCTCCAGCTGAGTTGGTTATCTTCAGTCATAATTTATTTTATTCTTCAATCACTCCATCTACAATGCTATTCCTTCTGTTTTAAATAACCTTATCGTCAGATATACTTCGACATTCCGATGTCTTGTCTTTATTGATTTCTGTTTGGACGGGACGTGCGATAGGGCATAAACATAAAAAAAGTTAAAAGCTCGTATGATTAGTTTATCTGTGTATATATATGATAGTTGATAGTCTTGTTCTTGTCAAAACAATCTTGGTTATTAAAATTCCAAGACTAGCTCGTGTTATAATTTAGAGTTTGTGATATATGTATAACTGATTTGATACTGTTTTTAAAAAAAAATCTTTTTTCTTTCAAGAACATACTAATTTAAAAAAAAACAAAAATATATAAATAGTAAAATGTTCTGTAAAACTCATTCATTTTGAAGCAATTTGTTTTCTCTTGGAACATGTTATCGGTAAACAATGGTCACGGATCTTCCCATCCCTTTTTTAATTCCAGACTCTATTCGAGAAAAATAAAATGGGACAATATTTGTTAATTTCCAAATTTTTGGTCCTATCCCGTTGTCACAAAATCCCGTTTGTCTACCTCTACCCGCCAATGCTTAATAAGCTAACATTAAAATCGAAAATCGTTGTCAATCGTCCGAAAGTCTTCACAGGCCAAAACTTACTTATAACCAAATTTATAATGTATATTTCATAGACCAAAACAGTTGAACATCCGGTGTGGGAAGATAGATAGATTAATGAATGAATTTAATCAGCCTATGGCGACTTGTCTCACATACGAAGATATTGTTTTTTTTCTAAGAGCAAGAGGATACTGTTCTCTCTGTGTTTTTTTTTTGTTCGACGTCATATAAATGAAGTTATAATACCATAGAAACAAAAAAAAATTGTTAAACGAGGCCACCATCGTCATTAGGTAAAGTCAGAAAGAAACACATAAACGCAGGAATGATCAGGAGTAGTGTTAATAATAATCATATTAAATCTCTTGTATATTCGATACAAATTTACAAAGCTCTAAGCGGCTCTGGATCTATAGGAAGAGAGGCAGAGAGACACTTAGGCGAAAAATCTCAGCTGTCACTCTTCGATTAGATTAAAAAAAGAAGAAATAAAAAAGAAGAGAAAATCCGAAAACGAAACTCGAAAAAAGTCTTCTTAGATCAGAAATCGACGAGATGAGAAGAAAAATCAGGAATCGGCGAGGAACGACTTGAACTCGACGGAGAAGGACAAGGCAAGATGAAACCGCCGATACGTACGACGTCGCTGTCGCCTTGTCGTCTCGGGAGAATCCCGGCGGTGAGTTTCGCGAGAGCCGCCGTGTACTCTACTAGTAGCTCAGCGATGATTACGACGGAGATCATGATCGATGATAGGTAGAAAATTCGCTGGAGAATCAGGTGAGTGATTTGCAGAAGAAGGAAAGATCGAGAAGTCTCTTCTTTTTTGTTTTTTGGGGAGCTGCTGTGGAGGTTTGGTGGTATGACTTGTGAGACACAAAGACTTCTTTATGTCTTTATATAGACACTCTTCGCTGTTTGTGTTACACGGACTCTTTTTTTTAATTACTTGTTTCTTTTACTCAAAACTATTAAAGTAACCGCGTCGTACGCGCACAGCTACACATTTGAGTTTAGCTGTCTCTCTCTATTCTACCGATTATTTAAATTAGTTTTCTTTTTTTTTATTTAACTAATATAACTCAGTTTTGACCCCCATAAAGAAAAAAAAAACTAAGATAACTCAGCAAACACATCGTTATCAAGAACTAATATCCTCGTTGTCTTCTAGACGTTTTAAAAAAATAATATTCTATCTCGTTTTTCGATATTATTATCATAATTTTATTATAAAATATGTGATATGTCTGAAAAATTCATGAACTATCTTTTTTTTGTTTGTACAAGGCTTGTGATAATATATTTATGTGGTTGGAGGTTTTGTTGCACTTGAAAACAAAAACAAAATTAATATAACAAGGATATGGGTTTAAGATTTTATGCTAGGATATGATTGGAACTCTAATCACATATCATTTGACGTGTCACGTATGATTGGAGTTCGAGCTTTACATATACAGATTTTTATCTAATTCTCTATGGGAATATCAAAATATTTTTGTCCTGATTATCCGAGGAGGCGATGAGTATCGTTTTTTTTAATTATAAATGACATATCAAGCTGGACGTGTTCACAACTTGGCTGCTGTAACTTAGTCGCATAAAAATTGTTATATAATATTGAATCATATAAGTTAGGCAATTTTAAAATTGATATTAATTGTAGTCGATCGATTGTAAATTGTAACAATCTAAAATAAATCATTGTTAATTACCTGCGCCTTGACCTACTCTATGATGACACGCATCTAGCGTAGTGCCACTTATATTGTCGTCCAATTTGAATTCTATCAAAAATACCTAATTTTTTAGTTTTGATTTGACTGTTATAAATTTGATATACATACATAAACGTAACTGTTTACTAGTGTTTATGTATGGAGATGGGATGAGATGGATGAGACACGGGTTAGAAAGCATTAAAATTCATGAAAATTTTGATATTGTTCCATCCATTTTTCGCCTTGCATTAATTTGATTTAACATGTCAACATCACAAAAGACATGGCGAGGGTCTTATACCAATTTATGTCCTTTTTGTGTGTGTGTGTGTGCAACTAATACCAATTTATGTCACACCCTAAAAATCTTCAGAAGTCTATTCAGTTGTTTATTGCCATTTGACAGTGAAGTGCACCACGTTAAGTATCTAATTGGGGAAATGAATTGAAATACAGTCATGCTCATAGAAACGTATCACAATGCCGTCCATCGTCAGCAATGACCTTACTTCTATCCTATCAGTAGAAAATTTCATATTCAAGTATATATATTTCTCACGTCTTTGAACTTTATTTGGAATGCATCTATTTATCTTTGGACTTTTTATGTTGTTTTTTTCGAACAAAATTTTCCCTTGGCCCAATGACTTTGAAACAAACACCATATTTGATACAGATTACTCAAAATCCTTTTTCAGCAAAGATATCCTGATTCAAAATCTATACTAAATTACTAATTATCTGATTCCAAATCTATACTAATCAGATATCCTTGATAAGTAAAATGTTAGTGATGTTTTATCAAAATTTTGGTTGATGGTTTTTTTTTTTTACAAGTAGTTTGAATGATTTTTTAAAAGATTTTGCATGATAAACTTATGTGTTCTGTAGTTTTCAACTAATAATTCCTTTACCATATGATTCGACATATACCTATAAACACACATAATTACAAGTCAAACATAGTGTTTTAAGCTAACTTACACAAAGCAAAGTACAACAAAAACCAAGGAGTTAAGTGGCGGTCAGCAAAGCTTGAAGAGACAATGGAGTACCACTACACCAAAGATCGCCAAACCAAACTTCGATATTTAGAGCAAAGAAAGGCACTAAAACCAAATTTAGCAAAATTTCGATTATTTGATTTTTCCATATTTAAAGACATTGCTGACTTCGGTTTTCATCTTGGTTGAGAAAATTATTAAAATACACGTGTATTATTAAAATCAAGTAAAGTTCGATTAGAAGCATAAGAGCTGTTTGTTTGACCTTCGAGAGGCTGCGAAAAGTCTTCGAAATCGATACTCTCTCTGCAGCTACCCTCTCGCCTTCAAAATTCTCCGACTCCTTCCCGTTGCAACAGGTTTGTAATTTACGTCTCTCTTACTTCACCGTGCTGCTGTGTCGATTTTACAAATTCTCCGATGCATCGGCGTCGCTTATCCCATTCCTATTGACCTCAAAAATTGCAACTTTAATTTCTGTTTGTATGTCTTTGTAGACTTTGTTAGTGAACATACTTAAAAAGCCGTAAAGAGATGAAGATCGTTCGCAGGGATTTCGTTCGTAATGGACCCGGAAGCGTTAAGGTTCTTTGACTGATTCCTTCTTCTATTGGGAATTATCTTCGTTCTCATGTTTCGAGCCCTAAGTTGTAACTGCAATTCAATTGCTTTGCTGAATTCATATCTTTTGTTGTTGTTGTGCAACTTAAATCGAGGGTAGATGGTGGCTGACGACTCGGATGATCTCTGGTATGCTTATAACCTGATTGCCGTTGGTGATAGTGTAATGGCTGTCACTTTTAGGTACTGTCTCCTTCTTTTCAGTTTTCACTGCCTTTCCTGCTTTCATGATTGTTGCCCTTGTAACTTCTTCATTACAATCATGTAGCACTCACTAAAAAGTTAATTGATTTGTAAGAATCACATGAGAATCAATAAAGGGATTTGGAGTTTTTTTTGTTAACCGTTTTAGTATCATGAAAGGAGTTGGCTGTTAGGTTTTTATTTTATCTTAGTTAAGGCATAAGAAATTTAGTTTGCCATTCCTTTTCTTAAACTGGTTTGGTTGAGACGCCAGCTTGATCTACGTTTCGTAGAAAGCTTTGACCGTTTAAATCTTTATAATTTTTCATGGTTTCAGAAAGGTTCAGAGAGAGGTACCTGGTGGGGGAAGAGATTCTGAACGTGTTAGACTGAAGCTGGAAGTACAAGTTGAGGTAGCAACTTTGTTAATATCTTCCTACTGTAGAAACCTTTTTTTTTTTTTTCCTTCTAAATATCATGCGTATATTCGCAATGACCATAAATGTGCTAAATTGCTTTACACTCATTTTTGCGTTAAGTAAGTCGATGTTGCCTTTTTTGGTTGTCTTTGGCCCTTTTATCCTGGTAATTTAAACTGTGGAAGATATTTCTGTCTAATTTTATCGTCTGGTTGTCTTCAATGTTCTTCATTCAATTAGGAGGTGGACTATGACAAAGACGCGTCTGTTTTGCGCATACGTGGGAAGAATATCCTGGAGAATGAGCACGTAAAGGTAGATTGCGAGGCTGACTTTTACGCTATCGATTTTTCTGTACTGAAACTTGTGTGGTATCGCAGATTGGTGCTTTCCATACTTTGGAGATTGAGCTGAAACGAGCTTTTGTATTGAGAAAGGTATATGTCCTCTTTTTCCCATTTTCCTAAGTTCTGTTCTATTTCTACCGTGTAAGTGTGACATGATGCGTCTGGCAATCTAGTTTCTGTTTCTTGACTAATCTGAACTTTTCGATCAAAGACTTCATTAGTAATCGGTAGTGTACATGTGTGATTTTCAGGGATTTTGGGACTCATTGGCTCTTGATACAATCAAGCAGGCCTCAGGTATGCTGCTCCTTTTATCCGACCCTCCTAATTTTCAAGGAAAAATATCTCCTTTGAAACTGTAAACAAACCGCAAAGTTTTCTATGGTGATTTTTGGCACATGACCCATGCGGTCTAGTGTAGACATCGAATCCAATTTATGTTTGGTTTACAAACGTTCACATAAAACATTCCAGAATTCTGCTTCTATCTCCAGTTTATATATGATCATAGGCCTGCAAGTCATTTAATTTCGGTTTCAAATTTATTTCACTTTTTTTCCTTGCATAGATCCTGCTGCCAGTGCTGATCTAGCCGTAGTTCTAATGCAAGAAGGTCTAGGACAAATATTCCTTGTCGGCAGAAGGTACTGATTACAAGCTGACACGGTCCATTGCCAGTAAATTTTTTTTTGCGTTTTGACGGCATGGCATGCATTTCTACGTTTTTTTCACTTGGGTAGTTTTGGGTGAAGAAGTATGAAAGGAGTCATATAAAATCACCCATTCCGGTTCTTTATTGTCTAATGTTTGGCAGTGTGACAAGTAGCCGTGCACGAATAGAAACATCAATTCCTAGGAAGCATGGGCCTGCAATTGCTGGTTACGAATCTGTATGCTCCTGCACAGTTTCCTTGTTTACATACCCAGATCCATGGTTGATGGAATTTCTCTGATATTATCCTTTCAATTCTTTTGGTTTTCCTGTAGGCTTTGAAGAAATTCTTTGAGAATGTTCTGCAGGTTTGTTTTAGTTCTCAGAATATACATGTTTCATATTATTGTTTCTAATTCATACCGCAATAACCGTACCTGAGTTTCATACATGCTAAAAGGCTATTTGCTATACACAGGCCTTTGTGAAACATGTTGACTTCAGTGTCGTTCGCTGTGCAGTGATCGCAAGTCCCGGCTTTACAAAGGTATTTTTCTCTCTCGAGACTGTCTCTCAACATACAGGGTTAATTATTGTTCAAATTGCAGCTGGACAAGCTTATACTTGATTAAAGCACTTCTAAGGGTTACCAATTTCCCATACATATATGAGACATGATGAGCTTTTTGATTGTTTCTTATCTCAGGATCAGTTTCATCGTCACTTATTATTGGAAGCAGAAAGAAGACAGTTGAGACCTATCATTGAGAACAAATCACGTATAATTCTGGTGCACACAAACTCTGGATACAGGTAGTGTTTCTGTAAGATAGTTTATTTAACCTGTCAAAATAAGTATCTGCCAAAGTGAAAAAAAATCAGTAAAGGTTCAGTGTCAAATGATATACTGTAACATGCTTAACAATCAATAAGGTTGTCGCTGATTTGAGATCTATGCTGTGTGTCTGAGTTGCTAGCTTCTAGATAAACCTAATAAATGATTTAGCAGGCAAATTCACATACTTGTTTTTTTTTTCTGAATAACAATGTCCGAATTGACCAGAGTACCTACTTTAGTTATGTTTAAATTCATGTTCGTGGTGGCTATCAGTGTTAACGTCTCACCTCTAGCCTTTTTGTACTGTTTTGCTTTGTTCACTTCTTTAAAGCCTACAAATTTCTTTGATTTCTAACATTACGTTTTGGTGCACAGACATAGCCTGGGAGAGGTTCTAAATGCTCCCAACGTGATGAATATGATCAAAGATACTAAAGCAGCAAAAGAGGTTATTTAAAATGTCAATTTAGCTTGATCCATTATTATCTCCATTTATTCTTCAACATTTTTGAATTGCTCACTCAAAATTGGTTTAGCGTACAAGGGTGTTTTCAGTGTTTCAAATAATATAAATGGATGGAGGAAGCTTCATATAAATCATATTCGTGTTCACTGTTTCATGACTTATGTTCTTCTGCTTCTGTTTCCTGCATGGTGGTCTTCTTAAATAGTACCGTTATCATTCATCTGTTTGATGTAAAGCTGCGTCTTGCAGGTCAAAGCTCTCAACGATTTCTTCACCATGCTTTCAAATGTGAGGTTCTATTGCAATGAAGTCATCCGTTTTAAGAATGTTTCAATGCGTCTTGATATTCTTTTGCTTAATTTAATCCAGGATTCAGATCGGGCATGCTATGGACCAAAACATGTAGAAGTTGCTCATGAACGAATGGCAGTCCAAACACTTCTCATCACGGATGAGCTTTTCAGGTTTAGTAATGGAAGGGAATGCTAATCGCAGTTCGACTTTTGTACTTTAAGAGGCAAATGTGATTGACATTATAAATTTTGTCCAGGAATTCTGACGTAAAAACAAGGAAGAAGTATGTGGATTTGGTGGAGTCGGTGAAAAATTCAGGAGGAGAGGCGTTTATATTTTCGTCGATGCATGTTTCAGGGGAACGTGAGTGTTTGCTTCTTTATCAATTCGTTCTTCTTCATTTTGTGCCAAACGTCTAATTTAGTGTTGATGAACTTGCAGAGTTGGCACAGCTCACTGGCATTGCAGCTCTTCTCAGGTTTCCTTTACCAGACCTCGAAGACATTGAGATGTAAAATATCGTCGGCTATAGAAAACATACAAAATCATATAGTTCTCGTTATAATTGTTATTCTTTCTTTATAGTTTAAAAGAGAGATTTGTATTGTGGTCTATAAAGGCAACCCTTACAGAAAGTTGGATCAGCCGTTGCTGTTGTGCAGCGTTTAGGAAACATTATACCTTGTTAAATCTTGAGCCTTTCTGATCAATAAAACATATTTGTGAAGCACATAACAGATTATAATTGTTTCTTTGTATTTCCATTGGAATTTTACAAATGATAATGTAAACGGAAAATATGTTTTTGCATTTGATACAACTATGACCACTGACTCTGATCTTCTACCTACTACGTGGTCTCAGTTCACGCTTCTTATTCTCTTCCATGCGTGGTATGAATGCCATGAAAAATCAGTATAATTTAACACATGAGCATTCACACATACACAAAGCTATTGTAAAGTTTCGACAAATTAAAATTTAGAATTTCGAACAACCACTAATGAGATGTCAGGAGAATTGAAGTATAAAGATCAATTACCTTTCCATAGATATATAACTTTTTACAAGACGTATATTTATTTAAATATAAAAACCCAATTAATACGTCAAAATTTAAAATTTCATATAAAGTTTTGTAAGAAATTTTTCGAGTATACTCAACTTTAGTCAAACTTAAAATTATTTTACTACCGAACATAAGATACAGAGTCCGACCAATATGAAAGTGAACTTGTTTTTACTAAAATCCTTAATTCGGATCTGGTAAAAGTAAAAGCCAAAAACCCTCGCATATTTAATAGAAGAGGAAAATAAAAAGAAAAGAAAAACCCTATTCGCTCGCTCTTACTCCCACAACTCCAGCAGCCTCTGTCTGCTTCGGGAGATCAAAACTATGGCGCAATCTCTTGAGCTTCTGTTGATCCAATTCCTCATGCCTGACAATGATGCTCGGCGTCAAGCGGAGGATCAGATCAAACGTCTTGCCAAAGATCCTCAGGTTGTTCCCGCTCTCGTTCAGCACCTCCGCACCGCTAAAACCCCAAACGTCCGCCAGCTCGCCGCCGTCCTCCTCCGTAAAAGGATCACCGGACATTGGGCCAAGCTGTCCCCTCAGCTCAAACAGCAAGTTAAACAGTCTTTAATCGAGAGCATCACCGTGGAGAATAGGTTTCTCTTACTTCATCTCTCCTTTTGTTTGCATTTGGGATTTGGAAAGTTTCGTTTTTTGTTGTATTGAATTTGTTATTTTTACAGTCCACCGGTGAGGCGTGCGAGTGCTAATGTTGTGAGTGTAGTAGCGAAGTACGCTGTTCCAGCTGGAGAGTGGCCTGACTTGCTAACATTCCTCTTCCAGTGTAGTCAAAGTGCTCAAGAAGAGCACCGTGAAGTAAGTAACTTCTCTATGAAACTCTCCGTCCCCGTTGTTGTATATTTGATGGATGATTTGTTCACTTAGCTAAAATCTGTTCTTGTTGGCTGTAGGTAGCATTGATCCTTTTCAGCTCTTTGACAGAAACGATTGGGAACACATTTAGGCCTTACTTTGCCGATTTGCAAGCTCTGCTTCTCAAGTGCATGCAAGATGAAAGCAGCAGTCGTGTCAGAGTTGCTGCTCTCAAGTAATTTTATTTCTCTGTTAGTAGAAATGTTTCTTTTTGTTTTTTTTCTTACAGTATCTCTATTCTTTACAATCTTCTGCAATTACCAGGGCAGTGGGTTCTTTTCTTGAATTCACAAACGACGGGGATGACGTGGTAAAACTTTCTTCTCGTATTTTGGTTAACATTGTAGCGATGTTTAACATTTATTATCTGATACTTTCCATTTCGAATGTGTGCTTATGTCATCTCTATCAGGTCAAGTTTCGAGATTTCATTCCCAGCATATTGAACGTAGCAAGAAAATGTATTGCATCTGGCGAGGAGGATGTTGCTATACTTGCTTTTGAAATTTTTGATGAGCTGATCGAATCTCCTGCTCCTCTTCTTGGAGATTCTGTCAAATCAATCGTGCAGTTCTCTCTTGAGGTCTCATGTAATCAAACCCTGGAAACTAGCACCCGCCACCAGGTTAGGAGAATCTGCTCTTTTACTAGGTAAAAGACTCGAATTATGATGTTATGATTCCTTATGCCTTACTAGTTACTCCATTCATTGAACAGGCAATCCAAATAGTTTCATGGTTGGCAAAGTACAAATACACTTCCCTTAAAAAACATAAGCTAGTCATTCCAATTTTGCAAGTTATGTGCCCCTTACTCGCCGAGTCATCCGATCAAGATGACGATGATGATCTTGCTACTGATCGTGCAGCTGCGGAAGTTATTGACACACTAGCTATGAACCTGCCGAAGCATGTATTCCCCACTGTTTCCGAATTTTCTTCCATGTATAGTCAGAGTACGGATCTGAAGTTTCGGGAAGCTTCTGTAACAGCTCTAGGTGTTATATCAGAGGGTTGCTTTGAGCTTATGAAAGAGAAGCTGGACCCTGTTCTTAATATAGTCCTAGGAGCTTTAAGAGACCCTGAGAAAATGGTTCGAGGGGCTTCATCATTTGCACTAGGCCAATTTGCCGAGCATCTTCAGCCTGAAATCCTGTCACATTATCAGAGTTTTCTTCCATGTGTTTTGAATGCGATTGAAGACTCATCTGAGGAAGTGAAGGTAAGATTTCAAGCAAGGAACTGAACGTGGTTTATCGTATTATGCACTTTTCTGCGCTGATAGCATGAAACGTTAGTTTATTAGTAACATTTTTCGTTACTGTCTACAGGAAAAGTCATACTATGCTTTAGCAGCATTCTGTGAGAACATGGGAGAGGAAATTGTTGCTTACCTTGATCCTTTAATGGGGAAGCTCATGGCAGCACTCCAAAATAGCCCGCGTAATCTGCAAGAGACATGCATGGTACACACAATCTTTGCCAGACTTTCTGTAAAACTTGTTTTCGAAATATTGATTTAAGCTCTGTGCTACTTGGTTGCAGTCTGCAATTGGGTCAGTTGCTGCTGCTGCAGAGCAAGCATTCAATCCATATGCTGGGAGGGTTTTAGAGTCGATGAAGTTTTTCATGGTGCTCACTAATGACGAGGATCTTCGTGCCCGTGCAAGGTCTACTGAGCTTGTAGGGATTGTCGCAATGTCTGTTGGGAAAAAAGGGATGGAGCCCATTTTGCCGCCTTTCATTGATGCTGCAATATCAGTAATTGCTTTACTATTCTATATCTTTGAACTGAATATGCCATTTTGTGGAAGAAAGAGCTCACCATCATAAAATTTCAGGGATTTGGATTGGAGTTCAGTGAGTTGCGAGAATATACTCATGGATTCTTCAGCAACATAGCTGAAATATTGGATGACAGTTTTGCCCAGGTGTGCATAAATTTCGCTCAAATAAACTTCTTAACAGCTTTGACTCCATTGAATATGTTTACGTTAACAAAATACATTTTTTCTCCGCAGTATTTACCTCGTGTTATGCCGTTAGTATTTGCTTCGTGCAATCTTGATGATGGGTCTGCGGTCAACATTGATGAGTCAGACGATGAAAATAATGATTTTGGTGGGGTATCCTCTGATGATGAAGCTCATGATGAGCCCAGAATTCGGAACATAAGCGTAAGAACAGGAGTTTTGGATGAAAAGGCAGCTGCAACTCAAGCTCTTGGCCTGTTTGCACTCCACACTAAATCTTCTTTTGCACCGTATCCTTGAACTTTCCCTTAACGTTTTTTTTTCTTTGAACTTCTTACAAGAATCCTTTTTCTTGTCTCCTTAACTAACTTATAAGCTACCTCGAGGAATCATTGAAGATCATGGAGAAACATTCTGGATATTTTCATGAAGATGTTCGACTTCAAGCAGTCACTGGTTTGAAACGTGAGTTTTTCTATCTATTGATCATTTAGTTTCTTGCTCCAATGGTTGTCATTGTTATTACTATGCCGACACGGACGACCTCATCCATAACCCTTTAAACCTCTTCCGTTGGAGTATTTTAAAAGACATAGCTTAGTAAATGTTGTTTACTTGGCGCATTGCTTCTTTCCAACATATGTGCGATGCCTTAGGATTAACAATTGGTTGACAGGTGGGCATATGGCCCTTTGCTTGTGTAATTTCATGAGCAATATGATGTTTTTGTTAGAAATATGCAGCTCATCGGATCTGTTAGTTTTTTAAAGCTTACGTAATTTATGGCTTGTCTTGACAATAATGGTAGCATTGGAGCTTGTCATTCTACTTTGAGTCTCTAAACTTATCTCTCCTTTATCTGTTGGAATTGCAGATATATTGGCCGCAGCACATGCCATCTTCCAGACTCATAATGTAAGGGACTAAATCTTTAATCTCTCCATCTTTCTCCCACTTTCTCTCCACCCCTCCCTTCCAGTTTCGTTTTTCTGAATATTTGGTTCTTATTTAGGATGGAACTGGGAAGGCAAATGAAATTCTTGGTAACCCATATAACGCAGCAATTTTTTTTCTTCTTCTCACTAACAACAAGAATGCCTAGAAGATATTGAAACAGTTTTTGTCCACCGCAGATACAGTTATGAATATTTATATTAAAACCATGGCTGAGGATGACGACAAGGAGGTTGTTGCTCAGGCTTGCTTGAGCATTGCAGATATCATGAAGGATTATGGTTTCGTAGCCATTCAAAATTGTGGGTATCTATACCTTTTAGAGTCAATTTTATATATAAAAGTTATTTTAGGATATTCAATTTTTTCCTTTTTAACTCTTGTATACTGTGCTGACGACATTGTTTTCTAGATTTATCACCCCTTGTTGATGCGACATTGCTACTGCTAACGGAGAAAGCAGCTTGCCAGCAGTTAGGAGATGAGAGTGATGATGATGATGATGATACTGGACATGACGAGGTCCTCATGGATGCAGTTTCTGACCTCCTCCCCGCCTTTGCAAAGTCTATGGGGTCTCATTTTGAACCCGTCTTTGCAAAATTCTTTGAGCCGTTGATGAAGTTTGCGGTGGGTATTACTGATTACAGCATTCATTCCCATAACCTCTTTCATTGAAAGTGCCTACTTACTGTTTCACTTCTTGTGTTCTGTAGAAAGCTTCACGTCCCCCGCAGGATAGGACAATGGTTGTTGCTAGTCTTGCTGAAGTTGCTCAAGACATGGGTGCTCCAATCGCTGCCTATGTTGATGTGATTTTCCTCATCTTATGTTCTCCATGATTTGTTTCTCGGTGTTTGAGTTACCAACCATTTGGGAGTGTTTTTTTGCAGAGGATAATGCCTTTGGTGCTCAAAGAATTGGGGTCACCTCATGCAACCAATAGAAGGAATGCAGCTTTCTGTGTCGGAGAGCTATGCAAAAACGGGGGTGAAACTGCTCTCAAGTATCCTTTTTGTGTTACACACTTCAAATCCGTCGTCCCATCTTCTTGTTTTTTTTCCCGGTTTTGGGAGTAGTTAGAGAATTTTCACAACATGCCATATTTGTCTTCCCTTGATTCAATACCAGATATTTTGGGGATGTGCTGCGCGGAATTAACCCGCTTTTCGGGGAGTCAGAACCAGACCTTGCTGTTAGGGATAATGCAGCAGGTGCTACGGCAAGGATGATTGTTGTTCATCCTCAATTAGTCCCGCTAAATCAAGTATGCTCTTGGGATATGCTTTTTTTGCTTACTTGCTTGAACCTTATGAAACACTGTACTCATTCCCTAAGTTATATAATTCAGGTACTTCCAGTTTTCTTAAGAGGTCTACCTCTAAAGGAAGATCAAGAGGAGTCCATGGCTGTATACAGCTGTATATATTCACTTGTTTTAGCATCCAACCCACAGGTATTTTTTTGTTTCCATGCAAAATTTTCACATTTTTCTCGGGTGCATTTGGTTTAATCCTTGTGGTTGGATGCAAAATCAGATCATACCTCATGTTCCGGACCTGGTCAAAATCTTTGGGCAAGTGGTGGAGTCTCCCGTGGAGAAAGCTGAAGTGAAAGCAATTGTAGGCAGAACTTTCTCCCACCTGATCTCGGTTTATGGCGATCAGTTGCATCCATTCATAAGTGGTCTACCGCCTTCTCAAGCTAACGCTCTTGCTGCGTTTGCTTCTACTAGTTGATCTTCTCTTGCGATCTATATATATTATATATCTCGAAAGCTAAAAACTGTCTTTCTTCAGGTATTATTATTTTTTGAAATCTATTCTTGCTCATTTGGGTCTCAAATCTTGTTTTTTCCCCCGTAGTATCCGATTTGGCATTTGAGAGAAGTGGGTGTTTTGGTGTCTGGGTTTTGCTATATGTTTCCTTTCTCCAGAGTTTTGTCCTCATTGTTTATTTCATTTCTCCATTTATTTATAGTTTTCTAAGTTTGCAAGTTGGATGAGTGGGGGATGGGTAAAATGGTTGTTTGTATTTTGCCCTTCATTTGTTTTGACATTGACAATATTGTATTTTGGCCTTCACAATGTGTTGGCATTTGGTAATAGTAATATTATTGAGTAAACTGTACATTGCTATCCTGGCAGTATAAGCCTTTTCTTTATTACGTTAGTGTCCGACCGTAGTTTCGTTTCAATCCCGATATTTTTTTTCTAAAAATGAGGATTTAGGGACATTTCATACAGTATTCAAACTAGCAATCAACAATATCAATGATGAGGCAAGCAAGTTTCAACAAAACAGAACAAAACTTCAACCTCACTGCATATAATGAAAGGAAAATTTAAATCTTTACCAGGAAAAGATGGTTTCTATCTAAATCGTTACAAGTCTGGCTCTTACATTTCTGCGCTGATGACACGAATGATCTGTGGAATGTTGATGGAACTGATCTGATGTCGGTTTTGGCGGGAACGAGGCATTCATTACTAATGTGAATGGTGCTTGAGTGAGAAAACGTGACTCATTAATTTTTTTTATTGATGGTTTTGTACCGGGTGATTGTACCGGAAACTAGTGACAGACTCGCAGAAAAGAATAATATATCTGGTACGCGTTCGGTTTATTGTGGTTTAAAGGAGTAACATTTGAAATGGGAAAAGAAATTGGGGATTACGCTGGGAGAGACGAAGAGATCTGAGTATCTTTGCTTTGTTTTGGATCAAAGCGATGGGTTACGGATGGGCGATCTTCGAAGGCATGCTGGTGATGGGGTCACTGTGTCTCTTAGGATCGGCCGGTCTCTGGTTTCTAAACCGGAGGCTGTACAAGGAGTACGAAGAGAAGCGAGCCTTGGTTCAGATCATGTTCAGCATCGTCTTCGCCTTCTCTTGTAACCTCTTACAGCTCGTCTTATTCGAGATTATCCCAGTCTTATCTAGAGAGTAAGCTTTTTGCACACTTTGTTTTCTTCCTTATTGATAGTTCTTCAGCTAAGTGCTTGGATTGAGTTTGAATGTTATCGCTGCTGTTTAGCTGCTTATCTCAGATGAATTAGAGAACATTATTAGTTATGTGGAAACTTTTTACTTAATGCTGGAGTAATGTGTAACATGATTAATGAAATTTGTCATTTGACATCATTTGTGAATATTACATCATTTCAATTCTGTATTAGATCTGAGGTATTTCATGAGACCTATAAATCTTTTTATCAGCCTTTGGAAATTTCTATTGAGATTTATTGTGCTTTTGTAGGGCAAGGATGGTTAACTGGAAGGTGGATCTCTTTTGTTTGATTGTGCTCCTTGTTTTCATGCTACCCTATTATCATTGCTATTTGATGCTTCGCAACACTGGTAAGCCTTCTCCTCATGCCACCACTATTTTTATCTGCTATTTGATTCTCTTCCTTTTCTCATTTTAACTATAAAGTAGAACGTCATAAGCATTATCATTGGTCAACGTCGTGACATTTCAGACTTCCTATATATTACTAAAATGCTTTGTATATTATATATATGCTACTACCCTGGGAACAGTTTCAGGGCATATGATATTTTGCTCCATCAATTTATCTTTCAGTAATATTATGGCGCCTACTCATTAACATTGTATTAAAAGTTTGGCTTAGATTTATTTGCTTCTTTCGCATCGTTCACAAGTTTTGGACTCATATGGATGAATATGTATAACCAATTTTTTCATTGCCTTATGCCTTTGATCCTGCCTTATTTCGGTTTTTAAGTAAATACCGTAGCACCTCATGTTAAAGCAAAATTTTCTCCTTTTTTATACGTAAATCATCATTTCAGGTGTAAGAAGGGAACGTGCTGCTGTTGGGGCCTTGTTATTCTTGACAGCATTCCTTTATGCTTTCTGGCGCATGGGAATTCATTTTCCTATGCCTTCACAAGATAAAGGTATCTCTTTGACTTTATGCTGCCTTTCTCCCCCTTCACCACTGTATACGCAAGACGCAAGTTGATTTAAAGTTTCATTTAGATCTTGTTTACGTTTCTTATGAATAATGTGCACTTCTGAATGTGTGGAGTAGGGATATCATGTTCTAACTTATAGGAGAATCTCAGTATGCTGACACTGACTATGATTGCCTGACTGTTGAAAATACATTTCAGAAGAAATTCGCAGAATCAATCGTTTTGCCTTCCTCATGCTTGTGTCTGTTCTGCTTGACAGTAGGCAGTAGCTTCTATATATACAAACGCTCTCGGCTCTTTTTGTTTTGGATGCTTACGATCTTGTCACTGCTTGTTAGTTGACTTATTCACCCTTTTATCTTGAAAGGTTTTTTTTCAATGCCTCAACTGATCAGCAGAATCGGGGTCATTGGTGTGACCCTCATGGCCGTCTTATCGGGTTTTGGAGCTGTAAACTTGCCCTACAGTTACATATCGCTCTTCATCAGGTATTTCCCTGCAGTATTCAAGTTTTTTTTTAAGGCTGGTATAGTTATAGATAGTGCTTAATTCTTATTGCTTTTGCTGTTTAGTTTTGTCTTGCTATCATTACTTTCCTCAGGTGTCACCATTAACTGGGATGAACAACTAGATCATAATTAACCACTGCATGCGTCAATTGCACTTTAGTTTCCTTCGAGAGTAGGTAAAAATTTTGCAACTGAGAGCAAAGTAAATTAGGGAAGTAAAAGAGACGTGGACAAAAAATATGTCACGAAACTTCGCATAATGGGAACTGAAATTCTTATTCTTTGATGAGGCAAATGGCCCTGTCGATTTTAATTCGTAGCTGAACTCTGAATGAAACGTTTTATCTTCTGTGATGTAAATGAATCTACACTGATAGAAGAGCAGCTGGATTGGAAATTGTTTTATATAACGGCTCGTTTTTTTTTGTCTCTCTTTCTCTCTGGAACATATAGGGAGATTGAAGTATCAGAAATTAAATCGTTGGAAAGGCAACTGATGCAATCAATTGAGAGTTGCATAGCTAAGAAGAAGAAGATTATTTTATGCCAAGTGGAGGTGGAACGAAGTCAAGTATCGGAAGAGGTATGTCTCTGTCTACTATTTTAGCATACTCCATGCGTAATTGTACTTTAACGTTTCATATTAGTCAACATTCTGTATTGGGTTAGAATTATGATCAGATCTGTGTAATTTTGTACTAGTATTCCAAAATGCTCATCAGACTCTGGAATGATTTCTTTTTTTTTTTGTGGTATCATAACAATGCTTATTCTATGCTTTTTTCAAAGTGCTCTCTTTATGCTAATTCTGTGTTGAGGTTAGGAAGTAATTATCCGGTGCTTTTGGCTTCCAGAATCAAAAGGGTAGATCTTTCTTTAGAAGATTTGTTGGGACTGTTGTGCGGTCAGTTCAAGATGACCAAAAGGAGCAAGGTCAGTTTATATGTTTTAGTTTTTGATGCAGTTATGCCTGCTAAACATTATCTTCCATGTACAGTATCTTTGACTCCATTAGGTTTCATTTTTTGTGAAATCAACTATCTAGATTCATCTGACAGATTTAAGTTTGACGTATTTCTGTAAACTGAAAAAATCTAGACGGTTTGGTAAAGATTGGTTGGGTTCTTTTGAAAAGTCTACTCCATGTCTTGCTCGCCAGTGCTATTAAAGAGTACTTAATAAGCTGAGATATTAGTTCAGCATATTAACATCTGGTGGCATCTCCCCAAATTTCTTGATGACTTCATGTACTTTTTTGTAGATATAAAACTAATGGAGGCGGAGGTGGAAGGTTTAGAAGAGCTGTCAAAGCAGCTCTTTTTGGAGATTTACGAACTCCGCCAAGCAAAGGTTCCTCTCAGTACCTGTGCCGTTAGCTTTGATTTAACTACCGCGTTCTACTTATTGGCATGGCAATGACATCTTTCTGAATTATCTGTTACTTAGGTTATTAACTTGGTGGTCTTGTAAAGTTGCAATATTAACAATTTACAAACACTTAACGAACTTCAACCCTTTTGCAGGATGCTGCTGCTTTTTCTCGAACTTGGAAGGGTCATGTGCAGAACTTACTTGGCTATGCGTGTTCCATATACTGTGTGTATAAGATGTTGAAGGTAGATTTTGTTTGTATTTATGGGAGGTGCTAGCCTTCAGTTTTTTAACTCTATGTTATGCCAGTGTTGCAAGACTATATTAAACTCTTGGTTTATTATATGGAACTGTCGTCAATATATCTTGTAAAATGTTTTCTAAGTTGTCACTGTGAACCTGTATTTCTAACTTCTCTGTTTTTTCCTTTGTTTTATCTGCAGTCTCTACAAAGTGTCGTTTTCAAGGAGGTATTCTCATGCTCTTGTTGTCTTATACATTTGATGATGAATGCCTCTTCGTTATCATCATTTGATTACTTATTTACGACATGGAATAGTAATCAGCTTGTTTACAGGCTGGCACGAAAGATCCTGTCACGATGATGATCAGCATATTCTTGCAGTTCTTTGATATAGGAGTAGATGCGGCATTGCTCTCACAGGTTTGCTTGACTTTAATTTTTTGATATATGAATAGTAAAGCCAATGAAATGCAAGTAGGCTTGTAAATATTCTTTTTCCTTACAACGTATCTTCCAGATGAAAAGCAAAATGATTTATTTTTCTCAACAATAACTGTACTTTCGTAGGGCCTTTGATGGGAATGAATTTTGTCTGTTGGAGTTCACAGTTTTTTAGACGTTATACTAGATGACTTTTTATCTTGAAATTTCTTATATGGTTCTGAAATTATCCTATGAATCTTTTGTTTGCCCAGGATAGTGCAACTTAGTCCTGACTTTTGTCTCTTTTTTTTTTTTTTCAGTATATTTCACTGTTATTCATTGGGATGTTAATCGTAATATCAGTGAGGGGATTCTTGACGAATCTGATGAAGGTGAGTTCTGAGTTTAGCTTTTATATATCTTCCGTTCGTCTTTATACGATATTCTATGTTATCCACTTATTTTGATAACTTCAGTGTCTATGGAATACTTTCTCTGACATTAACATGTTCAAATATTAGACGGAGTCTTTCAGTTTTTTAGCTGGTGCTAGCTTTCATTGTTACAGTCACAGACGTATATCCAAAGAGTAGCAGATGTTGAGTGTTTTGATTAAGTATTTGCTGCAGTAGTTTTACTGATTTACCCAAGTTAAATTTCAACCTGATTAGAAAATTAAATTTCTTATTGTCTAATGGATGACTACTTAGTTGATTGGTGATAGTATGGTTATTTTACAATTTAGTGAAACATAGTTAAAGATTTTTTTTGAATGCTGTTATTAGTTTTGGTAAATGACTTGAGAGTTTGTTTCCGGTTGTACAGTTCTTCTTTGCAGTATCGAGGGTAGGAAGTGGATCATCAAGCAATGTTGTGCTTTTCCTATCTGAAATCATGGGAATGTACTTTCTGTCGTCCATTCTTCTTATAAGAAAAAGCTTGAGAAATGAGTACAGGTACGCCGAGTTCTCTTATAACTAGACGCATAATCTAGTTGCTTGCGTCGTTTATAACATATCTCCTCTGTTCAAGAGATGGAATAGTGGATTATTATCACTGACGGTGTTTTGTTGGCGCAGAGGGATAATAACAGATGTATTAGGCGGAGATATTCAGTTTGATTTTTATCATCGATGGTTTGATGCAATCTTCGTGGCCAGCTCTTTTCTTTCCCTGCTTTTGCTTTCTGCGCATTACACATCTCGTCAAACTGATAAGCACCCTATCGACTAAACAAGCGAGCAATCACATGTCTGTAAGTGCCCTTGCATCGAGAGTTTGATGGAATTTTGATCTACACGAAAAGCTTGAATTAGTTAGTACTACTTATCGTGGCCAATCATGGACGTATATACATATTTATTGCTTTGAAAGGATTAGTCTTTTGAGTTGTTTTACATCCGCGAATGTGATTAGTTGTAACAAGAATGAGATTTATATAAAAGAGTTTTGTTGCTTTCTTTTAGCCATGCTTTAATTTTATATTATCTTATTTACACGCAAACATGATCTTTGATGCAGAACTTTAAAGGAAAAGGAAAAGAAAAAGAGTAATGGACACAATGATTTCATGAGGCATTGACTGAGAGTACACTTTTCTTTTTATGTGTGAGAGAATATTGTACTTGAGAGATGTTGGTTATGTGTGCTGCTTCTGTGTATATACATATGTTCACTAACGATGTGCAAATCCAAGATCTCGGTTCAGATATAAATGAACGAATGATAGAGAGATACATAAAGTCTACAATACGCAACCTTCGTAACAAATAAGTTCAGAACAAATTTACAAAATTCTCTAATGACTAGCTCCGTCGCAAGTAACTTCACTCTAAACAATTATCAATTTGAGCACAGTGAACAACTACTATATAATCACATTCACTGCCACTTGCCAATTTTGTGCATCATCGACATTTTGGGCTAGTNGACATTTGGGGCTAGAAAACCCCAAAAAAAAAAAAAAAAAAACCAAATTCGATCCGACAGTGTTAGAAAAAGAAAAAAAAAGGATGGGACACAACAAATTTGGTTGCCGCTTCACGGCGGGGTGAAACAAAGGCTTCAACGGCGTTAAAAAGTAGTTGTTCTTTCCTACCTCTGCGCCGCGTTGTCTCGCTCTTAAATTTTCCAGGTAAGCTTCGTCGGTTTTCCTCTTAGACAATTATCAAAATCATTATTGTGCTCCGTTGTATTGTAGAAACTTTACCTTTGATATTAGTCTCGGATCTACTTGTTCGTTGTGACGTGGAAAACCCCTCATTTCGGAACCGGCCCTGCTGTAATAACAACCACTGCGATGACTTTTGTCTTCCGATTGTTTTCGTAGTAATTTTGGGGTGATACTTTGATAATTCTTTGTGTTAACGAATTGATTGCCGTTATCTGTTGTTTAGGGTTCAATTATATATATTAATTGCTTCTGCTCTGTGCCCAAGTATTTGGTTTTTTCTTTTTCCATCTGTGATTGTGGCTTCCTCTTGAGTGCTTTAGTTGTGGAGTTTTGGTGTTGTTTGACTTTCGCTAATTTCTAAACTGGAAGCTGCTGATTTGTTACGTCTGATATGTAGGTCAAGCTTGGATGATAGAGACACTAGACTTTCTCTTAAAATGAGTACACGAAGAAATGGCGTTTCCAGACAACAGCGGGTTGAGAATTCCCGTGGTGAAGGTCCTAACTGGATCATAATTGCAGGGGGAGCCTTGTTGAGCACTTTGTCCGTACGTTTTGGGTACAAGTTAAAGCAGTTTATTGACTCAAAACCTCATTCGGATGGCACTGCTGGATTAAAATGTACTTATCACTTTTACTGCCTACGTTCTTCCCTCAGGATTTCGGTTTTGTTTTCTATCTTATTGGATGGTTATTGTGCAGCCAGTGGAACATCTGACAGAGGGAGATCTCGAGGATGCTGCTTGCATTCTAGCTCATCTTCCTGTGGAAGAAATAATGATTGTTGCTTCCACAACAGTCCGGGTGAGAGTTTGTGAGTTTGTTATTCTTACTGCTGAATTTTCTTGTACATATCTCGACTTCACATAGTCTCTTAGTAGTGTAAACTAGTTGAAAGAATATGGAGTTGGTTCTTACATCTTTGTAGCCACATCTGCATAAGGATGTCTTTGTAGTCCAATCTGGAATTATATTCAAGTAGCTACTTGCATCAATGAGTTTGGTAATTATGCAAGAAAATTTCCCTCACCGATGGTTTTTAAAGATGGCGGAATATTGATATCTGGAGCTTATACTTTCTCTTCGAATTCCTTCTCGTTCGCCAGAACTGTTTTTTGTTGGCGTTCTCATAGTTGGTTTCTTCGTCTTATTTTTTACACAGGAACTGGGGATGTGGAGGGAAACCATGTCACTAACGAGGAAATGGTGGTTCCCAGTAATTCGCTGCCTCTTGTGGCTGTTTCTGCTCCATCATATAGCAAAGAGAATGGCGTCATGTGGGCAACTACTCCTGACCACTTGGAAGTACCCATGAAGCCATACAACCACCAGTCGACCTGCTCAGATTCTCCTTGTGTATCTGAATCAGGCTCAGACATATTCAGCAAGCGAGAAGTAATACAGAAACTGAGGCAACAGCTGAAGAGACGAGACGACATGATACTTGAAATGCAGGAACAGATTATAGAGCTACAAAATTCGCTTAACTCCCAGATGTCACACTCGAGCCATCTCCAAGCACAGCTAGACGCAACAAACAGGGATCTGTTTGAATCAGAAAGAGAAGTTCAGAGACTGAGAAAGGCAATCGCTGATCATTGCGTGGGACATTCAGGTAGCAACGGTTGGAACGGCGATGCGAACGGGTTTATGGACAGCGAAAGCAACTATGAGTCACCGGAAAAGGGATCAAAAGATGGGGAAAGAATAGAGATGTTGAGAAAGGAAGTGGGTGAGCTTAAAGAAGTGATAGATGGGAAAGAGTATCTGGTTAGGAGCTATAAAGAGCAGAAAGTGGAGCTTTCAGAGAAGATCAGAGAGCTGCAGCAAAGATTGGATTCGCAGCTCCCAAACATTTTGTAGGTGGAAACTGGAAAGGTTAGGTATTGTGCATTCTTTACTACTCTCTTTTCTTCTCGGAGAAACAACAAAATATGAATATGAATCTCCGTCCAACAAAAAATGTGTACTCTTTGTCTCTCTCTGAGGAAACCTCTCTTCTGAATACAATTGATTTTGGTGTATTAGCTTCGGCTTTGAATGTCTTGATCTCCAGTTCTTAATGATCCTTTGGTTTTTCATCTTGGTGAAGTGAATATTTGAAAATCTGCGAACTCTACACTTTGGTGTGTCTTCAAGGCTTACAAGTTGGTCAAATGTGGATTTTCAGTTGATGTTCGTTGCTCTCTTATTTTTTTTGAAGAATGTGGGCGCTCTTATTGGTTCTCAAATTAATTTTGGCACTTATTTCGGTTAGGTTTCCTAAGGAAGAAATCGTTAGGGAAGAGGTGGATGAAATTAAGTAATCAAGTAATCATAATTGTCACGTAGATCGTCGACCATATATCAAGCTTTGAGCTGGCAGTTATTAGTTGTATTCCACCAAGACTATACTACTATAAACTAAACAAATTACATGAATTAACACTCAATAGCATACAAATTACATACAATCTCTATAGGCAAAGATGTGAAAATGCACTCTATATGATATATCTAAAAAGTTCTTATATATAAAAAATTGGGAATTAAACAGAAGAAAATGTAGAGCTGAAATTCTCGAGTGTCAACCACCGTGAGCGTCATCCATGGGACGTGGTGTACGCGTGCGGAGATTTTAGTGTTTATTTAATATAAAAAGAAATTAGTTTTTAATATATCAATTAGCAACAGTGAGGGAAAGGAGTGTGAGGCGCCGTTTCTTCAACCTCCTCTTCCTCCTCCATTTCCTTCTCTCTCTCTCCTTCTTCTCTGGGGTTTACTGTAAACAAAATTACGATATCATCCCCCGAAACTCAGATTCTTCCCGGAATCGTATTTTCTCCACGATATCTTCTAATAGCGCGGCTTTAGATTGTAGAAACTGCAACGAGAGAAGAGCCAACATTGAAAGTCAAAAGCCGGAGAAAAACTTTCTGTCTCTAAAGGCAGATTATGGAATCCTAATGTCCATGAGGTTTGTACTGCGATGATTCTCCTCTCCACCTTCCCTTTTGCTCGTCTCTCACTCACTCAATTTTGTGTTGTTGTTGTTGTGGGGAAAATCTATTTTTGAGTTCTTCGGATTTATGGATTAGCCCTCCCCAGGCTCTGTGTTCTGATTGCGATGCGTGTGGTGTGTTAGGCTGTTAGGGTTGGGTTTAGCAATTAATGGTGGATTTTCTATTTTTAATTAGCTTCATGTTCAAGTCAAGTATCTTTTTTGTATATTTGCCGTTTCGGGACTTACTCCTAATGTCTAATCAAATCCCCCGTGGCGTGCGTCAACCTATTTGATTACTCTTCCTGGAAGACTTTCGATTTTGCTTCTTTTGGGGTTATCAGGTTATCTGATTCTGATCATTGGTGTAGGTTATGTTTTGATGATAGAGACGATGAGTACACGAAGAAATGGCATTTCCAAGCATCAGTCAGCTGATAAAGTTTGTGCTCAAGCTCCGAATTGGATCCTTATTGCTGGTGGAGCCTTGTTGAGCACTTTGTCTATTCGCTTTGGCTACAAGCTTAAGCAGTCCTTTGATTTCAAACCTCACCGATCCAATGGCTCTTCTGGATTCAAACGTAACTCTCCTAAATATCACTTTCTTGCTTTCACATGCTTTTTTATAACTAACTTGCTTGTAATTTTTAATCTCCTAGTGAATGTTTGTTTCTTGTGCAGCCAATGGAACATCTGATAGACAAAAATCTGTATGTTGCTGTTTGCACTCCAACACATCTCCCTGTGCGCATAATAATGATTATTGCTGCTTCCGCTCCATTCCAGGTCTGATTTTGCAACTTTCCAGATGAATTTTCTCATTCATATTTGTCTTGGCTTCGCTTCATCTCTCTTACTGGGTTTCCTTTCATCAACACGTCAAGTAAAAACGACGTGTCAGTGAGATTTAGAAAACTCTCTTTGGAAGAATGTGTACATGTTGCTACAAGAGTTCTAGCGTCTATGATCTTGCCTAATGATGTCTTTCAAGGCTTGTTAGAGAACATATACTTGATGTTCAAATATGAGGTTGGAAACTAGGGACTCCAATTTGAAGTTAGATACAACATTTTTCATCTGTTAAGTACTGATTGAACCTAATAATTCTTGCTTCTGTGTGGCATATTATCATTAATGTGCATCACACTGAGGCTGGCACTAGGGAGGCTGGCACTAGGGAGGCTGGCACTAGGGAGGCTGATTTTTTGCAATGATAGTTTGCTTGTGTCTAGTTGCTGAATGCTAGTAATAGTTACAAGAGGTTTCATCATCTAAAATCTGGTTGAAGCATAGTTATAAGATTTGGAGTATTATATCCGCAACTGAGTGCTGCTTTGAATTTTAAAAAATTGCTGAATCCGATTCCTCTGTCCATGTAGTCGAGGAGCAGTCAGATCTTATCAGACTTTGCTTTTCGTTTCCGTTTTATAGGAACTGAGAATGTGGAGGGAAAAGAGGAGACAAACGAGCAAATGGTATCTGCATCTGACACGTCACTGCCTCTTGTGACGGTTCCTGCTCCATCATACAGCAAAGAGAATGGAGTCATGTGGACATCTTCCCCTGATCGCCTGGAACTTCCCCCGAAACCATACAATCACCATTCGACCTGCTCGGATTCTCCGTGCGTATCTGAAACCAGCTCAGACATCTTCAGCAAACGAGAAGTAATACAGAAACTGAGGCAACAGCTGAAGAGGCGCGACGACATGATACTGGAAATGCAGGAACAGATTCTAGAGCTCCAAAACTCGTATAACGCACAGATGGCACACTCTAGCCATCTCCAGGAACAGCTAGACTCGATGAACAGAGATCTGTTCGAATCTGAAAGAGAAGTTCAGAGACTTAGAAAAGCAATCGCTGATCACAGCGTGGGATGCGCAGGTAGCAATGGCAAGACATCTCCTGTTGCACCTTGGAGTGGCCACGTGAACGGGTTTATGGATTGCGAGAACAATTATGAGTCACCGGAAAAGGGATCAAGGGACGGAGAAAGAATAGAGATGTTGAGAAAGGAAGTGGATGAGCTTAAAGAAGTGATAGATGGGAAAGAGTATCTACTTAGGAGCTATAAAGAGCAGAAGATTGAGCTTTCACAGAAGGTCAAAGAGTTGCAGCAGAGATTGGATTCGCAGCTCCCAAACATATTGTAGGTTTAAGAGTTAGGGCTTTGTGCATACTTGCTTCTCTTTATTGTTTTAGTATTTTCGGCGTTTTTGAAGATTTGAATCGATGTCCTATAAGGTCCTTGAGTCGCTCACTCTGGAGAGAATTTCTTTTTCAGGTTCTTTTCTGGCTTCAGCTTTGGTTTTCAAATTTCTTGATTTTGTTTATTTTGTGGCCTTGACTCTCTTTTTTATGTTTAATGTAAAGGAAAGTTAGTTTAACGTTATGTGACACTTGCGGAACAATACGGCGTTGTTTTGGTAGAATTTCCGTCGGCATACTCATTCTGAAAATTTAGTTGGAATAGTCAAACCAGACGACATTAAAATAGAGTTTTGATTCTTAATACGATTAGAGCATGATTCTTGCTGGTTTCTTAGGGAAATCTTTAACAAATACTATAATAATAAATATTAATTAAATATTAAGAAATTATTGGATTGAGGTTCTCTTAAATTTAAGAAATACATTATTAAAAAGTAATATAAACAAAAACTCCCCCCGTATAAAATGCTTCTAGTAGTTGATTTATTATTATTATTATTATATATCAATAAACAGAAAAGAAGCGTAAAAAGACATTTTATCCTCTCAAGCCGTCGCTGAGGTTGCAGAGACCATTATTTCTGGTGTTCCTTGTTCCTCTCGAGTTTTGGATGGAGATGTGAGCTTCTTCTTCATCCCCTCTTTATCCCAAAACAACGAAAGAGAAAACCTTTTTGCCTCTTTAGCCATATATATATTCATGGCACTTTCTCTCCTCTCTCCAATTCCTTCCTCTGCCTCTCTTCCTTCCTTCACTCTCTCCGCCTTTTCCTCTGCTAACAATGCCTCTTCTCTCTCTCCTTTCTACTCTTTATATCATTCCAAAGGAACCCTCGGAAGCAGCAGAACCGCGACCTCGATTTTCGGCGGTTTCAGAGGCTCGGCGAACTTGAGGATTGATTCCATGGCGGATAAGAGGCAACTTGGTCTCATGGTTTCTAGAAACGGTGGCGGTGGAGAATTGGATGATATGGATGAAGGTGAAATCGAGAGGATTGGTGATCAAGACGAAGATGACGAGGATTTTATGATAGAAGGCCATCCTCATTCGTCTTCTTCACCTGAGAGATGGGATGTTTTGGGTCTCGGCCAAGCCATGGTGAGTTTTAGCTTCCTATGAATCATTGAAACAAAAAAAACAAGAACTTTAGCCAATTGGAAAACTTGTGGTTGAAATATGGATTGGTTAAATAAAGGAATGGGACAAGATTAATGCATATCTGATGATGTCTTGTTATGTTTTAGGTAGATTTCTCTGGAGTTGTGGATGATGGGTTTTTAAATAAACTGGGCTTAGAAAAGGGAACGAGGAAACTGATCAATCACGAGGAGAGGGGTAAAGTGTTACAAGCAATGGATGGTTGCAGCTATAAGGCGGCAGCTGGAGGTTCATTGTCAAACACTCTAGTTGCTCTGGCAAGATTAGGTTGTCGATCCATCAGTGACCGCCCTTTGAATGTCGCTATGGCAGGCAGTATTGCAGGTGACCCTCTCGGTAGCTTTTACAGGTACAAAACAATCTTACTCATAAAGTATAAACCTTTAGCTCTTTCTTTACACATGTTTTGTTGTGCTTCTCTCAAGTTTAATGTTAAATTATGTTAGACAATGGTTTCTATGCACGAGTAGACTATCTATCTACCATTCCACCGACTGATGATCGATTTCACATTTTTGGTCGTTTTCGTAACCGGATAAGTGGTTGATCCTTGTCTATCATCAAATGAACTAGAAATATAGTTTATTGAAATCTTGTCCTGATTTAGAGGGTTTTGTTTTTAGATTCTTCTTTTTACATGGTTTTCGTTTGGTTTATGTTCTGTAGGACTAAACTTCGTCGAGCAAATGTAAATTTTCTTTCTGCTCCAATCAAGGATGGAACAACCGGAACAGTGATAGTTCTCACGACTCCTGATGCACAACGTACTATGCTTGCGTATCAGGTATGATTTTTGATGTCGGCAATATGCTGTTGCAACATGTTGAGTATTCAAATCTTTGCAAAATTTAGACAACTTACTACTTAATGACAAACCCATGTGTTGTATAATCTTTCAGGGTACATCTTCTGTCGTTAATTATGATTCTTGTTTGGCTAGTTTGATATCGAAGACAAATGTCTTTGTTGTGGAAGGCTATTTGTTTGAGCTTCCTGATACTATAAGGACCATAACAAAAGCCTGCGAAGAAGCCCACAGGAATGGAGCGCTTGTTGCTGTGACGGCATCAGATGTGTCTTGCATAGAAAGGCATTATGACGATTTCTGGTGAGTTATTGCTCCCTTTGTTTGAATCCATTCTTTTTTAGTTATTTACTACTTATTTACGGTCCATTAACCAGCGTGTTTCTAAGAAGAGAGTGATTAGTTGTTGTAGCTTTATTAGTCATAAAAGCTTTGATGCTTCAGTTCAGGCTGTGAATGTCTTAACCTGAAGCATCAAAACTTGAATGTAGGTGGTGAAGTTGTTGTTTAGGCTCCAATCTTGTCTTAATCGTTTCCTTGTGTTTAGTCGGAGGAAAATATGAGAAATTCTCATTGTTTTCTGTTGATTTAGGGACATTGTGGGCAACTATGCGGATATTATATTTGCGAACAGCGATGAAGCAAGAGCGTTTTGTCACTTTTCCGCAGAGGAAAGCCCTATTTCAGCGACAAGGTACTTGAGCCACTTTGTTCCGTTTGTTTCGGTGACAGATGGAATCAACGGGTCATACATTGGAGTAAAAGGAGAGGCCATATACATTCCTCCATCCCCGTGTGTGCCAGTCGACACGTGTGGTGCTGGAGATGCATACGCTTCAGGGATCTTATACGGTATCTTGAGAGGTGTCACTGACTTGAAGGGAATGGGAGATTTGGCTGCTACAATTGCAGCCACTGTGGTGGGTCAACAAGGAACCAGGCTTAGGGTTCAGGACGCGGTTGAGCTGGCACGGTCACATGACTTCCGGCTCAACAGTTCTGGTGTTCGAACAGATGTTGGGTCTTGATCAAATCTCTCTAGCTTGTGATTTTTAGCTTTGATTGATTCTTTGTTTCTATGTAGTAGTGCTTTTGCAAATTGAATTGTATTCTCTTTTTCATTTAGTGGAAACATTGGCATATTTGTCGTATGTAACATTTTAGTATATTGCCTCTTCTCACTGAATATATACAAGCAACTTTTATAATTTGATATCAACGAAATATATGTGAGTATTATATTGAATTTCACTACAAACGGGTCTTTTACTTATATGTTTATATTTGAACGTCAATATTTTCCTTCACTTTGCTAGACATTTGCGCTAATGTATATACATTCCTCCAGACTTACACAGGGAATATTCTGATTGCTCTAAACCCTTTTAGAAGACTAGCACATCTTTACACCAACCATATGGAGCCCCCAGCCGTTTCCCCTTCCTTACAGCTTACATGGCTTGAGTCTTGCAACTATTAGAGTAACTTATTCTTGAGTCAATTGGTTATATACGGTTTCCTTTTGCCAGTTTAACCTTAATTGATTTGCATAGTTGGTTTCCCGTGTATATATATTGATGGACAGTGCTAATCATCAATCTAGATCTTCTTTCTTTCATCTCTATCTTTCTCATTCACTAATAGCAACCACTGATTTAAAAAACACTTCTTGCAACCTCAAATAATATTTTGTTCATGGATTCTTCTTCTTCTTCTTATTTGTCTCGAAACTGGAGATTCAACGTCTTCCCGAGCTTCTCCGGTGAAGATCTCCGTAAAACCTTTCTCAGCCACTTTCTCAAGGAGTTTCAAAGGAAAGGAATCACCACATTCATTGATCATGATATCAAGAGGAGCCATTCCATAGGCCCTGAGCTCGTGCAAGCGATCAAAGAATCCAGGATCGCAGTCATATTTCTCTCTAAGATGTACGCGTCTTCGAGCTGGTGTTTGAACGAATTGCTCTTAATCATGAGCTGTAAGGAAGAGATTGGCCAAAGGGTGATGCCTGTTTTTTATGAAGTTGATCCATCTCATGTTAGAAAGCAGGTTGGCGATTTCGGAAAGGCGTTTGAAGAAACTTGTGTTGGGAAGTCCGAAGAGTTAAAACAGAGATGGACACAAGCTTTGATCCATGTCTCCAATCTAGCCGGACTGGATTCTCGCCTCTGGTTTGTCATTTTCCGTTTTTATTTCGGCATTCAAATTATTTTTACAGAAGTTAGAATCGAACCGAATCAAAGCCTCAAGTCTATATATATATGATGCTGATATGTGAATGCGCGGTCGTTTCGCTTTAGGAGCAATGAAGCGGACATGATTGAGAAACTTGCGTTGGACATCTCGAATGCATTAAATGTTACACCTTCAAGGGACTTTGATGATCTAGTTGGAATAGAAGGGCATCTCAAACATCTGAATCCATTGTTATCTCTGGAGTCTAGTGAAGTGAGGATGGTAGGGATTTGGGGTCCTGCCGGAATCGGGAAGACAACCATTGCAAGAGCTCTATATAATCGATTAGCTCCTACATTCCAGCATTGCGCATTTATGGAGAACATTAAGGAAACATGTAGGAGAATCAACCTTGATGATTACGGTTCCAAGTTGCATATGCAAGAAGAGTGTTTGTCTAGGCTTCTCAACCATAGAGATATCAAGATACCTCATTTAGGTGTGGTAAAGGAAAGATTAAAGGACAAGAGAGTCCTCCTTGTTCTTGATGATGTTGATGAACTCGAGCAACTAATTGCCTTAGCAAACGAACCTCGATGGTTTGGATCTGGAAGTAGGATCGTGCTGACGACGCAAGATAAACAGCTTCTGAGAGCACATGGGATCGATCGTGTATACAAGGTGGAATTTCCATCTAGGACTGAAGCTCTTCAGATATTCTGTCAGTCTGCTTTTGGCCAAAAGTACCCTTCTGTCGGTATCAGGGAGCTTGCGTTACAAGTTACTGATCTTGCTGGCTATCTTCCTTTGGCTTTAATTGTTTTGGGCTCATACTTGCGAGCATTCTCTAAGGAAGAGTGGAAATATGCAATGCCTAGACTTAGCACAAGTCTTGATGGTAAGATTGAGAAAACTTTGAGATTCAGCTATGATGTCTTGCATAGTAAAGATAAAGCCATATTTCTTCACATTGCTTGGTTGTTCAATGGTAAGAACGTCGAGGATTTTAAGACGTTCCTTGCGAATAGTAACTTGGACGTTGACCACGGACTTAAAGCCTTAGCTGATAAGTCTTTTATAGATACTCATTGCGGACGCATACATATGCACTCTCTGCTACAACAAATGGGAAGAGAGCTCATCTATCAACAGTCTGTTCACGAGCCTGGAAAACGCCAGTTCTTGGTTGATGCTGATGACATATGGAATGTACTTGCCTGCAATTCAGTAAGCACTTGTACAATTTTATCTTTACTTATAACGCTTAATGAAATAGTCTCTCACTCTTTGGAGACTTTTCAGGGTACGGGTACTGTTCTAGGCATATCATTCGATGTATCGAAAATCAACGGGGAATTATCCATAAGTAAGAAAGCCTTTCAAGGAATGCCTAATCTCCAGTTCTTGGAGATATACAAGAAACGGAGAGATGCTAGATCCAGACTAAATCTGCCCCATGGTCTGAACTATTTATCCCACAAACTTAGGCTGCTATGTTGGGACTCATTTCCGCTGAGGTCTTTGCCTTCCAAGTTCTGTCCAGAGTTCCTCGTGGAACTCAGAATGAGATTTAGCAAGCTTGAGAAACTATGGGAAGGAATCATCGTAAGTTTTCCTGTTTGTGAAATTTTTGTGACTTTCTCGGACTTTTTTATGGTATGTTCTAGTACATGACTCATAATAAAAAAAATATCATTGAGAATATATAATCTGTTAGTTTTGTAATTTTGTTACTCCTAAAATATTTTCTGCTACAAGGTCTTCTCATAATATAGTGAACTGACACGTCGCGTTATTTGTCGTGGTATGAGTTCAGCCACTTAGGAGTCTCAAAGTGATGGATTTGACTTGCTCCACAAAGCTCAAAGAGATTCCTCATCTCTCAAATGCCACAAACCTTAGGAAACTGTCAGCACTTGACTGCAAAAGCCTCAATGCATTCCCACATGTCCCTGACAGCATCGAAGAGCTTGAATTAAGCTACACGGGAATAGAAGAAGTTCCTCCGTGGATCGAGAATCTCTCTCAGCTGCATAGACTTTGGATGGCTGAATGCCCGAAACTGACCAATATCTCTATGAACATTTCAAAGCTCGAGAATCTTGAAGATGTGGATTTTTCGAACCGTGTGTGTGGTATCCCGTTTTCTGCAAGAATTTGTTGGGTCTCCGATGTCAAGAAAAGTCTGACGTTAAAGGCTAATAATATTGAAGAAATGTTACCAAAATGTATACCGAGGAAGGCATATACTTCTCCGGTTTCGTTGGATTTGAGCCGTAACGAAGATCTCGAAGCCATTCCAGATTGCATCAAACATTTCTCTCAACTTCATAAGCTTGACATAGGAGAATGCAGAAAGATTACATTTCTTCCACAGCTTTCGGATTCGCTTTCAGAGCTAAATGCACAAGAGTGTGAGTCGCTTGAGAAAATATATGGATCTTTTCACAATCCCGACATATGTCTCAACTTTGCAAACTGCTTGAGACTCAACAGAGAAGCAAGAGAGCTCATCTGTACAACACCTAGCAAATACGCAATCTTACCCGGTGAAGAACAGCTCGCAATGTTTACCGACCAAGCTTCTGGAAATTTCGTGAAGGTCGTCCATATGACTGAAAGACCCTTTCCTCGATTCTTGAGATCATATAACTATAAGGCTTGCATTAAGCTTGTCGCTCGCACAGCCGTCTATGACGATGACTCTGGTGGTATATTCCGTGTAGCTTGTTGCATAAGGCGCAAGCGCAGTGGCAGTGTTGTGTGGGATGAGTCGAAAGAGTCACACATACCTGTACTTAAAAGAGATCATCTCTTTACACTGGGAGGTTCTTCCATCCTAAACGAAGGCAATGATCCTGAAGTAGTAACAACATTCAGTGAGCTTCTGTTCGAATTCAAGGCCAATATAAAAGTGGAGGTCATAGGATGTCAAATTACAGTTCTTGAGGCAAAAGGGACGATGCTACAGAATCTAAAATGCAATAAAGAAATTTCCAGCCTGCCAAGATAAAAACGAGCCAACGAAGCTGAGGAACAAAGATAGGATCCTTCATAAAGAAGATTGTTTAGTGCACTGCTTAACGAAAGGGTTGGACCGCTTAAGCAAATATCTAGTCGAAATCAAAATCAACCACCTCTGAAACAAAATAAATCGAGATTTTAAATGAAAAATATCTAATGATTCGTAAGTTCGGAGTCATTTTTCGTCGAGAATTTCTGTTATGAGTATCATATGGAAAAAAAAATTTGGACCATTTCTCCATCTGTGGGTATCCTTGCGCAGGGGCCATACTTTTATGAAAAACAAATCAAAATATTGAGCAGCAAATCATATTTAAAGACTCTTCTAACATCTAAATCTAGAAATACATTGTAAAAGAGATGCGGTTTCTAGGATGTTAAAATTCTTTAAAATTTTTGTAACTCGTAGAAATAGTTTCATTCATTAGTATAAACTTTTTTGGATGTTATATGATATCATTTTATTTTTTTTAATTACAGTTTTCAGATTTTCAATGAGTTCATTGAAGAACAAGGAAGAATACTCAAACAGAGATAGAGTTCAGATACGACTGTTGATACTAGATTGTCCTGACTTCTGAATGTGAAGGGGACCATTTATACAGATAGAGGCTAGATACGTCTATTTGCAGTTAAGGGATTAGTTAAAAGGATCAAATTCCGAAATTGATAGTAAATGCTTTAAATTATTTTAGGTTTCCATCAACAGCTGAATCGACAATTTGATTTACACGGGAAAGGGAAATCTCATCTAATAGACGATAAAGTAAACGAATAAAACTTTCAAGTCTTTAATGAACCGCAATTTGACGTGCGTTCTAAGTTACAAATCAGAATGATTAAGGACAAATGTAGATAGGATTTTGAATTTGTTACTCACTTCATTGTGTGCTCTCATAATTGTCTTTTTTTTTCTTTTACAGTAATATCTCTCAGTCACATAAATTAACTTTACGAAAAAGTATAGATTAGGTGCAAACAGAATCCACACACCCCATAAACTATAGTATCATTATTATCTTTGAACGCTTCAAACACGTAGTTTAAAACTATTCTCAGTTTCTATCAAAGTTAACAGCTTCCAGTATTTAGTGTTCAATTATAGTGTGTTTATCAATAAAGAGTCATGATAAACATAGAAAATGTTTTCCTTTACACATATGTCGGCATAACAAATTGAATCAAAGATCATCTAAGCTGATATCGTTTATAATTTTTGCAAATCTCCCAAATATATAAAAATTATTACAGATCAACAAGACAACAAGTTTAACTCTCTCTCTCTCTCTCTCTTTTCCCGGCAAAACATTCGATCCAACCAAATTGAATTAAAAATTGTGAACAGAAAACCGATCTGAAATTTTAGTTTGGTTGAGGTCGGAAACAAAACTAAAGTTATTTTATTCTAACTGGTTTCAATTCAATATATGTATGTGTTTTGTAAACAGAATAATCCACAATGAGAGACTCCTCCAATGCATAAAATACTTACATTTTTTACACACATAAATTTACAGGGAACAAAAAAGAACCTGAATCGATTTTAATAAGAGATTTTCTTTTTGCCAAAATGATATTAATAAGAGTTGTATGATTGAATTATTGTAAAATAAATAAATAATTGAAAGGGCACATGCAGTCCACATGATGACTCAAATGGATCTTAAGATTGTAAATCTGATCGTTGGAGATTTGAGATTTTTCTTCTCTGCCCACATTATGAGCAACGTCCATTCATATTTGTTGGTCCACACAGACACATACCACTTTATCATTGTTATTATATCATTATTCATTCCCTTTAATACAGGCAATGCAAAACTTTAAACACTATGGTCATTTCCGTAATTTCGTATCGCACGTATTTCTTTATTTTGTTATCTTTTTAATTGAAAAAATTAAACCGGGAAAATGAAAGAAAAAGACGAGAGAGAGAGAGAGAGGGTGGCCACTCTGGTAACACCATTAACCCATTACCAATTATTTTCTACTCTCTTTTCTTTTCTTTTTGCATTATATATATATGCAGAAAAAAAAAGAATTGTTTTGCTAAAAAGTTCAAGACTTTGTGGAGAAGCAATCCGACCCAGTGAAGAAGAGACCAGAATCGATCTGGGGTTTCTGTTTACTCTCCCCTTGCAATGCCGGAGATTTAGCAGCCCAACATTTTCTCGGCACCTTGCTATTTGCTTCTGATTCTTCTGTTCTTTCTCTTTTCTTCTGAGATTCCAATTTTACCGTCTCCTTCCTTTTGATCTTCTTCAGCAACAATGGCGTCCAGAACCAAGTGGGGAATTTTTCCTTCTCTTTTTATGTTTTATGTTTTTATTTTTACTAGAACCAAACTAGTTGAACTTGGAAGACAATTGGATCTGAGATGCTGTCTTCTGTTTTCTTTGTCGGAAATGTAGTTGTGGTTTTTTGTGTGTGTGTATGGATTCTATGTGGGTCACATTCTCTGGGCAGCTTTGTTTTTTTCTTCTGGGTATATCTAGTGATCTGTTTTCTTTTTGTTGCATTAAATTCTGTTACCTTTATCTGAATTTTCCAAAATTTGGTTTGGATCTTGCAGAAGCTAGAGTCACTTGTAGAGTTATTTGTCTTAAAAAGTCTTAATCTTCCGTTTGTTCACTGTAACAGTTAGATTACTTTTCCGGGAATTCTGCAATATGTTCTTTCACTTTGTCAGATCACTCGATGTACTGTGGAAATATGCGTGTTTTGGATATAACTGAAGTACTTACCTATCTTCATTTAGATGCTTATTGATCTGATTATTGATAATTACATCTCTAAAAACTGAGATGGATCCTATTCCTAGCAATACAAACCATGGAAAGTGGAAACTGGTTTAACTTACTTAAGTTGTTAATGCTGGATTTAGATCCATAGATTCACACAAAAATGGAGATGATCTCGTCTGTTTGTTTCGTTATTGTTCATCGGTGTGATTGTGACATTGTACTTTTTTACCTTTGTAGAACTGGTTTAATGGAGACTCCTCGTAGCAAACCATCGCCGCCAGCACCAAGAGTGAATAAATCAACAGGAGGAACCAAATCCGATGGCAGTTCGCCATCCCCTGTGCACAGCACTCGTCTTTCACTAGACCGTTCCCCACAATCTGTTAACTCCAAGCCCACTCCTGATCGTCGGACTGCAAGAGTTCCTACTCCGCCTGAGGCAAGTCAAACCAACTCCATCCATTTTACAACTTGACGCTTCTCTGTTTAAAATTCCAAATTTGGAAAAACTATCTTTATTGATCATCATTTCCCTTTTGGCATTTCAGAAGGCTCAGTCACGGTTAGGGAAGGCATCATCTGAGCTACAGGCTCAGCTGAATCAGATTCAGGAGGATTTGAAGAAAGCTAACGAGCAAATAGCAGTGCTCAAGAAAGATAAAGCTAAAGCTCTTGATGATCTTAAAGGATTTGAAAAACTGAACAAAGAAGCCAATGAGAAACTCAGAGAGGCATTGGCAGCTCAGCAGCGCGCTGAGGAGAGTTCCGAGATTGAGAAATTCCGAGCGGTTGAATTAGAACAGGCGGGAATTGAAGCGGTTCACAAAAAGGAAACCTCTTGGAAGAAAGAGGTTGAGTCTGTTAGAAGTCAGCATGCTTTGGACATCTCAGCTCTTCTCTCTACCACGGAAGAGCTCCACAGGATTAAACAAGAATTGGCTATGACTGCTGATGCTAAAAACAAGGCGCTAAGTCATGCCGAGGAAGCAACGAAGATTGCTGAAATCCAGGCTGAGAAGGCGGAGATGCTTTCTTCTGAGTTAAGCCAGTTAAAGGCATTGCTTGGTTCAGAGGAAGAAAAGAAAGCTATTGAAGGCGATGAAGTTGTGTCTAAACTGAAATCCGAAATTGAGATGCTGAGAGGGAAACTTGAGAAAGTTAGCATCCTCGAGAATACGGTAAAAGATCAAGAAGGGTCCATCGAACAGCTCCATGTCGATCTCGAAGCTGCTAAAATGGTTGAATCCTGTGCTAATAGCTTAGCAGCTGAGTTGAAGAACGAGGTTGATAAACTTGAAAAACAAGTTGAAGAATCAAATAAGTTGAGAGCATCTGCTTCTGAATCTTTAGAGTCAGCTATGAAGCAGCTGGGGGAAAACAGTCATGCGCTTCATGAGGCAGAGTTAAATAATGCTGCGTTAAAAGAAAAGATTGAGTCGCTGGTAACGACGATTGCAAGGCAGGAAAAAGATCTTCAGGAATCTCAACGCCAGGTTTGCATTTCTAACGAAGAAACTTCTAAGCTTGAAAAGCTTGTTCAGTCAGTAAAATCCGACCTTACAACCGCCCAGGAAGAAAATGCTAGGGCTTTGGACAATGAAAAGACTGCAACATCACATATTGAGAACCTATTGAATGAAAAGACGGAACTTGCAATAGAGTTGGAGAATTGGAAGAAGGAAGAAGAGAAAAGCAAGAAAGCTATGGAAAGCTTAACTTCGGATTTGCAGGAAGTATCTATGGAGGCAAGGGAGGCTAAGGAGAAGCTATTGACATGTCAAGCAGAGCTTGAACATTGTGGAACCCAGATTGAAAGTTTGAAGTTGGCTGCAAAAGAGACAAATGAGAAGTATGAAAAAATGGTTGAGGATGCAAGAAACGAAATTGATAGCCTGAAAAGTAGTTTAGAAAACACTCAGAACGAGATTGTCAATTCGAAGACTGAGTGGGAACAACGAGAACTTCATTTGATGGCTTGTGTGACGAAATCGGAAGATGAAAAGCTCTCTGTGCAGGGAGAACTTAGCAAGGTGGAGAATTTGCTTAATCTTAAGGAAATTGAGGCGCGGGAAGCCAAAGAAGAAGAAGCTAATACGAAAAAGAATCTTAAGGAACTTGAGGAGGAGCTTAAGGATCTGCAGGAACGAGTTGGAGAAGCGAAAGCTGAAAGTATGAAACTTAAAGAAAGCTTGTTGGAGAAAGAAAACGAGCTAAAGAACGCTGATGCAGAAAACAGAAAGCTCAGAGAAATGGAGGTTTCTTCTCTCGAAAAAATCGACGAGTTGTCAAAGGTGAATGAAAGCTTGGTGGATAAAGAAACAAAACTGCAGAGCATTATTAAAGAAGCGGAGGAGCTCAGAGGGAGGGAGATTGATTATCTCAAGAAGATTGAAGAGTTGTCTGCGGCGAATGCGAGCTTGGTTGACAAAGAAACCCAACTGTTGAGCATTGTTCAAGAAGCTGAGGAGCTTAGAAGAAGGGAACTTGCTTGTCTGAAGAAGATTGAAGAGTTAACAGCAGTGAACGAAAAATTGGCTGATAAAGAAACGAAGTTGCAGAGCACCATTAAAGAAGTTGAGGTGCTCGAAGAACGGGAGGCTGTGTATATCAAGAAGATCGAGGAGTTGTCTTTGTTGAATGAGAGATTAGTTGAGGAAGAAGCCAAACTGCAGTCCGCTGTTCAGGAGAATGAAGAGTTAAGAGAAAAGGAGTCTTCTTATCATAAGAAGATTGAAGAGCTGTCCAAATTAACTGAAATCGTTGCTGATAGAGAAACCAAACTCCAGAGTTCTACTCAAGAAAATGAAGAGCTTAGAGAAAGGGAGGCTGCCTATCTCAAGAAGATTGAAGAGTTAGCGATGCTGCAAGAAAATCTTCTTGACAAAGAAAATGAGCTTGATGGTATGGTCCTTGAGATTGAGGACCTAAAAGCCAAGGATTCTCTAGCCGAAAAGAAGATTGAAGAGCTATCAAATCTTAATAAAAGCTTGCTCATGAAGGAGACTGAGTTACAGGGTGTTGTTTGCGAAAATGAGGAGCTCAAATCCAAAGAGGCTTCATCGCTTAAGACAATAGAGGAGTTGTCTGAGCTTAAACAAAATTTGGTTGATAAAGAAAATGAGCTGAAGACTGCAATTGTCGAGAATGAGAAGCTCAAGGCCAAAGCTGCCTCATCGGTTCAGAAGATTGAAGAGTTGACAAACCTTAAACAGACTTTACTTGATAAAGAGGAGGAGTTGCAGGGTGTTTTCCATGAAAATGAGGAGCTTAAAGCCAAAGAAGCATCGTCTTTGAAGAAGATTGATGACTTGTTACATCTCGAGCAGAGTTGGCTTGAGAAGGGAGACGAATTTCAAAGAATTAATCAAGAAAATCAAGACCTTAGGGTGCAGGAAGCTTCAGCGGCAAAGAAGATAGAGGAGTTGTCAAAGATGAAAGATAGTCTACTTGACAAAGAATCCGAGTTGCAGGCTGTAATTCATGATAATGTTGAGCTGAAGGCCAGGGAGGCTTCCGCGCTTAAGAAGATCGACGAGTTATCAAAGTTACTAGAAAAAGCTTCTTCCACACAAGAGAGATCAGATGAAAACGGCAAGCTCAGTGACATCGAAAAAGGTTATGACTTACTCCCGAAAGCTGTAGAATCTTCAAAGGAAAATGGTTCCAGGTGCATAGAAGAGATTACTAGAACCGATCCTTCTAACCACAGAACCGGAGAACAAAAGGTACAAGAAAGTCCAATGGAAGCCATTGATAAACATTTGAAAGATGACACATCAAGCCATTGGTCTGCTCCCAAGGTTGAAAGGCTAGGAAAAGAAGACAAAGATCAAGACTCCATGGAAGGGGGATTCAAGACGTGGGAAGGTTACCATATAGAAAAGAGAGAAGCTTCTTCAGAGAGAGAGTCAGATCACGACTTTGCTGAAGAGGAAGACGAATCGAAAGCAGAAGGCAGTGAAAACTTCGATCAGTTAAGCAATGGCTTGTCTTCTGCAGAAAACGCCGAAGATGCTGGAAGCCTGCTCTCAAAGGAACAACAGCAGAAAAAGAAGAAACCTTTGCTCCGAAAGTTTGGAAATTTACTGAAAAAGAAGAGTACAAGCAGCAGCAGCAGCCATAAATAGAGGGAAGATCTGATGATACTGTTATCATCTCTATTGCAACTGAACATTATTCCTTGGTTGATTTGTCTTAAATCTTTTAAGAGTATAGTTTCAAATTCAATTTTTTAAGGTGTTTGATCTCTATTAGATTAAGGCTCTTCTTCTCTGTTTCTTCAAATTGAGATATAATTGACTGAAATTCATATTCAAATTAGGTAACTGAAAAGAGGAATCATCCCATTCAAGTACAGTCAGTGAAGTGCGAGAGAGAGACCGTATCACTCGTCCTTTTTTATTTCTCTTAGATGCATGGGCTCTTTAGTAATTAGTAACAAAATTTGGAGTATTTATTTGTACTTTAAGAAGTAACTTTAAATACACAGGTTAGGTTTGGTTCGACTTGATATCAATTTATTGATTAGTGTTGTGTATTACTATTTACAGTCGCTAAGCATTTTCTTAGTGCACTAAAAAAACCTACGTAGTGTCCTCAACCAACAAAATACGATGATCACTGAATGAAATAGCCCAATAAAGAGGTTGTCCAGAAATATAGATCTTTTACGAACAAAGCCACGAGGCCCATGACCATCGAACAACCAGTCTACCATCAAGTATTGGCTGCTGACGTTAAGTGTTCTCAACTAGAATATTTGGTATTTATACATTGAGAGATACGTGATTTCTTGTAGCATACTAGCATTATTAGGGTCAAATATAAAACGTGATTCAAAAGGAAATGGATCTAGAGAAGACCTTCTTCACAGCTTTCCACGTGAAGGAAGAGGATCTAATGAGTGACAAAGGTGGTCTCATAAACCTCGGAGACGACGGAGAGTACGTATAAAACGCCGATGATTTATCAGAATCAAGTGAAGTTTTAATTGTATCTTCTTTCTCGACGATGGAATCATCCACGCTCTCTTGATTGTTCTCCTCAACATTCCAAAACCGAGCCTCTTTACGCTTCTTTTTTACCATTTCCAACACATCAAGCTTGTTGCAAATCCCCCAAACCGTCACCTTCTGTTTGTAGTAGTCTACTTTCACTGAGTAGATTCCTGTTTATAAGTTAAAAAACAATAATATTAGTTTTTTTTTCTATATGCGTCTACAATATATAGATCATTAATAACCTTTGAGATGAGAAAGAGCCTTCCTAATTTTGTTCTCGCAACCGTAAGAATACAAAGGCACCATCATTTCTACGTACTGTGCTTCCACCTTGTTGTATGCTGGCACGATTTGCAGATCACCCATTATATAGTTTATATGTATTATGAGAGGTTTCCAATTTCTTAACTCAAACCACGCACACTTATCTATATATATATAGAGAGAAAGAGATACACACACACGTATACATATATATATATATATATATATATATGTGTGTCTGTACGTGTGTGCGTTTATGTATATACATAGACGACAGTAACTGGGCTAGATGCAGAATAGATCATGAGGTGCATGTTGTTGATGTCGTCATGTTGTAAGCTCTTTAGGATCTAGTGACTTGGATTTAGTGTAAAGTGTGTCACCACTTTTTTCTTTGTTAATAAGGTTTCACGAAAAAGGCCTTTCTGTGGACTTTGGATCCCATGTTATATGTTCCTCTTTTTCTTTATCCCACCCAAAACAGAAAACTTAAATTGGATCTTTTGAAATTGACCAATCTAAAATCAAATTATTTTCAGTAAAAAACTACACAAAAGCCCCTTTTCTTTGGATAGATCGATACATGATGCCTTTTATATTTTCTTATCATAGTTTCTTTTACTTTTTTTTTTTTAATTGCGTAGATTCTTTTGTTTATCTACTATCTTAACACGGTCACCTTAAGCGACAACTGTATAATATGTTTATTAGTCTATCTAGTTTTGATTAATACCAAAATATATGATAACTAAAAACGTGTGGTCTTATGGCTATTTCGAGTGGGTAGATGATTTTTCATGTAGCTTAAAGTTAGAGTTAGAGTTCGAATTCCATTATCTACGAAAATCGTAGTAGTTTATCTTGGCTCGTGTAGACATCGTAAGTGTCAGGAACATCCGGTTTACTACAAATTAAAGTTGGGAATAAATCTGCATTTGGGGTTGGAATCTAGCACGATTATGAATGTGGAATGACTGATCCAAACAAAGCTGAAACTTATTTAAAATCTTTAAAAAGGTAACTTATGAAAACGCAAAGGGTTGATGCATGGCATTGACGTGGACACATAAAGAAAGAGAAGACATTTTTGAAAGGTGGAAATGGAATTCGTCATTACCAAATTTTAATTATTGTCATATATTATCTCTTGACGTCGATATCTTAAAGTTGAACGGCGCCGATCTTGATGAGTCAGACATATAAGCCTCACCATGTGAAATCCATTATAAACTTTACTTTTCCATGCATTATGAATTTAAATCCTCTAAAATTAATTAACGACGAAAAGTCAAAAGAATGAATAATAACACAAATGGATTTAGTAGCTGAATAGCTAGACAGACCCAATATATGTATGAGCAGGCTGGCACTGAGCCCAATAGTAACAATCAGTGAGGCCCATACAAATGTTCTCCTGTCCACGAAAATCGCGTGACGACGCGCACCTCGTTGGTCCGGCGAAGAAGAAGAAGAGTGAAGACGCCTTTTAAGAGGTTTTGTATCGGAAAGGGTTTTTCCTTTCTTCATTCTCTGATTGATAGCATCCCACACACACACAATGACAATGATGAACCACCTCGTCCGTAGAAGTACCGTCGGTTACACCGCCATGAGGTCCATTGGTTACCTCCGGCAATCATCCGCCGCCTCTCCATCTCCGATTCTCTCCTCCTCCGCCGCATCAACCGTTCGCCAGTTCACCTCTGCCGGCTACCCTTCCAACAGGTTAGGATCATTTCGTTTACGCATTTTGAATTTTCAGATTTGGAGTTAGGAAAACCGGAATTGGCTTAATTTGGAATTTGGAATTTGGGATGTGATGTGTTAGCTTTCAATTAACGCCGCCGGTGAACTGGGGAGTCCGGATAGTACCGGAGAAGAAGGCTTTTGTGATTGAGAGATTCGGTAAATTCGTCAAGACATTGCCCTCGGGGATTCACTTCCTCATTCCCTTCGTGGATCGCATTGCTTATGTTCATTCCCTCAAGGAAGAAGCCATCCCCATTCCCAATCAGACTGCCATCACTAAAGACAACGTTAGCATCCACATCGATGGTGTTCTCTACGTCAAGGTATATCTTCTTTTCATTTTACCATTCCATTTTATTTTTGTTTTTCCTTCTTTTAATCGATCTGTTATACTTTGTGTGTGTGTGTGTGTGTGCAGATAGTGGATCCTAAGTTAGCTTCGTATGGCGTTGAGAGTCCTATCTATGCTGTTGTGCAGCTTGCTCAGACCACCATGCGTAGTGAGCTTGGTAAGATCACGCTTGATAAGACCTTCGAGGAACGTGATACTCTCAACGAGAAGATTGTGGTTCGTTCCCCCTCTCTCTTTTTTTTCATGTTTTACGTCGCACTCTGCTTTTTCAGTTCCATTGCATTTCAAAGGAATTTCAATTCCGCCAATGTCAAGTCACGTTAGCTTGTTGCTGTTTAGCTGTAACATTTAATTATGGTCTCGTGTTAGATACCAGGATTTTAGATTCAGCTATGGACTTTACTCATGTTGTATACCCTCTTTTCCAAACTACAAGGAGACCTTATGGTTAGAGGAAATATTCCCATTGAAGAAGATAAACATGTGATGGAGTTTTTAGACGGATTTACATTCTTGCAGGAAGCCATCAATGTTGCTGCAAAAGAATGGGGTCTTCGGTGTCTTCGTTATGAGATCAGTAAGTTGTTTTCTTTTTTTGCTTTCCAAGTGATTTAGCTACACATCCTTTTCTGCTTATTTCTAATTTCATGCATCCTGCAGGGGATATTATGCCCCCTCATGGTGTGAGGGTTGCTATGGAGATGCAAGCTGAAGCTGAACGTAGAAAGAGAGCCCAGATTCTTGAGTCTGAAGGTAACGTTGCCTTAACTTGTCCTTGAAAAGTCGTATTCTGAGATTTAACACTGATTGTTACAATGCTACTGGCTCATAATTCCCTTATTATTCTTGGCTAAAAGCTAATTACTTTTTTTTTTTTTGGGATTTTCCATTTTGCATTTTGAAAACAAAAAGCCTGCTTAACAGTTTTTAATCCTTTGTTTTACTATATTTAACAGGAGAAAGGCAAGCCCATATCAATATTGCTGATGGTAAGAAAAGTTCTGTAATCTTGGCATCTGAAGCTGCAAAGATGGACCAAGTGAATCGAGCACAAGGTTAGTATACAGCAGAGTAACATGTTGTTAGTTAAGTTCATTAGAAGATTTTTAGCTCCATTTCGTATTCTTTCACTATATACCGATGAATACTTGGTGCCTGCTTATCCTTTAATGATGTTCTTCAGGTGAGGCTGAAGCAATACTGGCTAGAGCACAAGCAACTGCTAGAGGCCTTGCCATGTTATCTCAGTCTCTCAAAGAAACTGGGGGAGTAGAGGTGAGTTTTAACAAACTAGCTTGATTACTTAATTCTTCATAGTAGGTACACAAATTGCTTCTCCCGTACTCTCTTGATTCTCTCGGGACAGAGGTTTCTGTGTCTTCTTGGACTTGCCAAATTGTGATGGTTTTAAGTCGTAGCTGTAATATTTAATTGGTTTATGCCTTTTGGCTCTTTTTTTGCTGTCCAAATGTGATCTTATGCTTCATCGCTGTACAATTTGCAGGCTGCAAGTTTGAGAATTGCAGAGCAATACATTCAAGCCTTCGGTAACATTGCCAAGGAGGTAAACAAACAAATCTCATATAAAATCTCTTGGCATTGCTTGGGCTTATCTAATCTTGAGTGTTTTTCTTTTCTGGTGTTTAGGGTACGACAATGTTGCTTCCAAGTACTGCTTCAAATCCTGCTAGCATGATTGCGCAAGCTTTAACGATGTACAAAAGCCTTGTCAACCAAGCTCCAAAAAGCGATCACCAAGATACAGCAGCAGTGGAAGGTGACTGGCAAGACATAGATGAGAAAGAGACATCAGACGGCTCTAAAAACCGATCAGACACAGAGAAACCAGGTCACACCGGTGTACCACAATTTTCTCTTCAGAGTCGCATTAAGGAGCCATAGTAGCCAGCTAAACCAAGAATGAGATAATTCTTTGTGCCTGAGAAAACAGAAAGCCATCTTTTCCAGTTTTCAAATTTGAGTCACTATCGTCTTACCCGTTTGAGCGGCAAAGAATAACATTGTCATTTGGCAAATAGAAAACATATCTAAACATCGATTCTCTGAAAGTGTTTTACCACATGATTTGCTATGAACATTTAGCTATGAAAGTCTGGTTATCTGTCACAACTCGTTGTTTTGTTATTCAGTTTGGTTGTAGTACAGAAAATGTTGGCAACTTCCAGCGGAAAACCCACTGTCCCTAAACCGGACATAGAAGAACGGTGGAGCATGAAGCTATCCTCCGGATAAATAGATCATCACAGAGATTTGAAGGTGTCATGGTTAATGAATTTGAAATTGACAAAAACTTTACCTGAAATAGCTTAGTCCATATACGATCTCCTATATTTATATCTTCACAGGCCTCTTCTCCATTTGCTCAACCTCCAATTATAAAAAAAAACAAGAAAGTCGTTTGGCATCTTTGTCTCGAGGAGTTCTCTTTTCTCCCCTCGTCTATTTTTCCTCCACAGCGCTTCCCATTGTACATATTTGTTTCCAAGCTAATCCTTTCATTTTAAAAAAAATAATAATAATAATGGGAGGCTGTGCGAGCAAACCTAAGGAATCTGACATCGTCGAAGGCTCTGCCCCGACCGACAATGCTGTTGTTGAGTCCAAGAATGCCACGACCGAGACAGATACCACCTCAACTCAGGTTTTGTGAATCCCATTTGATCATTTCTTTTGGCTTTGTCATTGGGGTCTGTCTCTCTTCGATATGATTTCATCTTCTTCGTAAGAGTTTTTTGGTATAACCATAACTTAAAGAATCACTACAAATTCTTGATTGAAAAAAGCTCATATTAACACGACACTATTGTTACTGATATGTTGATTCACAGGAGAAAAAGGAAGAGTCTAGTGAACAGGCAAAGATGGAAGGTGAGACAAAAGAGGACTCCTCTGAGGCAACCAAGGCCGAGCCAGCTCCAGAAGCTGTGAAGGCAGATGAGAAAGCTCCTTCTGAGACTGAGCCACAAACACAAGAGACCGCACCTGCCAAAACCGATGAGGCGCCTCTTGTGGTTCTTTGATTTTTCATTTCCAAATATTAAAATCCATGTGTGTCTGCAAGTACTTCTCACATTAATTATAATTCGTATGTTCATCACTTTTGTATTGTCAATGCCATGTACATTGTGTTGTTCCCGCCTCTAGTAATTCTATGAGATTTGATTATGAAAATGATCCTCTTTACTACAGTTGCAATCAGATTATGTGGCCTCAAAACTTCAAACCTGTGGCCCAAAGCACATTACTTGTTGTGCCTAGTGACATACGTCCGATTACATGGATTGCAATAGTGGAGGAAAATCGGGATTAATTCTAATGCATGATTCGAAAATCGCAACTAGTCATATGACTCCGTTAATTCGGCATTTTGTGAGCAAATTGGCGGACAAACTTCTTTAGGGTTACTTTCTTGCCTCCCAAGATTGAAACCTCTCGCACATCTCAAACGGTATCCACACAACATTGTCTTGCGCTCTGTCCCTGTTCCTCATGTCGATGGTCTCCCCGTTGGCACCGAGACAGCCTCTGAATTCTCGGAGTAAACAAACTCTTAATTTACCATTTCTTGTGGCGGTTAAGCCGCCGAGAAGCATTACCAGCGGGATTCGAGGGACGGGTCAAAGGACGCTGAGTTATTTGGGGAGGATGGATTCAGTAACCACTGGTCTTGTCTCATCCATCGGTTAAATGTTTTGTGAACCATTGCGGGTTAGGATCGATGTGGGAATCACTGGCGAGTGATAGTCAGATAGTCTTGGTGCCACAAATAGCTGAGAAAGTCATCAACACAAGATTCATGAGTGAGAACTCGAGGTTTGAAGTGGTAAGAGATTAAACTGGATGATTCTCGAAAGAGAGCTTGCGCGATGCTATCAAGTATCAACAGTGTGATAAAAAGGGACAGCGAGCTCGGGAATCTGGTGAGGAAGAATCACACCAAGTGGAGGGAGACACTAACTAGTCCTGGACTAATGACCGATTATATAGATAATTTCATAGCATCATTGAAGGATCTAATAATCCATTAGACCAACCATGACTAAAATTACGAGTTTGTAAGAAAGAAAGAAAAATTCTGATGTTTCTAAGTAGCACTGGGTGATCAAAAAGGTTAGAAACTAACTTTCTAGAAGTGGTTCTGTTTTCTAGTTGGCTTGAGAATAAGGTGTTTCTTGTTTTTATGGTTCAGCTCGTGTGTTACTTGTAGTACTTTCAGTTTAGCTATTTGTTTAAGATTGCCTTGTGAATTAGCTTTCCAGCAAAAGAAAAAATCAATACGATAGGATAATGGACCAGTTAAATGCTAAGAGCGAAACGAGTTTATCTTTATTATATAACTAAGGGAGGAAAAAGACAGAGAGAAATAGCAAAAGAAACAAAGAAACAAACTTAGAAAGAGAGAACTGCAAATGAGTTTTGTAAAGGGACAAGATCGCAAATCATATTATTTAATGGTGCCATTTAGCCAAATTTTCTCTAACGTAATCAGGGCACCATTTGATGATGAATCAAGCATTGTTATGTGTGCAAAGCTTCTGGATCAATTGCACAACATCATCAGATGAGTCAAGGAAATAGCTAGCCTTAGTGTGATTTTTTCCAATAGCTACGGAGAAGTAATTCTCTCCCTTTAGGTCAACCACAGTCGATGACACCTTCTTGGGGGAGCCACTGTCTGAAGAAGGATAAGACTTAGTTTTCTTGGTTGATTCGGGCTCGAAAAAGGTGTAAACGTCTTCGTCCTGTAACAAATATCAACCCTTGTATAAAACCCATGGATAGTTTAATGTTATTATAGGTATAATAAATATTTGGTTGCACAAGAGGCTTACCTTCCCCAAGAAACTACCAATGCACAAGACATAATCAATTGGTGTAGTCATCGACTTATTTTGCAGTACTATTTCTCCGAGGATACGCTCCATTGCACTTCCCTAAGGTAACAGAGAAGAGAGAACATATGATAGATCCGAAAGCATGTGATTCTTTTGATTATTGACATATAGAAACACATGAAAACAATAACATTAAGTACCTTTGTTACACCAACCGCATGGACTTCAACAGAATGGCGTCCTCGAACAACATCCACTGACGCATTAGATATTGGTCCTGCCCACAAGTGCTGTAACATATCTCTTGCTTGAGCTCTCCCGAATTCAGCATCTAAAAATAAACAAAGATAAGTGTCGGATGAGAAAAAGGCAAGTGGATGATTTACGTAGCTATATCCGCTGGAGAATAGTCTGAGCTTTTATCCTAGTAGTGACACGCGAGTCAACAAAATGTATATATTTGAGCTCCATATGTGTATAAAGTAAATCACCTGTATATTGGTAATTCCATACAACTGAAGTCTCGCTTATTTCAAAATATGATCCCGGAGTTCTTTCAGTGAAGTACTTGAAAACATGCTGTAGACAAAGCAACCACAGAAGATTGAGGAGGGTAAAGTACAATTATATATCAAACTTGGGTTCTTAGATATATGTACTAACCTTGACACCCTCAACCCATTCCAGATTCATGTGTTCTGGCATTTTTGTCACCCATTCTCCACTTGAATGCCTTAGAAAAATCCCATTTTCCGCGGCCAGCCAGATATTAGAGTCTCCGAAGTTCTGGTTTTTAGGGTACTAAATCAGTCCACAATGAGAAAATAAGTAAGATTTGAAAAGAAAAAGAGCGCAATATATACTTTATCCAATCTGCTTTTTTCACTTCTACTCAGGACAACTACTGTTGTTTTTGGATCACTGCATAATGCTTTTAGTCTTTCATTTAGTTGTGGGTGAAGTTCAAGTTTCATTCCGTCGCCTCTTCTCTCTTCGTTTTTACCCAGTTTAGTGAGCGTTCCATAGAAACCCTGAATTTTTTTTTTTCACAGTTATAAAGATTAGCGACCGCAAGAATATGCATGTATATATATATATATATAACACATTAACACACTTACAAGAATTAGCAGCCTATTCTTAGACTTTGAATATTGTTGAACCACATCATGTTGTGGAAGTTCATGTGGGACATTTCCAGTTTGTAGCTCCGGATTACTTGTAATCTCATTTAGTTTACTACAACAACAACAAAAAATTGTAAGAATCAACTAATGAAAAGAACAAAAGTTGAGACACGATCTAAAAGAGAGTTATCGTTTGATTTGCACATACTTCATAAAATCATCTGCCCACTGTTGAGTAGAATGAGTCTTCACATACTGAAAATTGAGTTGATGTTTTCTCTCCTTTTCTTCAGATGACATGTTTAGAGCTTCTCCAATGGCAGTAGAAACTTCTTTAATGTTCCAAGGATTCACAAGAAGAGCTCCGGCACCAAGCGACTGTCCAGCACCTGCAAACTGTGAACCTCAAACAAAAACAAATTAATTTTGAACATTATTGGTATATTAGATTCATAAATATATTTCAGACATAAATTAATATGAACGTAAGAACTCTCTAAATTGATTTACCTCGCTTAGAATGAGAACCCCTTTTTCCGCTTTTTGGCAGGCAACAAATTCAGAACTCACAAGGTTCATTCCATCTCTCAAAGATGTTACGAGCAATACATCTAAAGAAGAAAGAAAGAAAATATATATACTTATTTCTTGAATCAGTAAAAAAAACTTATTTCTTGAAAATATACATGGACAATACGACCTATAATCCAATATATATGGAAGACATTTTTCATTTTCTAGATGAAATTCTACACTTTATACATGGCAATCCGAGATATGTTTTAGAGTGAGGTTATATCAATATGAATGGCATAAGACATTTTATCTTAGAGTGTTAGAAATTTCACATTGACAAGAAATTGAACCAAATCTAATTTATATGTAACTAATCTATTCATTGTCAACTGGTTCAGAGATGAAAGGTAACATCATTGAACCCTACATAATACATAACCAAATTATGAATTGTAGTACAAAAATTACCTGTGATAGCATAAAGTGCGCATAGTTGATTAAAGTCAATAGAACAATCCTGATATATAAAGAGGGAACACTTATCAAAATCTATAAGAGTTAGAAAATGTAGGACTCATGAGAGAATGAAAGAGAGAAAAGACAAACCAGGTGAATTATTGGAACAGCAGAGATAGAACCAAAACGACCATTAATTCGTCCAACAAGTCCATGACATTGGTCTTTGATCTTTTGATCTGAAAGAGGACACAACCACAATCCTATGAATTGATGCGCATATTATCTAGAACAAGAAGAAGAGATAGAAAAACTTACATTCACCAATACCATTCCTTGTTGGCACCGCAATCTGAAGTAACATGACTTTACCACGCCAGTCTTCATTTTCCTCGAGAAATTTCTCAAATGCCTGATACTTTTGTGGAATCCCTTTGATCATGTCGAGACGATCAACACCCAATATCAACTGTCAACAAACATAATGATGTTAAATCTTTTCTTCTTTTAAGCATCGAGTATTATGAAAGTATTAATCTACCTTTCTGCCCCCGAAATCTGTTTTAAACTTCTTCATGTATTGTGTGACCTCAGAGAGTTTACTTGTGTTTATGAACCTCTCAGGTTCTATCCCAATNAAAAAAAAAAAAAAAAAAAAAAAAAAAAAAAAAAAAAAGACTCAATTTCATGAGGAGATGGTTAAATCATAGCAAATCGTCAATCTTAAGAGATTTTTAAGATGGGTCCTTACAACAGCTACACGAGTGGCTTTGCCCTGATCCAAAACTCCTTCAGATGTTGCTTCGATTCCAAGAATACACATGCATGCATTCACGAAATGTCTTGCAAAATCATAGGTATGGAAACTAGAACAAACAAACAAACAAAGCAAGAGAGAAAAAAAAGAGTATGAGATAAGTTTACTTTTCAAATCCCAAATATATAACTACTACACTGTTAATAGTAAAAGATATTACCCGACTAAATCAGCAGTAAGAACAGAACGAAGCAGTTCGGATCGCGAGGGCAAGGTTTTGTACATCTCGGAGGAAGGGAATGGTGTGTGGAGAAACCATCCAACTTTCATCTTACTGTTGTATTCTTTTAGATATTGAGGAAGAAGCATAACATGATAATCGTGGCACCAAACCACATCACCTTCTTTATAATGTTCTTTTACCACATCAAAGAAAATTCGATTGGCTTTCTTGTATGCATCATACTGTGACTGGTATGTTATGTTTGCATCGTTACGATATTCTGGTGGGGTTCCCAAGTAGTGAAAAATCGGCCACAGGATATTGTTGCAGTAGCCATTATAGTATTGATCACAAACTTCTTCCAAAAACACTGGGATACACCCCTATAAATCAAAAGCAAGAGTTTTAATCATCATCTTATCAACTAAGACATGAGTAAGGCTTTACCAAATAAACTAAGACATGAAATAAGGTCTTGATTATTTGTTTGTGTTTATGTTTGTTTTTTTTTTAGAATTTATTTTCGTGTGTAATTCTCTTGAACGATACCATAGTCTTTAGCATATTAAAATCTTTGTTAATTCCAAACGCATACGGAATTTTTTTTTTTTTTTTTTTATGTTTTCAGTTGCATTTTGCAAAAATATTTTATGAAAATCTCAAAATATTTTATATATTAAACAGGCAGTTTTTTTTAATATGTTTTCATATCTAAATAAAAACGCAATAAATTAGAGATTGGGGTCATCATCCAGTTAACTGATGTCGTTGATAAACTACTAATTATGTTTCTAACTACTTACAAACTAGATAATCATATAAAAATATTTTTAATTATTTTATAATATTTAATTTTAAAATTATATTTTAAATAAAAAAATAATTAAAAATATTTAAATAGTTTGTAAATAATATTAAAAATATAATTATCTAATATAGTGTTTAATTTTATGTTTGTGAATTTAAAAATTTATAATATAATACAAAAAATTTTAATCGAAAAAAAATTAAATAGATATTTTGGATTATAATTTTCTAAATAACTGAATTTATCTAATGTAAATATAATTTGATGATAATTTGTTTATATATAATATTACATCAAGTTTTTACATATGATATAAATTTAAAATAAATTATAATATAAAAATAAATAAATATGTTTTATGGAGATTTCAAAATTTGTATGTACCTTTTCATCTAGTGCAATGGAGAGTGCCTTCTTTCCTACCTCATCATAAACATCTACTCCAGGCCATCCAATCCATTTGGTCTCAAACTCCTTCAAACCTTTAAGAGATATAATAACCACAAATTAATAGAATATCAAAAATCGCTTTTTTGTGTTTAATTAATTCATAAAATACTACATGATTACCAAATTAAGTTGTATATCTTCTTACCTAGAAGGGCACTAACTAGACCACCAGGACTCATGGTGAAAGACCAAGACTCTTCTCCACTCCTCTTTGCAGTAACCGGAAGCGACATTGACACTACAAGCAGTCGCGGCCTCGTCATTTTCTTTCTCTTTATCAATGTCCGTTCGACAGATTAATTTAAAAGTTGTGAGAAGAATGCTCTCATCCTTCTTCTTATTTATAAGAAGTTTATAATGCTTTTACTTTGGCATGCTGAGAGGTAATAAAGAGGGGTAATAAAGGATTATAATCACGTATCATTTAGAAATGGACTTTTTTAAATTAACCTATAGATCGTTATTTTCTCCAAAAAAAAAGTCATGAATTCAAATTATACTTATAAGATTCTTTTTTAAAATCATGGATCATGCTAATATATTAAACAAATTGAGTATAAAATCTCCAACTCGTAAATACGTTGTTAAATATAGAGATTCAGACATTTATAAAACGTATATGAACTGATATATGTGTTTTAGGTAGATCTTGTTTTTGGTCAATAATTTTATGTACATTGTATTCACTATATATTACCTTTTGGATTATTTTCTTTTTAAACATCTTTTTAAAAAAGTAAGAAAATCTTATATATTATAATTACAATAATGTAGACTATTACACAATCATTTTGTAGTTACATATTTTCGACAAGTGTACATTTTATATATTTTTCTATACGCATGTTTCAAAACAGTTAACTAATACGTGTATGTAGCCATTGATTATTGTTTAATACATTGTATAGTTATTTAATTAGATTTCAATATTTGTAGATACGTAATTATATTTTATAAATTTATGAGGCTAACTAATAAAAACTTGTGATTACACTGTTAGAAATTAATATCAAATCAAAAGACTTTTATTAATGAAATGTTTAAAACAAGATACATTTACTCAAAATTATGTATTTACGGTTGGGTAATAATGTAGTAATTTTAGAGAAGCAAATCATTTTTACATAAAAACAAAACTTCAGGAGTTAAATTTAGAAGATTTTATCGGAAAGCACTGTTTTAGTAATTAGGAAGAACTTTTGGATTAAAATATGTAAAAAGACAAAATAATGTTTTGTGAACACCGAGGAGACGACGACGACGGGACAGATTATCGAGGCGACAACATCAATGGCCTTCTCTCCTAATCCTCTCTCCCTAAGCGTTCCCGACCCTGCTTTTGAATCTTGGCTCCGAGACTCCGGCTACCTCGAGCTCCTCGATCACCGCACATCCGCTGCAGCCGCCGCTGCCTCAGCTCCCGCCTCCTCATCGTCCTCAGCTGCCGCAGCTTCTTCGTCCCAAGACGACGTCGTCTCCTCCATAACCGGCGGCTTCTTCGCCTCTCTATTGTCTCGAGTCGTCACTGTCTCTTCTCTCCTGACCATCAACCCCTTCTCTAAGCTCTCCGCCGATGACTTTTCAGGTGATACGCCTCCGTGGACCACCGGTTTCTTCGGCACTTGTGACTCTTACTCGTTCCCGTCGTCTTCTCAGCAAGCGAAGATGAGAGTCCATGAGAATATCAAGCGGTTCGCTAGGAATTACGCTACGCTCTTCATCGTCTTCTTCGCTTGCGCATTGTATGGATTCCGTAAACTCTTACGTTTCTCTTTGTTTAGGTGTAAAGCTTTGAAATTGGTCGAGTAGGTTCAATGTTAATCCAAAAAGTGAAGAACTTTCTGGGAACTAGGTGGAGTTGAAGTGTTGATGTTGGTGTTCTTTTTGTCTCTTGGTGCTCTTTGTAGATATCAGATGCCACTTGCGTTGGTGGGATTGTTAGCAAGCTTAGCCCTTTGGGAGCTGTTCAAATACTGCAGTGACAGATGGAAATTCGATCGTCACCCTTCTGCTCGGAAACTCTTGATCGGTATTGGACAGTGCGGTGAGTTTCTCGATCGATATGTTCCTGCTTTTGGTTTGCATTTTTTTGTAGTTCTGCAACTTGTTCTAATCACAAAGCGATGAAAAAAAGTTTTGGTATGAGTTCAAAGGGAGACTTTTGGGTTATGGGATCTTTTGGATGGATTAGTCCCTTCGATTTGCTTATTTAGCTTAATCTCGAGAGCTGATCTTACTCGGTAAGAGCAACGGAGTAAGAGTATGCTGTTCACTAGAGTAATCTAGAGAAACCATGGTAGTATGTTTTGAGAGTTGCGTTTAATAGGACCTTACATGGTACTAGCTTAATCACTAGAGCTTGATATTACTCAGTAAGCGCAACGGTCTATTATGTCTTGAAAGTTGGGCTTAATGGGATCATATGTGGTAATAGCAAGAACGTCTTGGTATCTTGAAGAACGTTTCACTGTTTAGATGGATTATGATTATAGTAGAACGAGCCTAAACTCGTTTCTTAACTTCTCCTACTTGCAGCGACTGCGGTACTTCTTACGTTTTTGAATGTTCAAATGGCCCTTTTCTCTGCTCTTGCGGTCAGTTATTCAGGTAACTAGCTAATAGATGGGTCAAGTTCGATTTCGCTATATATCACATGGCCAGTTACCTTTTCTGATGCGTGCTCTCCCTCTCTCTCTGTAGTTATGCTATTACACGCCGGGTTCAGGAAGCTCACTCCCTCCAAGAAACCATCTCGAGGAAGATAGACTGTATCAAGCGACTGACCACAAGAGTTTTGGATTTTGCAACGAGATTTATTTTCAATTTTGGTAATCTAGACATGTAGTGTTTGGTAACTCAAACTCGGGGAGAGACAAACAACAACGACAACAGCAGCAGCTATATATGGTAGATTAAGAAAGTGAGTGTAAGACATCAGCCCAAATCACAAGTTGTAATAAGCAAAAGGGAAAATTTCTGATGAATTGTGAGAATATAGATTTTACTTGAGCTGTTGATATATTGTTAAATACTTCCCTCTTACCCCAACAGAAGTTAAACTTCTCACGACAACTTGCTCTCTAACTTACATCTCCACGGTTACTACATCAATTGATATATGTGACGACATTACTAATGTGTATTCTCATCCTGATGACTGATTTTGTCCTTTAACAGTTCCATCCTCACCCACAGCTACATTCTCTTCACTTCTTTCATCACTCTTGGGCTTGCTCGCATCTCCACTCTCCTCGTTTGCTACATCGATGGCTCGTTTTAATCCATCTTTGGCTGAGTCAGTCGCATGACTCATTGTCACATTCGGAGCCTTGCCATCTGTAGTTGTCCCCATTCCCTCTTGCTTTAACTTCTCTCTTCCGTTGTTCCCCTGCAAAGTTTTGGAAGAATATCATATATGACTTCTTCAATAATCTTCTTATATGCATCGACCTGTTTAGACTTCTTTAACTACTATAACTTCAAGTCTTCAACGAAGTGAAAAGAAAGCAATAAGAACTTACGCTGGATGAGAAGTAACGAGAGCTAGTGATGGTCATGATTCTATCAGCAACAGATTGAGTACTACTGCTGTAATTCATGTGTAAAGAAGTAGCTCTGTGTATGTTTAAGGTTCCTCTCTTTGCTAAAAACATAGCCGCCATTTTTTCCACTTTGAGATCAACATGTGAGTCTCCCTCTCTCTCCCCTCTCGAATGTATATGGAGCTTGAGGATGAAATTAGTGTCTAGAGAAGAACAGGTGGCTAATCACTGTGCTTCTCACGTGTCCTCAAAGCGGCAAGCAAAAGACTGATTTGTGTGTCAGTTGTTAAAAGAGTGATTAAATGATTATATATGTGGTCTTCTTACCCTTAAGAAATCAGATTCAGGGCCCATACCTAAGCCCAGTCCGCAAATTCAAAATATTGTATTCAGAACGGTTCAACTCAAAATGTTACACTCCCACACTTCCGAGTTCACAAGGCACTTCTGTGGAAAATTCGTAGGAGACCAAAAAACATGCTTTAATGTAGAAGTGACTAAATGTTAAAGAGAATTGACACAATGTAGAAGTGACTAAATGTTAAAAGAGAAATGACAATTCGATCTTAGTACATGGTATACATCGTAGACATAAACTCTTGCCCGAATTAATACTTTACAATAATGATCGCATCGCATGCATCGTAAAGATAAACTTTTTCCCAAATTAATCCCCTCCTTTTTATGATAACCATGTTCCCCGGCGATTTTTCATTTCATTTAAGAACGAAAGGGGACATTCGAAAAACAAAAGGAACCAGATGCAGATAAGCAGATTTAAGACTTTTTAGTATTCTCATATCCATGGGAAATGGTATATGATTCGTTATTAGTCATATCCTCATAATGATCATTAGTTCTTCTGAGATTGGTGTTGAATCCGATTCTTGTCACAATCTATAGCTCTTTAACGCGTAATAAACTCGGAGCACAACAAAATTGTTTTCTTTCGTTATAATAAAATTTATAAAGTTTCAAATTATAATACTAGTAAACAACACGTCGGTAGATCCGAAGAAGAAAGTCTCTTCTTTTAATGAGGAAACAAACTCATACGAGATTCAATTTTAAACACGTATTACCATAAATTGACCTCTCCCTATCATACAGACAAAAGCTTCACTTTCGTTAGCCTTTCCCCATTTTTCTCTCTTCATCACTAAAAAACCATTCACTTCTATATATTCATAGTCACACAAACAAACCCATTTGTCTCATAATCTCGCAGCTTTTGAAAAACCATGGCGTTTCTAAGCACGAAAAGCCATTGTCTCTCCTTCTTCACGGTCCTCCTCTCTTTCTCAACGCTCTTTACCTTCTCCGACGCACGGAAGTTTGAAGTCGGAGGGACCGGCGCGTGGGTTCCAAATCCCCCGGAAAATTACGCATCTTGGGCTGGAAAAAGCCGTTTCCTAGTACACGACACACTCTGTACGTATAACCTCTTCTCTCTCACTTGTCATGGAGTAAATACTTTTGGTGGATTATTTTTGTCTGAGACTCGATTATGATTCTTGCAGATTTCAGCTACGCCAAAGGAGTGGACTCGGTTCTAGAGGTCAACAAGGCTGATTACGACGGATGTAACACCAAGAACCCAATCAAGAAAGTGGACGACGGAGATTCTGAGATCTCACTTGATCGTTCTGGTCCATTCTACTTCATCAGTGGTAATGAAGATAACTGTAAGAAAGGACAAAAGCTTAACGTCGTTGTCTTATCTGTTAGAACTCCTACTCCGCCTCAAGCCGCCACGCCAGGAACTTCTCCCCCAGGATCAATGCCACCTAAGTCTTCTTCCCCTGGTTCTCCGACAACTTCTCCACCAGCACATACGCCACCTAAATCGTCTTCCCCTATTACTCCGTCCTCAGCTCCGATGACTTCCCCGCCGGCACCTACGCCACCTAAATCCTCTTCCCCTGTTTCACCGTCCTCAGCTCCGGTGACTTCTCCACCGGCACCGCCTATGCCACCTAAATCTTCTTCCCCTGGTTCTCCGATGACTTCTCCTCCGGGATCAATGCCACCTAAATCCTCTTCCCCTGGTTCTCCGATGACTTCTCCTCCAGGGTCTATGGCACCTAAATCTTCTTCCCCTGGCTCTCCGATGACTTCACCGCCGGGGTCGATGGCACCTAAATCTTCTTCCCCTGGTTCTCCGATGACTTCCCCTCCATCACCTCTGCCACCTAAAACATCCTCCCCGTCCTCTGCTCCGGGTTCTTCACCACCGGGATCAATGGCACCAAAATCTTCTTCAGCTAGTTCTCCATCTTCAGGTCCCTCGGGAGATGCTCCGTCAGGTTCTGCAATGGGGCCGTCAGGTTCAGCGATGGGACCGTCAGGTTCTGCTATGGGGCCGTCAGGTTCAGCGATGGGGCCGTCAGGTTCGGCAATGGGGCCGTCAGGTTCGGCGATGGGACCGTCAGGTTCGGCAATGGGTCCTTCTGGAGAAGGTCCGTCAACCTCCGGTGATCTCAATACGCCGGCGGAAGCTCCAGGCGATAAAAAGTCATCTGCGAATGGTATGGCCGTTATGTCGGTAACTACAGTTTTAAGTCTGGCTTTAGCCTTGTTTATGTCTGCTTAAGAACACACTTTGGACGCTAGATTCATGTCGGATTCGATTTTCTCTATTCGATTGTTCTAGTTTCATTTTAGTCTCTCTACTTCCTTTCTTTCTTGTTAATTGTTTTTTGGATTCCATCGTAATTCTGTATTGTTGAGTATAGTTGGATGACTTTGATTGTTGTTTTGTTATAATAAATAATAGACACGATATTTATGTTAAACATGATCATTCTAGTTATACAATTAACATGACAACTCTAATTAAAAGTTATATAGTGCTTTACTTTGTGATATGCGCGTAAGTCATTACGATGACATGTGACTGTGACTGTGAGTGTATAAAGGCTAGTGATAAAAGGTGATTTATCTATACCACCGGTTGGTAAATAATCCTAATGAAAAGTAAAAAAAAAATCCTAACGACGTTTTTAGCTTTACCCTTAGTACAGTGATTAGATTAAATTTACTGTCAGTAATAGCCTTACCTATCATTCAAACACCAAATCTTAGCTGTTATTCGCAACGAAGAATTCTAAGAAATGTTTTTAACTAGTGTAGGACCTAAAAAAAGTAGTAAATTTAAATGCGATCAATTTCGTCTAAATATGTAGAGTTGCATGGATTGATCATAGATATCAAGTTGGGTCGTACCAAGCTTTATATAGTTCAACGCTTTTTTACAATAGCATTAAAGGCTAATCGTAATTAATTCATTTACCTACCAAATCCCACGTAAGGGTAAAGCTATAAGGACTTTTGACTTTTCTTTTTATTTTTGATGCTTTTTTATTTTATGTCAATATCACCCATGCAAGAAAGTTCTTTTTATTTTCCACTTTATTTTGTTTTGTGATCTTGACAAGATACTCACAAGTCTTGCTGTATTTTCTTCTTTTTGTGTATTTTTCTTGTCGACGCTGTATTTTGATTATTCTTTTTTTTGTTTGTTGTGGCATTTTCATTGTTCATTTACTTTACAAAATTGAATTGCTTCTTTCTTCTCCTTGTCGGCAGTAGAAACCTATGGAGTATGGCCCTACACCTACACTGATTTTGCATTCAGTGCATCTTAGATTAGTCAAGAGATTTGAAGCGTTCAGTGCGTTTTAAACGCATGTACAGAAATTTAACGGAGGCTGGATCATATCATTTAACAAAACTTGTCTTACGGTTATTAAACACATAATTGAGACTAGCAGATTTCTTAGCTTCACAATTCAAAGAAAAACAAACATTCGAGGACTTAGTTCGACAATCTTAATCTGGTGGTTATTGCAAAAAGCAAAAATCATCTAACATTTAACCGAACAGAACCAAAGTAGATTGATTGTGAATGAGACCATAGCATTTAAAGACGATAGCTAAGTCGCAAGGTTATTAGAGGTACACGTGACAAGTAGCCATTGAATCATCGCGAGTATAGGCCCCATCCCCACGACGTAAACACGTGGCTTACGCTACGAGTCGTCCAAGTGTTACCATTACACATAGTGACCACTGATACGCAAATGTCTCTGTCTCGGACCCACTAAGCACCAAGTTCCCTCCAAAACGTTTTATCAATCAGGCAAAACAAAAATTAAAGAAACTATGGAGCGCAAAGATCAATAGTTATTCAGATCTGTTATTAGACTAATCTGATCTAAAGAACCACAAAAACCTCAATTCGTTTCCTGTTTAACTATAAATTTAGTCAAAATGATAAATATGGATGCAGTAAACAGAGCAGCCACCTGGTCCCTGTTAACTTCACAAACTAGAGGAATTATAGAGCTAGTCAAACCCTCAACTTACAGCGTTGTTACGGGGTTAGTGAATTTGATAACAAATCCCTAAATAAAAATTTATCACATAGTCAGGAGCCCGCTTTGATACCAAACATCTCGCCTTTTATTAATAAACTGCGTGTCGTTTCAATCGTGCAGAAACGACACGCGTGCTTCGTCCTTTCCCGCCACACAGAAAGTCCAGTCCCTCAAATCGAGAACGTCGCCGATAACGAGCATCTTTCTTTTCTATTCTCTCGGCGATGGCGGCCAAGCGGAACCGGAAGCAGCGACGTGCTTTGAAGGTCTCAGATCCAGGCAACTTATTCCGATCCCTTGCTTCAGCTATTGCTTCCGCTCAGGTACAATTTTGTATTCTCCAAATTTACTCGATACCAACTTTGAACAGCAGAAAGTTGTCTCCTTTAAATCATTGCTGCGACTACTAAATTATTGTTCAATTAGCAATTTACTGGGGATTTCGTCGAGAAAGTTGTGCACTTTAGGGTTTGGGGGAATTTGGAAATAACCAATTGAGTGAATCCTTTTGATTCCCAGGTTTCGAAGCAGCCAATCTTGAAACGTCTCTTGTACATTCTGGGTCACTTAACATTAACTCAACCGACAGATTGGGATAGTTGCGATGTTGCTTCACATTATTGGAGTCTCAAATCCAGTGGAGACCGAGTGGAACTGATCAGTTTCGAGCATGTTTGTAAGCTCTCTGATGTGTTGTTCAAGGAGCTTGATAGGAGTTTCGAACACCTATTCTCTACTTTATTCAAAGTGAATGCTGAGACTTGTCACACATCTGCAACTACAGAAGCAAGTGTTGGATTAGCCATGCTGTTACTAAGATGTTGTCTGAAGATCATCACTTTACTTTTGCTCAAACAAGATCTGGTTCTTGAGAAAGCGAAAACTCTTCTCTCGATACTCAGTCGATTGATTCGTGCGACGGATGGGGATACTTCTTCTTTTGTGTTCACTCATGACGGGTCTTTAGATCCCCGCCATACATTTCTTTGTACAGGGCTTGAGGTAAATCCGCGATTCATTTTGTTTCTTAGATTTTCACTAAACGGTATTGAGAACTTGTGGCTTTTAGTCTAATACTATTGGTAAGGGCTTCTAACTTGAATCTTTAAGTCAGTGTTATGTTTACTGGCCTTTTGATTAGGTCCTTAACTTTATATGTCCAGGTTTTCATCGATGAGGTTATGGTGAATAGGTCGATCAGGGATCTGCTTTTCCTAGTAGATTCTGCATTCTCCTCATGTAAACTTTTCAGCAAGCATGACAGGGCCGGTGTGGTGGAAATGCTTTCTACTCATTTTATTTTATCGCTGTCTGATGAGAAAGGAAAAAAGATGTATGTTGAGAGATTATACTGGAAGCAAGTTAGTCTGGTCAGAACTCCCCAGATAACCATAAGTGCTGCTGCGTCCTTGCTGCTAAACCCCTTGATGTTCTCTGCACCAAGAATGATTCACGCCTATGTGGTTTTATTGGTCTCTGATGCGATCGGTATATGTTCACCTCCATGTGGAATGGGATTAGACCTTCAGCTTTTTGATAGCTACGTTGACGCATTTGATAAGTCTGTTGTTCTGTACACAAGGCACATGTGTAAGGATGAGGTGAGTACCTCATCTAGGAAGTTTGGTGTTTCGAGTAACTCTCGGGTGGCTTTTGAACATCTTCTTTTGCCCTCAACACTGGGGAAAGTTAATGAGGTTACACTGAAGCTAAAGGATACATGGGGTTCATATCAAAGTAACAATTCCAAGAGAGAAAATGATGAGCTGGTAGCGTGTTCTGTAGCATACGCAAAGGATAGCCTAAGTGTATTTGATAGCTCCTGCTCGGAAAATTTGTTATCGCAGACCTTATCAGTTCTTGGTTGCGTGATACTTAGAGCTAGTTCCGATGATGTCATGGACTCTGTGTTGCAAAAATACAACGCATCTAGTATGGAAGATCTATATCTACTTGCATCCATACTCAAGTTGATGAGTTGTTCGATGTTGCAAACCGTCCGGGCTCTCAGGGATTGGAGCCGGCATCGATCTGAAGCTGTAGGAGATGTTCGATCTTGCAAGGAATACAAATCCTTGATGGATGTTGTTCAACGTTTTGAAAAGTTCAGTGTTCACTTACCCGGTCAAAGTCTCCTGCGCAATAGAATGGAATCTCATCCTCTCATGCATTTGAAATCTAAGTGGATGCTTATGCATTTTTCAGGCTTACTGTCCGTGAGCTTTGCACTTAAGCTTGACTTTCTAATGAAGGACTCCATTTTTGGAATGGTGGTATCTATGTATCTGTTTGTGCTAGAAGGGGGTGACTTGGAAGCACTCGGGAATTCATTTAGTCACTCAGAAAGTACGTCATCTTCCATACCATCTAGTGGTTCCAAAGACTTGGAAGCTTCTGGTAAAGCTGAGGAGGTAACTACTAATAACTCTTTGCACAAAACTCTAAATTCTGCGTTTTTCTAAATGGATCAATGTTTATATGGTACAGACTGCAGTAGATAGGAAACTGAGCGGGGCGATTGCTTTGAAGTTTCAAAAAATCCGAACTTTGTACTTGGGGTATGTACAAAAAAAGCCTTGTAGCAAAACCACATTTATGAAACTTTGTTTTTCTATTGATCTTTTCCTCTTTTCACTTTCATGGGGTGATAACCACATTTATGAGATCGCTAACCGGACTAGATGTAACTCCATGGTTGTGCAGCAAGTTGTCTAAAGCTAAAGATGCAGAGCATTTTCCGGATTCTGGAGTTGGTGTCGAAGAGAAAAGCTGCAATGGGGAGAGATTTCTGTGGTGTATGGCCGGAAAGGGCAACCTGAAAAGCAGCGACGTGGAGGAGTTGGCAGATTTCATAGAGTGTGAGCCCGGGAAGGATTATTCCGATTGGCTAAAAGGGAGAGAACAGTTTCGGAGTCAAAAGTGGAAGTCGGAGAAGATTGCCCTCCAAAGGTGGAATAAGAAGCAAAAAGCTTGGAGAGCGAACCAAAGAAAGAATGTTTAAAAGCTAAATAAGTGACTGAATATAATCTTTCGGGTAGTCAAAAGTTACAGTTTCGAGTCTTTCGACTTGCTAATCATGACAACTATGTAGAAATGTGATTTAAATGATAATAATATTATTAAATTTTAGTTTTCTTTTTTTTTTTCTTTTTTTTTCTTTTTTTTCTTTTTTTTTTTGTGGGC